>JADLZN010005813.1:0-391856 GCA_018155175.1 Sinocyclocheilus anophthalmus
GGACTAAAGTAACAAAGGCTACCATCAGTAAGACACTGCGCCGCCAGGACTCAAATCCTGCATTGCCAGACGTGTCCCCCTGCTTAAGCCAACATGTCCAGGCCCGTCTGAAGTTTGCTAGAGAGCATTTGGATGATCCAGATTAGGATTGGGAGAATGTCATATGGTCATATGAAACCAAAATATAACTTTTTGGTAAAACTCAACTTGTCGTGTTTGGAGGAGAGAGAATGTTGAGTTGCATCCAAAGAACACCATAACTACTGTGAAGCATGGGGGTGGAAACCTCATGCTTTAGGGCTGTTTTTCTGCAAAGGGACCAGAACAACTGATCCGTATAAACGAAAGAATGAATGGAGCCATGTACCGTGAGATTTTGAGTGAAAACCTCCTTCCATCAGCGAGGGCATTGAAGATGAAACGTGGCTGGGTCTTTCAAGGCATGACATGATCCCAAACACAAAACCAACCCGCCCGGACCGCCCGGGCAATGAAGGAATGGCTTCGTAAGAAGCATTTCAAGGTCCTGGAGTGGCCTAGCCAGTCGCCAGATCTCAACCCCATAGAAAATCTTTTGAGGGAGTTGAAAATCTGTGTTGCCCACGACAGCCCCAAAACATTACTGCTCTAGAGGAGATCTGCATGGAGGAATGGGCCAAAATACAAGCAACAGTGTGTGAAAACCTTGTGAAAAACGTTTGACCTCTGTCATTGCCAACACAGGGTATATAACAAAGTATTGAGATGAAATTTTGTTCTTGACCAAATACTTATTTTCCACCATAATTTACCAATTAATTCTTTAAAAATCCTAAAATTTGATTTTCTGGATTTTTTTTTTTTTTCATTTTGTCTCTCATAGTTGAGGTTATACCTATGATGAAAATTACAGGTCTTTCTCATCTTTTTAAGTGGGAGAAATTTCACAATTGGTGGCTGACTAAATACTTTTTTTTCCCCAGTGTAATATATATATAATATATATAATCTATACTTTTTTTTCCCCACTGTATGTATATAGTCACCACCAATTGTGCAAGTTCTCCCACTTAAAAAGATAATAGAGGCCTGTAATTTTCATCATAGGTATACCTCAAATATGAGAGACAAAATGAGAAAAAAAATCCAAAAAATCACATTGTAGGATTTTTAAAGAATTATTTGCAAATTATGGTGGAAAATAAGTATTTGGTCAATAAAAAAATTTAATCTCAATACTTTGTTATATACCCTTTGTTGGCAATGACAGAGGTCAAACGTTTTCTGTAAGTCTTCACAAGGTTTTCACACACTGTTTGCTGGTATTTTGGCCCATTCCTCCATGCAGATCTCCTCTAGAACAGTAATGTTTTGGGGCTGTCGCTGGGCAACACGATTTTCAACTCCCTCCAAAGATTTTATATGGGGTTGAGATCTGGAGACTGGCTAGCCACTCCAGGACCTTGAAATGCTTCTTACGAAGCCACTCCTTTGTTGCCCGGGTGGTGTGTTTGGGATCATTTTCATGCTGAAAGACCCAGCCACGTTTCATCTTCAATGCCCTTGCTGATGGAAGGAGGTTTTCACTCAAAATCTCACGATACATGGCCCCATTCATTCTTTCGTTTACACGGATCAGTCGTCCTGGTCCCTTTGCAGAAAAACAGCCCCAAAGCATGATGTTTCCACACCCATGCTTCACAGTAGGTATGGTGTTCTTTGGATGGAACTCAGCATTATTTCTCCTCCAAACACGACAAGTTGAGTTTTAACCAAAAAGTATTCTTCTTGTGGAAAAGTGAACATCTCCCAATTCCTCTTCTGGATTAAAAATAAAAATAAAATAAAAAAAAAAAAACATCCAATGCTCTCTAGGCAAACTTCAGACTGTCCTGGACATGTACTGGCTTAAGCAAAGGGGACACGTCTGGCACTGCAGGCTTTGAGTCCCTGGCGGTGCAGTGTGTTACTGATGGTAGCCTTTGTTACTTTGGTCCCAGCTCTCTGCAGGTCATTCACTAGGTCCCCCCGTGTGGTTCTGGGATTTTTGCTCACAGTTCTTGTGATAATTTTGTCCCCACGGGGTGAGATCTTGTGTGGATCCCCAGATCGAGGGAGATTATCAGTGTTCTTGTATGTCTTCCATTTTCTAATATTTGCTCCCACAGTTGATTTCTTCACACCAAGCTGCTTACCTATTGCAGATTCATTCTTCCCAGCCTGGTGCAGGTCTACATTTTGTTTCTGGTGTCCTTTGACAGCTCTTGTCTTGTCCATGTTGGAGTTTGGGAGTGTGCTGTTTTCTCTGGTGATATAATAGCCAAAAAAGTGATCAGTTTATGACCACTGTGAATCAAGACAGGACGTAACTCAACACACTCGCTGAAAGCAACACACAGGTGACAATACCAACGGACCCAACCCATGTGTTCAAGGACTGCTACCTAACCCACAAAATCTGCTCGAGATCACTAACCAGGAACCAAGTTGAAGCGGAGACAGGACTGTAGATATTACGAAAGCCAGAATTAAAATCCGGCCTCGATGCCTTGTATAGTAATGTGACGCAACATACTTATTTAACGAGGACTTTACATAAAATGCTGAAACCCTCCTACATGTTATTTATTCTGGATATTTTTATCAGAAAAAAAATCAATATTGTCTCATAGTTTAGGTTGATGAGGGGGCCTATGAGGGTGAAAAGATTACCAGCCTCTCGCATCTTTTTAAGTGGGGCGCACTTGCACAATAATGTTGGCTGACACATACGTTTTTTGCCCCCACTGGGTGATATAAATTACAGTATCAACATTAAAAAAAAGAGGGTACAAACGTGTGGAAACCTATACAAATCACATAACTAATAAAAGGTCGCAGTAACGCAGGTTTTTCATTAAGAAATGAATTCCTTTGGAAACCCGCACATCATTGGTCCACTTATATGAGTAATATATGGTAATCCATGAAACCAAAACCTAAACAACGTAAAATAAGCGAAACATCAAAATCAGTTTCATATCAACCAGTACATGGGGGGTTCGAAGATATATTTTCCAAATTTACTTAACGAAGTCTGGGGGATCTGAAAGTGGCGAGGGGACAGAGAATGAAATTAAGGGGGTGGTTAAAAAAATCAAACATGAAAGCACACACCAGCATGCAGTACCGTAATTTTTTATGTTTGGTACCACAAATGAGCAATCCGAACTCATCTTTGAGCAAGTACATAACCAGCCAGTGTTATAAACTATCACCTTACTTTAACGGTGAGCTTATAATAATGTTTTCGAGCTTGTGAGTGGTACGGGGGTAGTTTTCCAGGAATTCAACATGCCCCACATCATTACGCACTCGGTAACCTAAAGAAGGGGTCCCAGCTACAAAGCTAGCTTCACTGGACGCGTGTGAGGAGCCTGCAGGTGGGTCCCCAGCGTTATAGCCTTTTCTCACACGCCAAATAATTAAAGTGGGTTAATGGCATAGTAATCCAACTCAAAGCTGGGGTGTTTAAACACATTTGAAGTGGACATTAAATTATATTCACCTTTTTAAATGTGGCGGGTCTGAACAGATAGCCTGGATTAGCCAAGATTTGTATTTTACCGACAGGCACAGGTCGAAGGGAGGACATTAATTGTGCTCTTTGTCAATCATTCTTATATGAAACGGCGGAAGTGGAGAGACATTAGAATTAGACGCCAAAAGTTGTGCAGAAACTAGGCAATCTCGGAGCTACACTTAATACACTAGGTTGTGAAATGGTTGAGTAAAAAATTGTCCCACGGAGTTAATAGACGGGACAACCCGTATATACCGGATCACCGCGGGTGCGTTCCCTCTTTTTCTCGCTTCCTTCGCTTTTAAATAGCTTGTAAAATTGGCGTGCGCATTTTACTTTCACTCTCAAATAGTGGCAATTCGGAGTAAAGCATGTGTTCCGTTGTTTTAAGGTTGAATTCGGAGTTTTCCCTCTGTTCCCGCTTTAACCCGTCAACTTTTAATAGCTTAAAAGCGACCGTGTGCCCTTTTTATTTCACTTTAGGCAGTAGAACAATACACAGGTGGGAACGCAAGTTTGCTTGGAATGCCACAAGCGAGGAGGGCAACCAAGGACGGGCAAACTTGCTTTAGGGAGCCTATAAGAGAAAAATAAGGGGGCGTGGGATGGAACGCTTTAAGTAGCGAAAACCATAAAAATACCCTGCTATAGGCATGCAGTGCCTAATAGTAACTACGCCCTGGGGCGTCGGGCTTGCCATAAAATTAAATGTTACAAAACTGGACAAACCCAAATAAACAAAAAAATAAAGAATAAAAAAAGAAAAATAAAACGTAACAAAATTTAGTAGCAAAACGAGGTAGGGACACGTTGGAGGCACGGCATACACCTTGATGTCCAATAAAATAAAATAAATGACACAAAGTTTAAATAAAACAAAAATCAGCAAACAATGTGGAACCAAATAAATAAGAAACAAATGTTTAAAAAAACTTCCAAAATCAGCTTAGATAAACGGCAAAAGTCAACAGGTTTTCAAAATCCAAAATATTGCCAAACAGGTGTTTTTGCATCTAGTTTCGAAACTAAATCATCGCGATCGTCTTGTCTGTCTCACCTCACCTCACTCTTCAGTCAGCTGGACTCACTGGAGAAATGAAATCTGATCTGTGATGCGCCTGTCGTTCGGCACGCTGCATTGACAGCCGGCATTCAGTTTTTAAATTATAGTGTCTTCTTTACGGACCTAAATGAATTTTTAGTACTATAAAAAATCAAACACGGTGGGGTCGTGCCGAGGTGGGCAGGTGACGTAACGGTGTTGCCGCTTAACAACAGGTATCACCGTCACACCTCTATCGCGGCACGCTCTTATACACTATACTCATAGTCACGCAATGCAGATATTGTTAACATTAACAATTTGAGATAAAGTAGCAATATTTGCATGAGTTTATATGTGTATATGAGCAAATTTCGATTACACACCCATGTAGCACAATTATGGTAATGCGTTTTTTCCTCAGTGGGTCAGACAAACGTGCAGACTTGTTTACTTCCTTTTCAGAGGTAATATAACGGTGACAATTCCTTTTTGGGTCTACTCCAAGACTAGGCTTTTGAATGTACAGAAATATCTACACCGGTGCGGTGATTGACTGCCACACACACATACTCCTGAAAACATTATATTAATCCGCGCTGGAGCCGTGCCGCAGCACAACCCACGCAAGGAAGATAATTCCGCAAAAAGCTGCAATTGCAGGTTTTCAAACTGAGATGGCGACAAAGAGGCTAAACTTACGGACTGCAGCTTTAAATTATTGGTTTCAGCCCTGAAATTCAATAAGGGTGCATCCCTAATGAAAACCGCTTAGCCAAAAGTCAGTATTCAGAGAAGTCAGTCGTCTACAGAGTTGCATTATTTTAAAAAATATTAACCAAGTTGTTGGAGCTTAGATGTTATATTAAGACTTACTGTGCACTTGTTGTGAAGAACAAGGGCCAGATTTGCCAGAACACAGTGGGATCTGCATTTGCATTAATCAGTCCCTGTAACATTCAACGTTATTGAACCACTGTTTGTGCAGTAACGTTACGAGTCAAGGGGGACAAATTAAAGTGCTTGCAGGATCCTTTATTTAAATGTATAATATGTATTTTATAAAAAGACCATATATTTTTTTTAGTCCCTGCTTTAAAGGTTCACATTTTAACTTTACAATTGTAACATACAATGTCATAACATTTTGATCTAAACAAAATAATTACATCTGCTTAATATCAATGAAAATTAGGGATGCACCAAATGTTCGGCAACCGAAATTATTCAGCCAAAAATAGCAAAAAAATCTCTTTCGGTGTTCGGACGAATAAGCGAAAAGACAGAATAATTAAATTGTCCGAAACATGCGGGTTACGCAAGTCAAATAGAGGCTCGCACTAATGCAACAAACATGTCAGCAGTGTGGAAGATTTTTAAAACTGTCCGAGAAAGACGCAAAAATCATTACAAGGGTAGAAAATCGACAAGGACACGAGACTGATTAGCACTGCATCGCATGTGGTTGTTGCTGGTTACTGTATGATGACTGAAATCGCGAAATGCCCATAAACAATTAAATAAACTACAGAACGTTGTGTTTTCTAATACACGAACGAATTGCATGTATTCAAATTCATAATTCTACTGTTGTCAACAAATGGAAGCACTGAGGTCTTCCTGCGGGTTTCCGCCAAAATAAAAGCCGAGAAAAAGCAACAACTCCATCAACTAGTAATGTTATATTGTTTTAAACTGTTGTTCGGTACATAAAAAAAAAATATAATAATAAGATAATAATAATTGCAACAGCTCTATAAACACATTTATTATAGCATTCAGGGTTCAGACTGGATCTGTAATATTTTCTAATGTTTTAAAAGAAGTCTCTGCTCAGCAAGGCTGCATTTATTTGTACAGTAAAAAGTACATAACTGATTCAAGAAGGGGGTCTCAAAATGGCCAAAAAAATATTATTTTACCAACTTACTAATTTTAAGTTAAATTGTGCTCTGTTGGTATAATGTCTGCTAGAATGTAAAAAAAAAATGTTCAGTGTTAAGTAAATATTTTTAAAGCCCATTTTTGGCTATTTAATTTATGCAATGGTGAAAAAACTAAAAATGTGAAAAACCGTGTTCGGTATTGGTATTCGGCCTTCGGCCCGGTGTTTAATTTTGTTCGGCTTCGGCAAAGAATTTTCATTTCGGTGCATACGGCATACTTCAGCTTTGTACACCGAAACGGGAACTGAAACAATTCTTTCATCCTCCATTACTAGCAGAGAACTATATTAACGCTAACATTAGTGGCGTGCCCTAATGCTAGTACTTCCTGTCACTGTTTAAGTTCAGAGATGAAGAGTGCCATCTAGCGGTCGGGATATAAACTCAAAACGAAACAACTGCCATGAATCTTGTATGATTGTTTTTTTAAATATCGATATTCCGTTTTTGAGAATCGAGACAGTATTGCCAAGCAAAATATCACGATACTCATGTGTATCGATATTTTCTTACACCCCTAATACAGAGTCAGATTTAAAATAACCATTTTGGGTTTTGGGTGCAGATCCTGAAGGACACGTCCAACCTCAGCTTCAGGAAACAATAAGTCATCTCTATTCAGTCAATCTTGTAAATGGTGACACAGTGTTATAGCTCAGTAACGGTAACTGAGGGGTTTTCTGGTCTGGTTGCATCAGGTAGCTACCAAAAGTCTGCACCAACCACTGGTCTGCTAGGGGTCAAAATGGCTCGAATTTTGTACTTAAATATTACCAAAATTCGAATTATATTAGAATTTAAAAATAAATGCATAATTTCAGTTAGGGGGCAAAAAAAGCTTTTGGCTTCTCTCCTGAGGCCACAAGAGGGCGCAACGAGCAAAATATTACTAATGCACGTTTCTTCAAAGAATAAGATAACATGACTATCTGTGAAAAAAGTGCATAATGTTTAAAATAACGTTTATAAACCAATTATAATTAATTAAATTACTTAAACAACTATAACAAAACAGCATGTACTATAGTTCAAAACAAAGGACCAGAAAACCAATCCCAAAGAGCACTTTCCTCTTTAAAAACTTGAGAAATGCAGTAGGATGGTTGAAAACCACCTCAGTTTTATTTACATGGCTTTCTAACATGCGTGCTCTCTCTGTGCAGACGCAGTGCACGCTGATGACGTCCCTCTCGAAATGTGATTAAATATGCGTTCGTGTGATAGCTCCGCATTTATGTTCTCTTTTTCCGCAATATTTTTGAATGAACAACGTAGCAGCGCCGTATCTAGTGGGTTCAACTGGATAGGCTAACAAAAACATTATAATGCCATGCATCATCATCGCATCTCGTGCGCCACTGATAATGCTGCCTGACGCACACCAGGCACAACGTTTGGTCTACTATATATAAAAAAAGACTACACACAATCACCGTTAGATTTTTGTCTAGTCATGACTCATGTTTGACTTTGTGCAGGTGACTTTATAAGGCATTAATGAACTTGTGTTTTCACCTGGTAACCCCTCCCAGGACCACGGCGCCCAGCACCAGCCCGCTGCAGCCCACCAGCCAGCGGCCCAGCACACGATCGCTCGCCGCGCTGGGGATCGACGCTGTCCTGACGGACGCATGTCCACCTTCTGTGGTCACTGTGGTCTGTCCTCTCTTCAGCAGCCACTGTCGCAAAGGGGTTCGCTGTAAACACATTCACAACGAAGACATATTTCACACACAGCCAACACTGCATAGAAGTATCCGATCGTCACAGTTAAGCAAAAGTAAAGACATTTTATGAAAAAAGGCACTTTTTTTCACACTCTCAAACACTTACTGTACGTATATTTAACATCAGTTACTTAAGCATCTCTATAATTAAAGGCACAGCTGACTACAGCCGATGGCTGCACCGATATGATCTTTTAAAACCTGTCTAATTTTTGGTTCCACATATTTACATTCACTGACGACTCAATCGACTATTCACAAAACTGCCATTACTGTAACCTCCCTTAAATTTTGGCTGAACTGTCACTCAGCAGGTGAATGCATTAAATATTAATGATTGTATTAGTAACGACCTGATGCACTTATAATAATACTTAATTAATAATAAATGAATGATTGATTCATACGGGATTTATATTAGTGATGTCAAACGATTAATCACATCCAAAAAACTGTTTTTGTTCACATAATATATGTGTGTGCACTGTGTAGTACATTTAGTATGTGTGTAACAATAGTATATTATATATATATAAATAAATAAATCACAAACATGGGCATGTGATATATTTTCACTAAATATTTACACGTCTATTTTTATTCTTATAATTATATTCCTATATCCATATATTATATGCATTCATAATAAATAAACACCCGTACACACACATTTTATTGTAACAAAAACTTTATATTTGGAGGTGATTTAATCGTTAGACACACTAATATATAGATCGTAAATATACTATAAATTCGCTGATCACAGGATAAAAAAAGTGGCATACATTATAACTTTTTAAAAACAATGTGAGCTTCGATTGGTCCATTTTGAAGTATTTGTAAATAGCACATTTCTGTTATCTTCCTAAAACAGCAACGATGTAATTTAGCTCATAACTGCATCAATGTCATAGCTGAACAGTGAACAGTATAGCGTCGCACTTGGGCTTGTTTATCTATACACTTGATGCTGCATACTGATAAAGCACAGTGTGTTACTGGAAAATGATATTATATTCATACACTGACCGCTGCTGTAATAATAATATGCATGTGCCTTACCTGTATCTGCAGTAAATGTCTCCCCGCAGTTTGACAGCGACACGACAAGGCAAGTCTGAGCAGCAGCACCATGATCTCAGTCTCTTCTTATGAAATTATTATCAAATCACTAGTCACGTAAGCAGCACACTCACATAACTCACTACCCGGAATAGCAATTCGTCTTTCTTCTTCTTCTAATAACGTTTTATGGCGGATGGCAAACCAACTTTTGGTGCATTTACCACCACCAACTGGACTGGAGTGTGGAGCACTAATATGCAACTAATATAAACATATTTATATTTATCTATATTTTATATAAAAATAAAATACAAAACTAATTTAACTACTAAACAAATAAAAATAAAAAAAATAAAAATAAAAAAAAAAAAAAAGAAACCCTTTGCCTAAATTCTCCTGACTAATCCTATTTCTTTAATGTATTTAACAATAGCACCATATATTTTACCTTGTTCTGCATGCTCTTTCAAGAGATTTGACAAATTAAATGATTCAACACCCATGTTTCTTACTTAATGAGTTTTAACCTTTCTTTTTCATATTTTTTTTTTACATTTTTTATTAAAACATGCTCTATTGTTTCAGCATGATTACAAAAAATACATTGATCTGTTTCATGTTTTCCTATATTAAACAGAAAGTGATTTAATCTAGTATGCACTATTCGGATGCGAGAAATAATTGTATTTTCTATTCCTAAAAATACTTCTTCCATTTCCTACTTGCTGCTGAATATTATACATTTGTCTGCCCTTGCTTTCACAGTTCCATACTTCTTGCCATTTTTTGTTTATGAATTCTTTAATTTTCCCTTTAACCTCATTTTTGCTAAGAGTCACTTGAATATCTATTTCTGAGTGTATAAGAGCTTGCTTAGCAAGCTTATCAACCACTTCATTAGCCTCCACTCCCACATGAGCGGGAACCCACAAAAATGTTATTAATCTTATATTACTTATTCTTAACAAACTTGCAATAATCTCATATTTAATGTCTTGCCTTGATGATTTTACTCTACTTGCAAGGCTCAATATTGCTGCATAAGAGTCAGAACATATTACTACTAATCTTGGTTTTACTTCCTCTACCCACTGGAGTGCTACCACCATGGCAATTAATTCTGCTGTATACACGGATACATGATCAGTTATTCTTTTCTTATACTAGTTTGAAACTTTGGAATAAATACTGCAGCAGTTGTTCTGCCAGAGATAGGGTCTTTAGAACCGTCAGTATAAATATGTAACCACGATGGATAAATCTGATCTAAATATTGCTGTGTGCAATAATGTTCTTAGGGGTTTCTTTCGCATTCTTAATTTTTTTTGTATTTGAAAATCTACTATTGGCATAGGAAAAATCCATGGTGGTATACTGGATAATATCACAGTAGGGCTAAAATCACAGTCTGCAATACCAACAACTTGTGCTTCCTTTTTAGCAATCCATCCAAAGCTTTTAATATTTTTGTTTCTATGCTCCCAGCATTCTTCAATCACACTCTTTACTGGATGACTCTCTTTATGTCCTTTTAAATTAACCCAATAATGAATTCTTATTTTATACCTACGATGGAATAAAGGAGCTTCCCCAACTTCTAACTGCATGGCTGCAATGGGAGATGTTTTGAACGCACCGCAACATATTCTAAGAGCTTGATTCTGTATAGTTTAAATTTTTTTGAGTGTGGTTTTAGATGCAAATTCGTAAATAATACTTCCATAATCTAAACTTGGTTTGATTTATGTACAATAAATTATTTTCAATGACAATCTACGAGCTCCCCATTCTACCCCAGATAGACATTGTAAGATATTTACTCCTGTTTTACATTTCTTAATCAGTTTTTTTAATGTGCATTGCAAATGTCAATCTAGATTCCATCCAAACACCGAGATATTTAACTACAGAGACTTGCTCCAGCTCCTGTTTGTACAACTTCAACTTAACCGTTGGAACATTTTTTCCCTTTTGTGAAACATATAACTTGTGTTTTAGCCACAGATAATCTGAAGCTCCAATGATTTGCCCATACCTCCACTTTATCTACTGCGTTTTGTAATCTTTGAGACACACATGCAATATTACGTCCTCTTTTCCATATTGCCCCGTCATCAGCTAATAATGCCCTTCCAATATCACCTTTAAAATTACTAAAAATATCATTAATCATAATATTAAAAATATTGGGCTGCATACACTTCCTTGAGGAGTTCCATTGTCTATTGTGTATGTCTCAGAATACTCTACTCCTACTCTAACCTGTATTGTTCTTTCAAGAAGGAAATCCATAATCCAATTATATAACTTTCCTCCAATTCCCATACATTTAAGTTTTATTAAAAGTCCCTCTTTCCAAATCATATCATAGGCTTTCTCAATATCAAATAAAACCCCTACCAATACTTCTTTATTTGTTTGAGCTTTCCTGATATCGGCTTCTAGGCTTAAAACAGCATCCATTGTATTCCGACCAGCCCTAAATCCACTCTGATATGGCGATATAAGACCTTTTATTTCCAATATATAATTTAGCCTATGTATGATCATTTTTCCATCAGTTTACATAAATTAGAAGTTAATGCAATTGGCCTATAAGTAATTGGATTGGATTTGTCCTTTCCAGGTTTGCCTATACTGGTACTATTATTCCATGTTTCCACGAAGAAGGAATCTTTCCTGCATTCCATACCTTTTAAAAAAAATTAAAAAAAAAAAAAAAAAAAAAAAAAAAAAAAACTAAAATTATTTTTAAGGATCTACTAGAAATGTTGAATCATTACACAACATATATAATCTCTTCCAGGAGATGTATGTTTAACTCCCCCTAGAGCCATCTTTAATTCATACATAGTAAATTCTGCGTCTAAAGTATCTCCAGAAGGACTTCTTTTCATCATCACATCTGGGTGCAGATTCTTGTTCTGGATTCTACACTTTTTAATATCCTCTGATACATTATCATCACTATGGACTTTAACAAATACTTTAGCCAGCATTTCAGCTTTTTCATTATCTGTCACAGCTATTCTTCCTTCATCATTTTTTAAAACTGGAAGAGTTTGATTTCTATAAATTCCTCCCATTTTCCTTATTGATCCCCATACTTTACTTATGTCAATACCTTCTCCTGTTGAATTACACCAATCTCTCCAGTACTTATTTTTAGCTCCTCTGACTACTCTTCTTACTTCAGCTTGTGCTTTCTTATATTTAATAAAATCTTCAAATAAATTAGCCTTTTTGATTTTTCTGAATGCTTTATTCCTATTATGTACCACATTACACCAAGGAACTGCTTTCCTCTTTTTACATTGTCCCTTTTTTTCTATAATATTATTAGTTACATCATACAATACTTTACATATTTTCTCATTACATTCATCTAGGTCTTCCATAATATTTAGTTCTACTGCTGTTAGTTCTACCTCACTTAAATATGTATATGCTTCCCAGTTTGCTTTATTAAATCTCCATCTTGGAGCTAAAATCCCATTATGTTCTATTACACTCATCCCTACCTTTCATAAAGTGATATAGTGATCACTACCCATATTATTATCTTCCCAAACGTCCCATACACATTTACTTGCTATATCTTCAGAAACCAATGTTAAATCTATAGCTGACACAATACCACGTACCAAATCTATTCTTGTGTTTCTACCATCATTTAAACATACTAACCCATTCCTGTCTATTATTTCTTCTACAACATCCCCATTATGATCATCATTACTGCTTCCCCATAAAGTGCTATGTGCATTAAAATCTCCCCACCAAATTATTTTATGATTTCCTGACCCAATAACCTTTTCTAAATCTTTACTTAATCTACGACAAGGATTATAATAATTTATAATTCTGATATTTTGTTTCTCTGCCTATACATCTATAACCACCACTTCATATTCTTCAATCTCATTAATGACTCTGTATTTTAATTCATTTTTTATAAAAGTGGCCACCCCACATCCATTACCTGTCTTTCTATCTTTTCTTACAATATTATATACTTGCAGAACAAAATTTTATTTAGGTTTTAACCATGTTTCTTGTACACAAATTATGTTTGGTTTCTTATTTAATAGATCTATAAACTTTTTAAATTCTGGTCCATTTGCAATAAGACTTCTGGCATTCCATTGCAGAATCGTTAAAAGCATTATTATTATTATTATTATGTACTTCCGCATGTTGTTTGAGTACTAGATTGAGTCTTTAGCATGTCATTTATTTTTTCCAACGTTACACCTGCTACATTCAAGTATCTCTCAGCTGCCCTTATTATGCTTTTAATTCTCTCCGTTCTGCTTTCTGTTTGAGCAGAACAATTTACCACTTCAGCCATAAATGAAACAAATTCCATTTTCCCGATCACCAAACTATCCTCTTTTATCTTTCTCCGAGCCACAGTATTCCCAGTCCATTCTTGTATTTTTATCTCTCTCTGTATCTGCTCACATTGTTTTGCTTTTTGGGCTGCTTCGGCATAGGTCAACCCCTCAGTTATTCTCACATTCTGAATGTTCACAGCATGTTTGTGAGCAATGCATCCCCCAAATCCAGCACTATGCTCACCTCCACAGTTGCAGCATTTTGCCTTCGTTCCTTCGCCACATTTACCACATACATGATCACCCCCACATCTCGCACAACATTGTCTTCCTCTACAAACTGCACTAACATGTCCATACTTCTGGCACTTGAAGCATCTAAGTGGAGGAGGTACGTATGGTCTTACTGGGTAACTTACATAGCCTATTTTTACCCTCTCTGGCATTCTTTCTTCATCAAACTGAAGCATAACCGATAGACTGTCCATCCTTTCTTTATTTCTCACATATTGAAGCCGTTTTGCTCCAATTACCTTCCCCCCTTCAACGCAACTTTTAATTTTATCAGCATGTACATCAGTAGGAAATCCAGTTATTACGCCTCTAACCCAAGGCTTCATCTTCATCAATGTGCATGATACCGGGTATCAAGCATCGAATTTATACTTAGTGCCTTATTTTGTTGATTTTCATCCTTACACATGATAATCAAGTTTCCATCTCTCAGAGTCTTTGCACTATTTATTTCTCCTAACACTTTGTTCAGAGATTTGGTCAGTTTAATCAGGTTTATCGTCATACCAGGTTCTGCAAATTTCATCATTACTTTGTTTTCCTCTATATTTTTCCTACTCACGTGATCCTCCTTTCCACTACCCGTAAATTATCCTTGACTATTGTTTTTCTTTCTTTTCTTTTTAGGCCAATTTAGCAACTGTGAATGGTTTGTGTGTTGGTAAGCTATTTTTTTATTCAGTGTTTTCTTAAAAGCCATATTTTTATCAGTTTTTCATAAAAAACAAAAAAACATGCGGCTATCACATGGGAGGACAGACTAGATCATACAATGAGGAACGAGGAATAGGACACAGCTGCCGAAGAGCAGCGGTGTAAGTGGTAAAGGCCAGTTACACAGAGCGACAGTGGACCGATTTTTAACACAACGCGTTGGTTAGAGTAGGGGAAGGGGAATAAAACACGCATTGTTTTGGGCCACATCGTCCCTCGAAAGTCTTCTCAAAAACAGGACAAAGAAATCACGAAAGAGAATCGGCATCAGCACACCCAAGCGAGGCATCTGAATATTTCGAATGCTAACCTGCACTAAATGCTAAAGTGTTTATTATTAAAGGTTATATTAAAATGTTTAAATAGTATCTGTGTATTTTTGAACGAAAAGAAATGCCAAAAAAATAGGCTTTATGAAAAACACGAATCAAAAATTGCTACCAACACACAAACCATTTCACAATTTTTAACGGTCTAAAATAGAAGGCTCCGAAGTAATACTAAATAAAGAGTCCATTTGGGAACCGTAAGAGCCGGTGTTCCGGCGAATTCAGTTTCCCTGTTTCCCCCTCACAGCGCCTGCGCAACTTCGCAGTGTTGCCAAGTCCGCGGTTTTCCAGCGGTAGTTTTTTGTAGCAATTGGGCGTTTCTTTTTTTATATATCCTGGCAACCCTGAAACTTCAGTACTAAAATCATGACTTCATGATTTCGCCCCGGCTAAGCAAGTCAGCTTGTGGTGGTTTTGCTGTCTTTCTGCAAGCAACATTTCACCATGTTATTTAGATCATTTGTAATTAAATAGGTATTAATGTACATGACGTCCTGTTCAATCGCAACATAGAGTCAGATTTCCCTGCTAATTCTAACTCTTTCCTGTTTTATGAAGTGTAACACCATACATTACAATTAGACAGTTAAATTCCTTCGTTAGGGGCATTCTTTGTTCAGACGCCCCATTCCATTTTATTGTATTGGTGTGTTAGTGTGTGGGTGTGTGTGTGTTGTGTTTTCTGTTAAACACTTAAGAGCCCTTGTCGAAAATAATAACAAATTAAACTATATTGCACAATGACTCGATCTCTCTTTTATTAGGTTTAGGTAGGAGGCGTGCGTGGTGATGGGGGGGGTCGGTGGCCTGAGTGTGTTTTTTTAAAATGTACATAATTAGTGTCCAACCGCTTTCATCTGCCGAACACTTTACACTGAAACACACAGGTGGAACAAGTTTTTCCAGAGGCCTGAGAAAAGTTTTCCCTCCAGTATATACCGACGAGGATTTCTAGAGTCAAGATTTTTATTTATCGCATACAGGGTTAATATCGATATATATGACACAGTGCAATGTAGTCAGTGAGGGGAAACCAGGGGAACTGAATTCGCCGGAACACCGGCTCTTCTAAGGGAGTCGAATCTTTGAAAATAGCCGAACTTCCCATCACTAGTTTGGATGGGAGAAGTTGAGTCTGAGATATAACGGCAAAAGGTGCAAACCGAATGCTGATAAACCGTCAATGCATAGAGGTAAATCAGCTGAATATACCATGGTGTTGATTAACTTGAGTGCACTCCACCGGTGTTAATTAGCTTAAAAAAACATCATAATGTACATGTTGCCGGTGTTCCGGTGAGTTCAGTTCCCCTGTTTCCCCCTCACAGCGCCTGCGCAACTTCACAGTGTTGCCAAGTCCGCGGTTTTCCAGCGGTAGTTTTTAGTAGCAATTGGGTGTTTCTTTTTTATATATCCTGGCAAGTCTCTAGTCTCTCTTTTATTATTTTAGGTAACTCAGAGTGATGCTCCTGATGTGTTTTTAAAATGTCATAACTACGTCAAACCACTTTTATCTGCAGAATAGTGCCTTAAACTAAAACACTAAACCACATGGGAACAAATCGTAAATAGACCTTTTTTTTTTTTTACAAACTACCACAATTTCAAGACGTTCGGTCTTCTAGTAATGTTAGACCTTGAGTGCACAAGTTTAAAACAATGGGAAATCACAATCAAAAATAAATTAATCACTTTTTGAAAATACAATAGTACAATACAGTACAACAGAAAAGCAATTTTAAACCATACAAACTAAAATTTACAATCTTAGAAACACAAAAAACTCAATAGAAGTGCAATTTTGAAAAGCAAGCAAAAAACTATTTACAAAATTTTCATAATATTCTGATTCAGTACACGCTGGGCAATAATATTCTTTATTGACTGGTGGTACCACCTGTCACATCCATCACAGGTAATCTGAAAGATCATACAATATGTTAATTAACCATAACTGTCTCAAAATTAGATTGTAATAATCTGTAACAACTGCCAATTTAGCAAGGATCAAACATAAGATAATACTAGGTTTAATTTTAAAAATAAAATAAAAAGAGCCCAAACCAAGCAGGTGTTATGTCTAAATCACTTGGGTCGTTGTGTAGTCCAAAAAAAGTACAGAGATCGTTTAAATCTTCTATAATAGAGTATATAAGCAACATTTATTGTCACGTTTATTAATTAAGTCACAGTAATATAAAAAACCAAACCCTCTTAAACAAGCTTTTATTAAATTAAATTAAAAATAATAATAATAATTGTAGTTCTTTTTATTTTATCCGTTAATTCATTTGCCTACTTAAATGACAATTAAATCTAGACAAACAAAAAATGCTGCATCCAGTAAATTGTTCCCCCTGTGTTTTCATGTAAAAACACTGTTCTGCAGATGCAAGTGGTTAGACGAATTTGGACATGAAAAAAAAAAACATTAACCATTATCACTGTATTGTGTTATAATCCTGTACAACCTGTTTGCACATTCTTCTCTTGTACATTCCTGCTCATCTTAATATTTATTAAGTCTACAGTATACTGTCCTGCGCATTAAAATAAAAATCCATACCTATATTTATGTATAATTTTCTTGTGTTTGTATTCTGTAATAATTGCACTGTCCATGGAGCGGACCAGACTTACATTTCACTGCTGGTCATATACTCTCTATATAACCATGTAGCCGATAAATCAAATCTTGAAACTAGAAATCCTCCAGGTAATCCTGGGAGGGAACCACTGTTTTCTCAGTCTCTGGAAAAATCTGTGCCCCCTTGTTTTCAGGTAAGTGTTTATGCAGATTAAAGCGTTAGACATAATTATGTACATTTTAAAACACACAGAGCACACTCTGATTACCTAAAATATAAAAAGAGAGACTAGTCTTGTACATGTTTATTTGTTATTATTTCGACAAGGCTTAAGTTGTTTACCAGAAACAACCACACACACACACACACACGAACACAAACAAACACTAAAATGAAATGGTCGTCCGAACAAAAGAATGCCTCTGACGAAGGAATTTAACTGTCTAATTGTAATGTATGGTGTTACACTTCATAAAACAGGAAAGAGTTAGAATTAGCAGGAAATCTGACTCTATGTTGCGATTGAACAGGACGTCATGTACATGAATACCTATTTAATTACAAATGATCTAAATAACATGGTGAAATGTTGCTTGCAGAAAGACAGCAAAACCACCATAAGCTGACTTGCTTAGCCCGGGGCGAAATCATGAAGTCATGATTTTAGTACTGAAGTTTCAGGGTTGCCAGGATATATAAAAAAGAACGCCCAATGTGCTACTACACACTCCCGCTGGAAACCGCGGACTTGGCAACACTGTGACGTTGCGCAGGCGCTTGTGAGGGGGAAAACGGGAACTGAATTCGCCGGAAAACCGGCTAGGGGAAAAGCCGTTTTCAGTTGAACAAACTCTTTCCAGATTTGACAAAATACACTTACTGAAACAGCCATGTTAAAAACGTAAATAATGCATGCGTTTGATCGCGTGCATACAAACCATTTGGAAAATATGTTTAAAAAGAAAATGTTATTATCTCCTTCCTTTTCCTATACATAATTTAGTCTATGCTTCAAAACCCCAGCAATGATATAGGCTAAAGAATGCGACAAACCTTCAGAGAAATGAGATGTTATCCGCTTCTCAAAAGTGAAAGTAATGTCTCCTTAGCCCCTCCCGGGGTTCACATGCCGTACTGTGGAGCCGCTGGGATTGTTTTCCATGCAGCTTTTATATAAATATCCTATAGCCTACACTCGAAAACGACTCTTTTTTTTTTTCGGAATCCCTCTTCTTCTTCTTCTTCGTCTTCTTCTTGTGTTTAAGCGGATGGCATCCAACTTTTAGGTGCATTCCGCCACCTCTGAGATAGGAGTGTGATCAGAATCGTACTCTTCACTAATCTATTATCTAATCCCGTACTTTAAATAACTTACTTAAAATTGAATTTTTTTACCCCTTATTTAGGTTCCCCAAAAATGTTCTCAAATTAAGTGTTCTTTATGTTCCTTGGATGACATCATCGTATCTTTCTTGCCTTCTTCTTTTTTTTTTGTAAATCGTATCTTGGACACTTCATTATTACATGCTCTACATTTTCCTCCATATTACAATATTCACATTTTCCAGTTTCATGTCTCCCCATTCTCTTCAAACTGCTATTAAGAGCAGTATGGCCAAATCTAAGCCTTGAGATTATAGTTTCCTCGTGTCTATTTCTTCCTGTTACTCTTCAACACTTCTTTGAATGCTATAAACCATCTCCCTGTTCTTTCTTCTTCCCAATATTTCTGCCATCTATTCTTCACATGTTGCTTGATTACACACTTCATTTCACTCTTACCATACTTTATCTGCATATCTATGTCTACTTTCTTTGTTGCTTCCTTTGCATATTCGTCTGCTAACTCATTTCCTTTTACTCCCACATGCGCTGGTACCCAACAGAAAGCTACAGAAATTCCCATCATCTGGATCCTATATATTGTTTGAAGAATCTCAATCATTATATCTGCTCTCTCTCTCTGAATGACGTGTTTTAATTGTAATTAAAGATGAACTTGAATCAGAACATACGAGTGTCCGCACTGGCTAATGTTCCTCCACCCAGTGCAATGCCAGTACAGTTGCAATCATTTCACCATTTGTGTAAATTGACAAATTATCTGTGATTCTTTTACTGACTTTCACATTAAATTCTGGGATACTAAATGCCACACCTACTTTGTCTTCCATATTTTTCGATGCATCAGAATATATTTGAACATAACCATAATAATTTTCATGAATGTACTTATGTGCTATTTGAGCATTTGATTTGAACTTATCCTTATTTTCCTCACTTAACAATGTCACATCTACCGTAGGTTGAGATATTAACCACAGAGGGATTGTTGACCACGGAACTGTAGGGTTTATTGGAGTTTCACCAATTTCCATTTCTTTTATCACTCTAGGCACTTCCCATCCAAAGCTTTTGATTGCTTTATTTTCTTTTTCCCAGAAAGGTTTTTATCTGGGTGTTCTTGACTATGTCCTAATATTGACCCAATATCTTAGTGACAGTTCAATTCTTCTAAGATCTAAAGGCATTTCTCCCATTTCAATCTGCAAGGCTGCAGTTGGTGTAGATCTCATCGCCCCCGTACATAATCGTAATGCCTTGTACTGGATTTTGTCCACCTCTTTTAACACACTATTAGCAGCAGATTGATACACTATACTCCCATAATCAAATACAGATCGTATCAATCCTGTATATATACTTCTTAGAGCCATCCTCTCAGGCCCCCATTCTTTCCCCACTAAACATCTCATAACATTCATTACTCTTTTACATTTATCAACTATTTTTTTTATGTGTATTTTAAATGTGAGTTTTTCATCAAACCATATACCCAAAAATTTAAAACATGATACTCTTTCTATATCTTGACCAGATAATTTCAATTTTACCTCTTTACTAATCCTACATTTTGAAAATAATACATTTTTTGTTTTTTCAACAGAGAATCTAAAACCACACTTATATGACCACCTTTCTACTTCTGTTATTGCTTCTTGCACTTTCCTTACAACAAACTCTAAATTCCTCCCTCGTTTCCAGATTGCACCATCATCTGCATAAAGAGAAATTCCTATTCCTTTTTCAACACTTAAAAACACATCATTAACCATAATAGAAAATAATAAAGGACTAATTATACTCCCTTGTGGTGTTCCATTCTCTACCTTTATTATCTCTGAAAATTCTTTCCCAATCTTTACTTGAATAGATCTTCCAAATAGAAAACCTTTAATCCATCTTATCATTTTTCCTTTAACTCCTGCTTTTCTCAATTTAATTATTAACCCTTCTTTCCACATCATATCATAAGCTTTCTCGATGTCAAAAAATACTGCCACTACACTTTCTCTATTAGCCTGAGCTCTTCGTATTTCATGTTCCAAACATACTGTAGGGTCCATAGTACATCTACCTTTTCTAAATCCACTTTGATAATTACAAATATTCCTTTTAGTTTCCATAAAATATGTTAGTCTCTGATTTATAATTTTTTCCATTACCTTACATAAGTGTGAAGTAAGAGAAATTGGCCTGTAATCACTTGGACTATTAACTTCTTTCCCAGCTTTACGTATTGGAACTACTGCAGCTTCTTTCCAGCAACTAGGTAATTGTCCCTTTTCCCATACCTTATTATATAACTCTAAAAGTATACTTTTTGATGATTCACTTAAATTTGTTAACATTATATAGCATATCTGATCTTTACCCGGCGCTGATAACCTAGTACTTCTTAATGCACTATTTAATTCTCCTATTGTTAATGGCAAATTAAGTATATCATCTACCTCTTCATCTTCCATAATTAATTCTCTATATCTTAAAACTGTTCCCTCTCATCCTTTCCTCCCTTCTTTGTTAACATTATCCAAACTATGGATTTTGACAAATGTTTTTATGATCATTTCCGCTTTCTCCTTCTCTGTCACAGCTGTGCCTTCATTATTTATTAATGTAGGATATCTAAACTCTCTCCTAATTCCATTCATTTTCCTTATCATGCCCCATACTTTATAAATATCTGTTTCTCTTCCCACTGACTCACAAAATGATCTCCAATATTCCCTTTTTGCTGTTTTAATAGTTCTTCTTACCTTTGCCCGCATCTTTTTAAACTTGATTAAATCTTCAAAATTGTGTGTTCTTTTAAGTATTTTAAAAACTTTGTTCCTTTCTTTTATTACTTTCCCACATTTTTCCGTCCACCATGGGACTATCTTCTTTCTCCTATTCCCTAAACTTCTTGGAATTGATTGTTTTGCTGCTTCTATTATAACTCTACAAACTACTCGATTTAATTCCTCTATTTCCTCATCACTATTAATTACTCCCATCATTTCATCACTTATCTCCCTGAATTTCACCCAATCTGCTTTACTAAATACCCATCTTTCTGACCCACTTGACTCATTTATTTCATTTCTTATACCTATTTCTATAAAAATTGGATAATGATCACTTCCTAACGTACTATCTTTCTTAACTTCCCACCAACATAATCCTGCTATAGCTTCCGATACAACTGTAATATCAACTGCCGTTTCCTTCCCATTTACCACATTTATTCTAATACAATCTCCATTGTTTACACACACTACATTTTTTAGTTCCATTAATTCCTCTATTACTTCCCCATTTGAATCATTATAACTATCCCACAACATATTTTGTGCCCATTAAAATCTCCACAACAAATAAACTTATACCCTCTAAATTTATTGGGGCATTGGTGTCGCGATGGTTTGTCCAAATGGTAGTCGTCTGACACGAGTATAATAATGAGCTATGTTACGTAGTGGTTCCTTCATTGTCCAAACGTGCAAGTACTAGAAATGCCAAGTCCTTCCTTTGAGCCATTCCCGTATACTTCGTAACGGGGATTTTATATACCGAACGCATATTCTGTTTGATAAAAATACCACCCCCATTACCCTTGTCTCTATCTCTCCTAACACTATCATAACCTGCTATTATAAAATCTAAAGATGGTTTCAACCAAGTTTCTTGGATGCAAATTATGTCCGGTTTTATTTCTAAATCATTGATAATGCTTTTGAATTCCTGTCCATTTGCCAATAGACTCCTTGCATTCCATTGAATTATAAACATTAACTATCCAATTTGGCTTGAAGACCTTCCTTCTTACTCAAGTCTTCTGGTAATCTGTTCCCAAGAGAGGTTTCTGACTGACAAAAATTTCTCAGCACCTTTTGTAATAACTTTAATTTTCTCTGTTTTCTGTTTTACCTGATCAGTACAATTGATAACATATGCTATGAACAAAATAAAATTTTCTATGTTCATTGATACCTCTTTTAGGTTTCTCACACTATCCTGGGTTCTTACATCTTTGGCTGCCCCCTCCTTTGTTTTTCCTTCTTGAATTCTTTTCACTGCCTCTGCATAACTTATATTACTTTTTGTTTTAATTTGTTGGACCTCCACTGCTCTTTTCCTTACCTCACATCCTCCGTATGTTACACTATGATCTCCACCACAGTTACAACACGCTACTTTCACATTTTCTCCACATTCCTCATACCTATGCTCTCCCCCACACTTTGCACATCTTTGTTTTCCTCTACACACTGCAGCGATATGTCCATATCTCTGACATTTGTAACACCTAAGAGGTGGTGGAACATATTCTCTGACATAGTAGCTCATGTATCCTATTTTAACCCTTTCTGGAAGTTTTTCATCTTGAAAGTCAATTAACACAGACAAACTGGCAACTCGTTTTCCATTTACTGTTTTATTTAATCGTCTCACATTCGTCACTATTCCTCCTAGCATATTCTTTTTGATGTTGTCCAAATCCTCTTCGACTGGAATACCCCATATTACTCCCCGTGTCCCCGTTTTTCCATGTATTACTTTTTTATCCAACCCCCTAAACAGGGGGTTTTTGGTGTTTCTTCTGGCAGACCTCATATGCAACGCTTTATTCTGGTTCCTCTGTCTTACTTTGGATCAATATATTCCCGTCATAAAGGATTTTTGCCATTTCTATCTCTCCCAGCTTCTTCTTTAAATCTTTGGTAAGTGCAATTGGACTTAAACCTATGTGTTCATCTTCTTTCCTCATTACAAGTATAATCTTGAATTCTTCCCTTTCCAATCTCCTCCGAATCGTCCGCTCATTTTCCTCGGAACTACTTTCTTCCAGACCCCTTTTTTTGCTTACATTATTTATGTTTCTATTCCCTCCTTTCTGACTTCTTCCTATATCCCGCTCTTTTTCATGCCCTACCGCCATCCATTCTTCACTATTCATGTCATCATCCTCATACCAAGATCCTTCTCTCCTGATCCATTCACTAACCAGTTCATGCCTTCCGCTTTCCTCCAAATTTGCGGACTCATGCGATCTCCTCTCAGATTGTCTTGATCCAGCAATGTTGTCGTTTGCTTTCCCGCGACCTCCAGTCCTCCCATCCATGGGCCACGATTCCCCTGACAACCTCTCGGCAATCCCCTCTTCTTCTTCTTCTTCTTGAAATTTTATTGGCGGTTGACAAACAACAAAATGGTGTATTTCCGCCACCAACTGGAATGGAGTGTGGATCAAAAATTGACTTCCTTTCCTTCCCAATTTTTCTTTTTTTTTTTTTTTTAATTCTCTCCACAAATTATTTTAAGGAACTGAAAAATAAAACTATAGCATTCATTCCTTGAGTTATTTTGTAAAATATATCTCGGTATAAATTGCATTTTTATTTTTTCTAAATTTTGCATTAGCATCCTTCTTTCAGTCTCATATTTCTGACAGTACAATATAACATGTTCCACTGTTTCTTCTTGTCCACAAAATTCACACCTTCCCGTATCATGTTTACCCATTTTAAAAAGTGTACTATTTAGTCTTGTGTGTCCAAATCTCATCCTTGATATTGCTATCTCATCTCTCCTGTTTTTCCCTGCACTTCTCATCTCTCCCACTTTCCTCTGAATTCTGTAAAACCACCGGGGGGGGGGGACTTTTTCTCCTTATCCCATTGTTTTTGCCACCTTTCCTTCAGTCTTTTCTTAATAATACTCTTGATTTCATTCTTACTTAGATTAACAATTAAGTTAATGTCGTTGTTTTTAACTGCTTCTTTTGCTTCTTTATCTGCAGTTTCATTTCCTTGGACACCAATATGCGCCGGCACCCATACAAATACCACTGTACTCCCCATCATTTGACTTCTATATAATGTTTGCATTATTTCCATTAAAATGTCTGGTCTACTTTCCGAGTGACTGTACTGTAAACTAACCAATGATGAACATGAATCTGAACAAATAATTGATTTCAAAGGTCTTATCTCTTCTATCCTCTGTATTGCTAATAATAGTGCAATCATTTCCCCTGTATAAACTGATAACTCATCACTGATCCTTTTCCTTACTGATAAATTAAATTCTGGAACAGTAAACGCTACTCCTACCTTATTGTCTAAACTCTTTGATGCATCTGTATAGATCTGAACATAGCTGTAGTACTCATTAATATATTTCTGCACATTATATAAATTACATTCCTTACCCTTATTTTTCTGTTCTAACAATGTAAAATCTACTGTAGCATCTGAATGTAACCAAGGTTTTATTACAGGTAGCGGTACAGTTGGACTAACATTTAACTGATTAACTTCAAGTTCTGTTGCTTTCTGTATCACTGTCCAACCAAAACTTTTAATTGTCCTGCTCTCTTTTTCCCAACAGGGCTTTCAAGTATCTAGTGTTGGATGCTCTTGACTATGGCCTTGTAAATTAACCCAATAATTCACTGATAACTGTACCCTTCTCATTTCTAATGACATTTCCCCCATTTCAACCTGTAGTGCTGTAATTGGTGTAGTTTTTATAGCTCCTGTACATAATCTCAATACCTGATGCTGTATGTTATCTAACTTTCTAAGAGATGTTTCTGCTGCTGATCCATACACCACACACCCATAATCTAACACAGATCTAACCAATCCACTATACATGGCCTTTAATGCCATCCTATCTGCCCCCCATTCACTTCCAACTAAACACCTCATTCTATTTATTATTTTCTTACATTTGTTCACTATATTCTGAATATGCACCGCCCATGTAACTCTTTCATCAAACCATATCCCTAAAAACTTAAAATGTTTCACTCTTTCCAGTTCTTGATTATATAATTTTAGTTTTACCTCACTTCCAATTTTTTCCTTGTAAAAAACAGTATCTTTGTTTTGTCAACTGAGAATTTAAAACCCCAGTTATATGACCATTCTTCGACTATTGCAATAGCCTCCTGTAATTTTTTTTACAATAAAGTCAATATTCCTTCCCCTTTTCCAGACTGCCCCATCATTAGCAAAGAGCAAAACCCCTAGCCCATTATCCAGATCTTCAAATACATCATTTATCATTATGGAAAACAATAAAGGGACATATTGTCTATACTTCCTTGTGGAGTTCCATTTTCAATCACAAACTTTTCTGAATAACTATTTCCTATTCTCACTTTTATTGCTCTTCCTAATAAAAAATCCTCGATCCATCTATACATTTGACCTTTGATACCTAACTTACATAATTTGATTAACATCCCCTCTTTCCACATCATGTCGTATGCTTTCTCTATGTCAAAGAAGACAGCCACTACACTCTCTTTATTTATTTGTGCTTTTCTTATTTCGTGTTCTAAACACACAGCTGGATCCATTGTATTTCTCCCTCTCCTAAAACCACTTTGATATTTGGATAAAAATTTATTATTTTCCACATGATACACTAACCTTTTTTTCCGTTATCTTACCAATATTAGACGTCAAAGCAGTAGGTCTATAATTTCCTGGATTTGTACAATCTTTCCCAGGTTTATGTTTATCACCGCCTCCTTCCAACTTTGTGGTTATTTTCCTTCCTCCCATATTTTATTGTACATTTTTAATAAAACATCCTTGGATAATTCACTGAGATGACTTATCATTAAATAGCAAATCTGATCCATACCTGGAGCTGATTTTCTGTTTTTTCTAAGAGCTCGATTTAACTCTGACTTCGTAAATGTCATATTTAGTTGATCATTATTGTATTCCTCATTCTGTATTATCTCTTTATACTGCTCCAACGTCCTTTCCCTTCCTCTTTTTCCCTCCTCACTAATATTGTCTGATTTATGTATTTTAACAAAATTTTTCGCCAACATTTCTGCTTTCTCTTCGTCTTTTACAGCTGTTGTATCTCCATCCCTTAATATTGGATACCCAAACTTTCTTTTTATCCCAATCCATTCATGCGTTTTATCATTCCCCACACTTGACCTATTTCTGTTTCCCTTCAAACTGTTACAAAACTTCTTGCAAAAAACTATTTTTTTGTATTTTTAATGATTCTCACATTTGCTTGCTTACTTTTATATTCAATAAAATTCTGAAAACTATGATTCTTTTTTAACATTTTAAAAGCTTTATTTCGAGATTTAATTGCTTGATCACATTCTTTTGTCCACCATGGTACAATCTTTTTTTTTTCTTACCTCCCTTTTTTGGAATAGTCTGACTTGCTGCTAACAATATAGCATTACAAATATCATTATTAACCTTATCAACCTCTTCTTTAACTTCAATTTTTTCCATTTCTTGTTCACTAATACTCCTAAATGCCTTCCAATCTGCATTTTCAAAAAACCATTTGTCTACTCCTCCTGTATTGCACGCTTCTATACATAAATTTACTTCAATCACTATAGGATAATGATCACTCCCTATAGTCGTTTCTCTAAACACCTCCCATAAGCATATACCCGCCAGTGAATTTGAAACAAGTGTAAGATCAATAGCTGCTTCTGTTCCTGTTCTTACATTAATCCTTGTTCCCCTTCCATCATTTAAACATACTAAATCCTTAATCTCCATTAATTCTTCAATCACTATTCCATTCCCATCATTACAATTGTCCCATAACGTGCTATGAGCATTAAAATCTCCGCAACATATGATTTTCCCTTCTAAATGTACAATCAATTCATCCAATACCTCTAGTGATAGTCTTTTACATGGATTATAATAATTTATAATTTTAACATTTCCTTTTTTTCCCAATACTTCTATTATTATAAATTCCAACTCCTTTCCTTTCCCTAAAACCTTATATTGTATTCCTTGTTTCACAAATATTATACACCCTCCCCCAATATCTTCCTCTCTATCCCTGCGTATACTTTCATAACCTTTAATACTAAAATGTAAAACTGGTTTAAGCCAGGTTTCCTGAATGCATATGATTTCTGGTTTCTTTTTAAACCCTTTTATAAAACCTTTAAACTCTTGACCATTTGCTAACAAGCTTCTTGCATTCCATTGTACAATATTCAAGTTGTCTTATTACCTGCATCTCCCGACTTCCCATCAACTTCCAACCTTTTATTGATATTTTCCCAAGACATGTTGTTTATACCCAAAAAATTTTCAGCTCCCTTCACAATTATTTTAATTTTCTCTGTTTTGTGTCTGACTTGGTCCGTACAATTAATTACATAAGCAATGAACAAAATCAGCCTATCCACTGTCAGATTTGTGCTGCTTTCCACTGCTTGATCAACCTCTTGTCTCGAGATGTCCTTATCTTTGTCAGTATCATCACTTCTCCTTTGCTCTTGGGCCTTCTTCACTGCCTCTGCATAACTTATGTTGTTTACCACTTTCACTTGTTCAATTTCCACAGCTCTCTTCCTTACATTACATCCACTGTATGTTACCCTGTGTTGCCCCCCGCAATTACAGCACTTGTCTTGTACCTTCTCTTCACAATTTTCAATTCTATGATCACCTCCACACTTAGGGCATCTTTGTTTTCCTCTGCACACCGCTGCTATATGTCCATATCTCTGACATCTATAACAGCGGAGTGGGGGAGGAATATATGGCCTCACTGCATAGCTCATATATCCAATTTTGACTCTTTCTGGAAGCACTGAATCCTGAAACTCCAAAAGAACTGATAAACTATCAACCCTTTCCCCATTCATTGTTTTTTCAGCCTTTTTATTGTACTCACTTCACCTCCAGAAATACTTTGTTTGAGCCTTTCTAGATCTTCTTCGATTGGAATGCCTGTTATCACTCCCTGTTTCATTCGTCTCTCACCCAACATCTTCCTTTCATTCACTTTTTTCTTGCAAACATTATCAATTTTTAGTGCTTTGTTTTTTTGTTCTTCTGTTTTACATATTACTAACAGGCTTCCATCTCTCAAAATCTTAGCCGTATCCACTTCTCCTAACTTTTTCTTCAACTCTCTAGACAATGCTATTGGACTTAGATTAACCTGTTCATCTTCTTTTCTAAATTTAAGAATTACTTTATATTCCTCTCTTACGACCTTTTTACGTACAACCCTATTATCTCATCTTACTGTTTCCTTCAAGCCCCTTTTAACACTGTTTGGCTAGCTACCCAACCCTCCCCCCCCCCCCCCCCCCCCCCCCCCCCCCCCCCCCCCCCTGCATCGCCCACTCTTTCTTTTTTCTTGTGCTTTCCTACTACTTATTAAATTCCAGTCATCTGACTCCATTTCGTCTTCATCGATTACCCCAGAACTCATCTTAATCCAGTCACAAACCAGTTTATGTCAACCGCCGTAGACTCCAAACACGACGAAGTCGATCATGAACCCACGCGGAGCTTTCGTTTGTCGAACGGTCACCAACCCATTCGTCAGCGCCCTCGGCAATTCCCTCCTCATTTTCTTGTGAATATGTTCAACCCAGAAACCTGTGTTTACCGCGCATGCGCAAAGTGACGTAAGGTATGTCTATAACACGCATGCGCATTAACGTGGTGACAGCGCATGCGTGTGTAATTTGCATTGCGTGGTGACGTAACACGTCATTAAAACGCATGCGCATAACAGAATACTCGAATAAAATATATAAGTATTAAAAAACCGCTAAGGTGAAAAAAAAGAAGAAAAAAGCAGTAAAATGTAGTACAGCACATCTAGGATTTGTATCATCTGAGGTAAAATTATACGGAATTACAGAGTTTATTCTGTAATATCTGTGTAGTATTTTATTTACAATTTATTAACATTCTGTTGCACTAATACTTCACTGTGTATATTGTAACATTACTCTACACTTTAATGGCACCTTATATATTTCTTATTTTAATCTTTCCTCTGTCATGGTGCTTGTTTATTTATTTATTTAGTATAATTATAGACATGTTTCTGTTACTTTGGCAATTCTGCATGTGAAATATTTAAGCCAATAAAGTATTTTTAAGTTAAATTGACTACATACTGTATATTTTCAGTCTGCATCCCATTTTATGCATGGTGCCTCCAAAAACCAAACTGATAACAGTGATCTTTTTTTTTATTGCAAAGAATAAAAATATAATATAATTGTGTGTGTATATATAGATTAAAACTATAAACATGACTATAAACATGACACATGAGAAAGAAAAATAAAATTGCATCTACACGTTCTGAAATTCACCTCCATCATTAATAAAACAATCAACTGAGCAGTAGCCCTCAAAGTCTTTGAAGGAATAAAACCCATGCAGGACTCCCCTCCTGCCATTCCCTCCATAGCCAGGTGGACAGTCTTTAAATGTTTCGCAGCACCGTAGGCACTGGGTCAGTGAATATGGCACCCGGAACTTCTCTCTGTATCATGCAGAAAATGCACTCCAGTTTACCACACCTAATTTACATAAAAGAACAAACAATATTAAAACAACATTAAATCATTTTGAAGAAAGGCAAAAGAGCCATACAAGGAGAAGATTTTAAATGTATTTTAAAATATATTATAGGATGGTGTTAGGAAAAGTGTGTTATTTGCTTTGTCTGTGAAGTACCTAAGAGATTTAATTTATAATTAACATTACCATCAACTATACGGTGTGCATAATTATTAGGCAAGTTGATTTTCTAGTCTTTTTTTTTTCTTTTTTACCAATTCCAAACCACATAAATCTTAACTACTATTGATTTTGTATTTAATCATTTATAAGTGATATATAATTGTCCATGAAGGCTGGAAGTGAAAAACTCCTTACATTCAGGTGTGCACAATTATTAGGCATGTTTTCTTTTACTGATAAAATGAGCCAAAAAAGAGGTTTAACTCAGACTGAAAAGTCAAATTAAAAAAAGTTAAATAAAACAATTTTGTCAAGTCAAAATTTAGGTTGGTTTGGCTTGAGAAAGCATAGCCTGAAAGTTTGAAGTTTTTTTTATTTTTATTTGAAAGTTTTACAGTTGAGGGCAATAGAGTCTACCAGAAGAAAAACAGACCGATAGATGAGAGGAAACGGACAGACAGACAGACACTCAAATACTTGTTACAGTACTCACTACACTTAGAGTTAAAGAACTTACTGTCTAGCCACATGAAGTGGGCCTCTTCTTTGAATGTTGTCTCACAGACAATGTCCCTAAAAAGCTTGCATGTGAGAGAAAGTCTCATAAAGGCCATGTCTCCGTCGTCTGAGACCACTCTCAACAGGATCTGCCCGAGGATCTCCAGTGGCATCTGTCCAAAATAACCAACAGTCAGTCTAAAATGTGACTGTAGATAAGACATATTAAAAAATGAAACTGATAGATTGACAGGATTTTATACTGTGCTTACCTTGGTCAAGTAATCAACAGGTGGGGGGGCTTCCATTGCCTCTAAATTGGAGAGTAATAAGAGTAGCATCAATGTCAAAACCCTGTTAATTGTGCTGTACAAGAATGAAAGTAGAACCCATACCTGCTCTTTCTAGTCTCCTCTTTTTTCTGAGTTGTTTTCGTTCCGCGTCTGACCTTCAAATGTTTAAAATATAAAGAGCTTATGAAGAGAGTTTGATCTTAATGACATCCCCAGAAGAAGATTTGAAATTCACAGGTTTAGACTGATATATGTAATGAAATTATTTGCACTTTATAGTTAAAACGTACGGTAGCGCATTGCTGCCACAAACATTTATTTTGTCCACTCGATTATGTTGTATAAACGACATTTTTTGTCGTAATAACGAGTTGTTGTTAAAATGACAATTATCTTATTAAAACGACATATCATAAAAACAACATATTATATCATAAAACAACATAACATGTGGCAGCAATATGCGCCATCATAAAAACACTTCTTTGTACTATTTAATTTAAACTGTTAAATTTATGTTTACAGATAAGTTGGCAACATTAGCTAATGGTAACTAAGGATCTCTAAATAAATGACTTTGGAATTTAAGACTGACTTCTTTGAAATCAAAATGCCCCTCCGATACCACATAGATGCATACTACAATACGAATTAAAGCTCTTTCATATACCAAAATGGTTGTTTTCTATTCAATAATATCAATAAACAAAACACAATACAAAGGCTTTCAGATGTAGACATTTATAATACTTTCGGGTGTACTAGGTTAACAACACTGCTGCTACCATCAACACAAACTCCGCAGTTATTTACTTGTGTGGTCTGTGAGGCCCTGAAAAGTTCAACAAGAAAAAAAAAAAAAAAAAAAAACCAATACATAATTATATACTTTATATATCTATATATATATATAGATATAAAATATAGTATATATATAAGAAATTCAACATCAAAAGCTTCAGCCTTAGTATAATTGGTGCTTACTGTAATGTCATCACAGCTGTACTCCCTCCATGGCCCAGGAATGACACGTTTTGCTAGTTGCCTGTTAAGTGTAAGTAATTTAAAAGTGTAAGTAAGCAGAAGTATAAAATACATTTTAAAAACACACGAAAAGACAGCTAAATCTGAATTAATTCATTAAGTAAAAATAAAAGCAAACAAAAATGGGGATATATGGTTTAAAACAGAACTACCATAACCCCGAACTCATGAACTTTTAACATTTCACTCGTAAGACCTGTAACTGTTCATGAAACGGCAATCAATGAAGCCACGTCAGGAAAGGGAATCAAGCCAATAGATCTCTCTATTTCTTGGCTTCATGATCTAAAACTATGTAACTTTGACATCAACTGTCAAGTGCTAGCACTTTCCTTTACATTTGTAAGGTATGAAATACCTAAGCAGAACATTTAAACATTTTCTGATTATTTGATCATTAAAGATAATTATTTTGAGACCTATACAGATCTTCCAATGATTTTCTGACCAGGAGGGCAGTAGAATTATGTCATGACTTGGTAGATTTTCCTAAGAAAAAAAGTAAATATGAAATCAATTTAGACAATTATAAATAGATAAGTTATTTAGAATAAACATTTTTTTTAAATGGCTTCATACTGCCTCAGTCACAAGACAATGATACTCACAGGAACATTGCACATTGGGTCTGTGCACAAGGGTGGCAACCAAGTCACTGTCACATATGAATTAAAGACATGGACCATTATGCCCTGTTAAGTAAAAGTGCAACAATTAAATAAGGAACCACATTCCCATTTTTTCCACACATCGTGCATACAGAATATTTGATCAAGGGAATTCTTTGCATTACCTGAAGGTCAGCAATATCCTTCACAACAGAAAGACAGGCATTCAAAATCTGTTAACATTCAAAGAAATGCATTTACAATCTGTGAAAATTTAAGGACATAAAAGGGCACATAGTACTTTACTGTACTGCATGGGTTAAAGGGTAAAAATATATTATTTTTGCTGCATCTCACTGTTGCTTCTACATCACGTTGGTACCCTAAAGTAAGGAAATCCATCCTGGTGAGGACTGTAGTTCCAACAGATCCCAAAAATTCATTGGCTGGTCACGTCTCCATTAAGGCATGGTTTAGCTATGAAAATAACAGCAAAGTACTACAATGTGTCTTTTTTTGTTCTTTTAAATAATATTAAAAACTACGCAGTATTACAAACAAAACAAACAAACAAAAAACAAAAACACCTTACCTGATTCAGCTGGACTGTACTGGGTGACTGTTTCCAGCGTGCCTTGTTCGGTTGCACATCCTGTAGAGCAGTAATACCCACCAAGACATGGGACAATGAGGATATTAAAACTTAAAGGGAAAAGAAAAGAATGGGGCAGGCCATTTACAATTTTAAGAGAGTTGGGACACTGGTCACCCTAAGATCTGTAACTTGAAACTACTGTAGGTCCGTATGTCATTGTGAATTTTCGTCACTTCCATCAGATGAAACTTTTAACAGTCTCAGGAATGCTTAAAATAAAAATAAAATAAGAACTTAATCGACCTTCTGAAAAAGAGCATCATATTTTTACAGAAGGAGTATGCTACTGTACATTTAATAAGTTCAGAAAGCAACTCACCTATCATCCCAATGACCAGAAAAACACTGATCATGTAAAATATTAGAGTAAGATGATTCATCCATGTTGTCTGCTCAGTTTGCAACACTACACTGCAATTCCGACACTGTGTTATCTCTGTAGGTTTAGTTGGGTCTGTAAAAAAAATGTGCGCAATATATATCTCTGTGTTATAAGATATATATATATTATATAATGATTAGTTCATTCTATATATATATATATATATATTTACTAGATATTATAACACCTAACCTGAAGTAGTATCACTCACCAATGTGTACACTGATGTGTAGTCTGATGCCGTTGCTGAATTTTACATCTGTTTCTGTGTCGATGCAATAAAAAACTCCTAACTCCTTAATAGTGACGTTATTTATGAAAAGACAATGTTTAGGTTGCACTGAATATTTGTGCCTGAAGGTTTTTTTTATAGTAAAATGTTGTTGGTGGGTTTAAGAATGAGTGTAATATCACAACCGGAGGATCTGGTAAATTCAGCAAAAACCATGAATTAATATCACAGTTTATGGTCGCATTTTGACCCAAATCTGTTAGTTGATCTGTTAAAGTCTTTGCAGTTTGACACCATATAAGCAGATCTACAAGAAAAATATAATTAGGAGTATTTTGCTTAGAATTTCCATTCAAACAAGAACAAAAAAAAAATTTATTCATTATAACACATGTATGAAAAGATTTTTATTAATAAACTCACAGAAGTGGAGCTTCAAGATCTTCAACATGATGTGGTCTTGGTTTACGCTGCTTTTTAGATGAAACCGGACCTCAGGTCTTTTTAGGAGGACTCTTTTAGCCACATCAAGCAGAGGAAGTCAAAGTCAAGACTAAATTGTCAAGTAAATAAATTGTCAAGTAAGTTGTACAACAGTCCAGCAGATGGCAATATTGCAGATGGTCAAAGAAGAGGATGAAGAAGGTAGTCAGGGGTACATTGTCATTTGCAAGGAAATAAGACAAATGAACAACAAATGAGTTCTGTAATATTCAAGGAGATATAGGTGTATATGCTGTAAACAGGAAGGGAGAAATAGAAGGGAAGAAGTGCTCTTTAGTGCATTTTGAGCATTATATATGAAGAGTTTGGTTCCAAAACGCTATAAATCCATTTTGATTAATTTGAGTAAAAATGTGTTTTCTTTACCAAGAAAGTGTCAAGATGAAAACCACTATTTTCTGTTTTAAACTTTCACATAGCATCTTTAGGTTATGATAACATTAAAAATTCAAATCCAGATTTTGATTTTCAAAGATTTATTATAAAATTGTATTATTTTTTCCCCAAAATGCAATAAATCCATGACACTTTTTTTTTACTTCTCCAAAATGCAATAAATCCATTGGATCAATATAAAAGTTATTTTTCATATTGAAACTGTTGAAAATACACAACATAGTAAGTTGATCCACATATGACAGCCTCTGAACTTGGTCAATACTAATCTTATATACAGGCACTGGATTAAAAATACATTCAATCAGTCATCGCTCCCAAAAAGAATTAAATCGGTCATCTTGTTAATGCTATAAATTAATTACAACAATAAAAGAAAATTGCATCATGAAAATACATGAACAACAATATCACATTAGACCACAGAAATTCCAAAATGACATTTCCCTTACATTCAACTTCCAAAAGTGCATTCATCTTTGCCATGTTACATTCATTTAGTTGACTAGTGCTATACGCTGTATTAACAAAAACATTAATGGCATAAATAAAAACACTTACACTGACAAGCTACACAATATAATCGTTCATAATCGAATGCGACTCATCTGCACTTCTGCCACAATATTGAAGTGATCTACGGCTCTGTGTATTAAATGCCGCTCTGTCTGAAAGCACGTGATGGAGATTTATTATTAATCACAGAACCGGCTTTACTGATGAGATGCACATGACAATCACATGCGATTTATTGTGCAGCCCTAATTTTTTTGTTTGTTGATCACAAAGTACAAATTAGATGAGGAAAACCAGGATGCCGGGCGTATTCAAAGCACCGTCATTACTGTCTAGAGTGTGTGGAATGGTGCGCTGTGATTGGTTGAGTGGATTCTGCAGAGAAGGGAGACTGGCGTTTGTCGCGGTTTGGAAAAAAAGTGAGAATGCATGACAGAATAATTCGGCGGATATCGCATTTTGCGTAAATAAAAAAATGGACTTTTCAGTACCGACCAGATACAATACTGATTTTGGCGGAAACTCAATATTTTCAAAAATGGTGTTTATTGTGTTTTGGAACCAAACTCTTCATATATGGTTTCATATATGGTTTCACATATATATATGTGACCCTGATCACAAAACTAGTGTTAAGTCGCTGGGGTATATTTGGAGCAACAGCCAAAAATACATTATATGGGTCAAAAATTATTGATTTTTCTTTTATGCCAAAAATTATTAGGATATTAAGTATAGATCTGTAACGGAAGAGGTTTGACGCAAAAGGTTAGTTTATATCAAATAGGTTTATTGGGTCACAGAGAGTACTGGGGTAGGGTTCAGAGGATGTGATGGTGAGGGAATAGTTTGAAGGATATGATGAGTGGGGTAATCTGTGTCTTTGGCTGTACAGGAGCTGGAATGCAGGTAGGAGGAGCACACACCTCAGCGATCCATGAACTAGGAGGAACAGGAGACACTAGAAGGAACACAGGCGGTAAGTAATGCAGGAAGTATTCAAACAGAAGTAGTCGCAAAGTCATTGAGTCCTCTACATGTACACGAGACCAGACAGTGAGGGTGTCTGAGGTGTGCTTTTATACAGGCTGGTAATGAGGTGCTTGATTGTTGACAGGTGCAGGTGCTCAGAACTCAGCTGAGAGGGATCGTTGTGATTGGGTGGAGGTGGAGCCTGGCCGATCTGTTACAGTAACCCCCCCTCCACGGCCCGCTCCTGAGGGCCAAAAACCCAGACATTGTGGTAGTCTACCTCTCCGCCGAGGTGCCAGCTGATCAGGATGGGCAGCATGGAACTCAGACATTAAGGCGGGGTCAAGTATATCGGTCCTAGGTACCCATGAGCGTTCCTCTGGTCCATATCCTTCCCAGTCCACGAGATACTCCAGCTGACCACTACGGCGCCGGGACTGCAGAATTTCCTCCACCTTGTAGACGGATCCTTCATCTAGGATCAAGGGAAGAGGGGGTTCCTCTGTCGGGCCAGGCTCTGTGGATGCAGAAACAGAAGGGTGGTGAGGTTTGAGTAGTGATACGTGGAATGTGGGATGAATTTTGTACTGTGAGGGGAGTTGGAGTTTGTAGGTGACTGGGTTGACTTGTTCCAGGATGGTGAAAGGGTCAACAAATTTGGGACTGAGCTTTTTACAGGGCAGGTGCAGTCTGATGTCCCGAGTCGACAGCAATACCTTCTGTCCTGGTTGATAGGTAGGTGTTTCAGCTCTTCGAAGGTCCGCTGTTGTCTTCTGCCTGCGCACTGCCCGTTGGAGATGGTGGTGCGCAGCGTCCCAGACCCTCTCGCTTTCCCGAAACCAGTATTCCACCGCCGGAACATCAGAAGGCTCCACGGACCAGGGGAACAGTGGAGGCTGGAACCTGAGCACGCACTGGAAGTGAGTGAGACCAGTAGAAGGCTGTCACAGGTAATTCTGGGTGTACTCGGCCCAGCCCAGGAACTGGTTACAGGAATCCTGGTGGCCATGGCAGAAGCTTCGTAGGAATCGCCCCACCTCTTGAATCTTCCCCTCTGTTTGACCATTCGACTCTGGATGATATCCGGACGAGAGGCTTACAGTCACACCTAGGAGTCTGAAGAAGGCATTCCATAATTTGGAGAAACTGAGGCCCCCGGTCAGAAACGATGTCTTCGGGAATTCTGTAATAGCGGAAGACCTGATTAAAGAGGAGCTCAGCTGTTTCCAGAGCAGTGGGGAGACCTCTGAGGGGCAGAAAGCAACATGATTTTGAGAACCGGTCAACTAACCAGGATGCATGTGTTACCTTCAGAAGGGGGTAGGTCTGTGACAAAGTCTACTCCTAGGTGTGAACAGGGGCGATTTGGCACCGGTAGAGGAAAGAGTTTGCCAGAAGGTAAATGACGCGGGCTCTTGGACATAGCACAGTCTGGACATCCTTGAACGAACCTTCTCACGTCCCTTGCCATACTGGTCCACCAGAAGCGATCTCGTAGCAGCGAGAGGGTGCTGTTGGCCCCTGGATGGCCACCATCATTTCACGCCAATTACTTGTGCATTGTTTATCTTAAATTATAGAATGTGCTTTAATTACTTGATTTGGTTGTCTCCATTGCTCTGTTATTGCAGAAACATTGGTGGAATATTGTGTTTTCTTCAGCTGTGGCTGTGAAATGGGCCATTTCAGTCATTGTAGGTTTATAGGCTATGCTTGGAAGAGTTAAATTTGCATACTCAGTATAGTTGTCATACTACTTGTACTATTTTTGCAGGATGTATCCAGGGCACAGTATGCAAATTTTCAGTATGCACGGAATGAAGGATGAGCTACAACAATTGCCATAAAGCGCACTAATACTACAGAATTACAATAGTGCATCCCACAACGCAATGCACTTGACTTGATCTTCCATTTCCAGTGTAAGTTATGAACCTGAAATGATTATTACATCTGTTTGACCCATTATTTAATTAGAATAAGAAATATCAAGTCATTTTTATACACAACTGGCCTATATTGTGTTAAAAGCAACAAGATATGCTGGAAAAATGTAAAATGTTTAAAAATGTATTAGTGTTTAATGTACCCCGTTTCGCATACAGTTTATATATCACATATATTTTTCTTAAATTCTTATAAATCCTTTATTTTACAGTGAATTTTTACAATAGTAATTTATGTACTGTATGTATAATTATTATTATATTTTTCTTAAATACTCAATTTTTTATTGCAGTGAAATCTTTCAATAGTAATTTTCTTTTATTATCTATTCATTTAGTAATAATAATAAGATTTTTAAAATAGTAAGAATGCAGTACACGATTACTCCGTCCGAACAACATAGGATTGCCCTTAGCAAAATCCACCTATCCCAGCATGCACTTATGCATTCATCTCTATTCCACTGACAATCCCAGGCCCGGAAAAATCACCTATGCAACCATGAATTCTTAAGATGAATATCTAATGCTTTCTGCAGCCCGTGGCTAAAAATAAATGTTACAGATTGCAAAAACATGAGTTATCGAGGAGCCGATCTGCTTTCAAGGACATCGTTATTCTTCCCGCAAGCAGAGCAGGTGTTCCTAAAATGCATCCTGCCTCAGATCTAGGGAGATTTAGGAGTTTTCTTCTTCTTTGTAGTAAAATGGGTGAGAATATCGGATTAATTACAGGCAGGTCTACTGGGAAAACAAAATTTGAATGTTCATTAACAGGGCATAATGGTGTAAAGGGCGAGTCCTTACTACAGTATGTGCTAACCTGTGGGTTTGCGTACAACGCACAGATAGTGAGGAACCTCTGTAATGACAGATATGAGCCTGAAAAAGCTCACAGCGTTTTATTAGCTAATCCTGAACAACATTCATCCCCATCTATCTTGTCCCCGTGGTCCCATCAGTTTTTCCACAGGGGTTGATTTCCTGCTATTTTTGCGTTCGGTTTGAACCGAAGATATCCTTCATAAAGCCTCACATTATCTCTGGAGAATCCTCTGGAGCTGTCAGTGAAAAATACACACTTTGTTGCCAGACAAAAGAGCAGACGAGAGAGTGTTTCAGGGAGCATTTCTCTCTCTGCTGGGGAGACGGCAGAATGGTGAGGAGATTGTTACCTCCAGCGCAGTCATGCTCACTAAAAAGAAAGAGAGGGAAAGAGAAGGGGAGCGTGTGAGAGAATGAGATTCCCGGGAGCACAATATACCCCCTGAATGTGAAACACTAGCTCGGTGCTGCTGATATTACAAAGTATCAGGGGTTCGATCCCCTACAAGGCTTGAAACCATCAGAGAAAGTATGTGTAGAAGCATCTATTCTTGGTGTTTCAGCTGGGTTTTAGTAACCACAAAAGTTAGTGAGGACTCATCTGGTGGTAAATAGACACTTAGGTGCGGAGGTAACCATAGCAACCGTAGACTCGAGCACTTTTGTTAGGATCATTATCGGATAGAGCATCGACAAAATGTAAATACACTGTCATTGCTTATCACTTTATTATTTATTTCACCCAACGAGAGTGTTGTGTCCCTAATGATGTACAATGCACTAATACTATACAATATGTACTCTACCAACTAGTTTATAAATGGTTATATTATCATCCAGCTTCAGAGTCTGATAGGAAAGGAAATCTGTGACAGTTGAGACCATGAAGTGTACAACATTGCACCGCTTTTTCAGTTAATTAATGCATCATCCAGGCATTTGAAGTGCACTTTTTATTTTTGGAATTTTCAGTGTGAACACACTAATCACAGCATTTATACTAAAAAAAAAACTAAACAAAAAAAATGGAATAAAATAGTGCATATGCATGCAAATTGATACAAACCAGTCTTTACGGTTGGCTAATTGTGCTAACTAATTGTGCCCTGAAAACATTATTTTCAAGAAGTCATTCTATAATTTCTTAGAATGTTAAACGTTGGAAACCTTATTAACAACTGCCTTTTAAAATGCCTAAAATGGAGGCAACTCCACTAAACATATCAGTATCAGTAGGAGACTGATTCCAATTCGATTTGACATTAGCACGTTGCAAAGCTAACAACACAATACTTTAACAAGCATAAATACACACCGCACACAAATATCAAGTAAAACAGACTATTTCAAAATGATATTCGATGGAATTTAAATCTCTCACATGCACTTTGGGATTACACAAATTATGAAGTGCAAATCAGCTATTGGCTATGCCGGTTCCAAAACAATCTGATATTAGCATGTTGCTAAGCTAACAAAGAAATCTCTAACAGAGTGTACACATCTCAATCTAATTATTACAGTATAAATTTAGTTACGTAATTTAGTTTATTTTAATGTTTGGTAAGTTCAGTAGCCTAGCATTTTATAGCCTATACTCTTGTGTTTTCTTACCCTGGCATTAAAGTTTTTAGATAACAGTTCTACCGCTTGCTATGTGATGGTTCAATACGAAGGCTGAGGTAATGATGGCAAATTTGACATCTGTTTTTTCTTTTGCCAACATAATCAAACTCTCATGACTTTCCTCTTTGGAAGTCCTAGCATGGTATCACTTTTTTTCTTTTGATCATTAGGCAAATGAGACACAAAAACATTTTGGGCAGTTTTCCATTCCCTACTATAAAATTTACCAACAGGACGACTTCTGTTTCTGAGAACCACAGAAATGTGAAAAGAGTCCATATTAAGTGAAATACTCCATTTCAATTCAAAATTCAATAGAATATAGGCATTTTCTCTTGCATCCTCCAACATAGATAAATATTCTCAGTTACAATGCATTCTGGGATCACCTAATCTGCAAAGGACATACGTACCAAAATTTACAAGGCAGTATAATTACAGTCTATTCCTTCCTTTTGGAACAAACTCCGTGACAGAAGTGCCTGTGATGCCTAAAATGCTAATTTACCTTCGATCTGAAAAGTCTGGTTGATTAGGAACAAAGTCCTAATTGCAAAAACTGATAATCGTAATGCTCTAATCGTCTAATCTACCACATAACCTAATTTAAGCGACTCCAGACAGAGCGAGCAACTGGCATAAAAGCTCTAAACCATTAGTAACAAAATAGACAAACAATTCTGTTTTAATTGAATTTATGTGCTTCAGAGTCACATCACATTCTCCTAATCGAACCCCAGCCAGTCTTCGTCTTCAGAGCGCTGTCTGCTTTTAAGAGACAGACAGCAAAGTCGAGACTAGAGCTAATTATGCATCCCTATGTGAGGAATTCCTGCAGAATCAGTTTATTCGGAGGGGGAACGTCTTCCCAGATGATTAATTAGGCACCAGTGTGTGTGCGTCTTTGTGGATGAAATGGAAACTGATAAGATTCAAATCAAAGTCTGGATCTCATTGATAGTAAAGGCAGATATGCTCATATATATACTGCCTTTAGGTGTCTTGTCTTCAAACAAAGTACACCACAGACACGACACACCCAGCATCGTTAGACGGGGCTGCTGGGATTGCAGGATCTCGCCACAGTGCAGCTTATTAGTGCAGTCCACTATGTGGGCATATTTTAATGTCTTCTGCAGCAGATGAGGTTCAATAAAGGCGGCTTAGTCATTAAAAATGCATCCATCTCAATTAGGTGATGAGTTTGGTGATTTCCCACTCAATAGCCATTACATCCACTCTATTCAAGACAATGGATACTCACACACACCTCACAGGTGTTCTGCATGTGTGTTTTGGCGAGACAAAGTCTTCCCACATTAACTGATGATACCTTGAAAGCAATTCTTAGGTAAAGAACTGAATAATTAAAATGAAGGTTAATTGCATGAAAAGTAGCGACAGATATTTTCTTCTGTATTGTGACATACATCAGAATGAAACGGATAATCTGGAAAAAAAAAAAACGTAGGGCGAGGACTTAGTTCTATCGATTGGTGGTTGACTGGATGGAGGCAGATTGGCTGAATGTTTTCCATCAATTGTAAGAAAGAGACTGAGTTTATGTGGTATAAATGATTGGAGGAGTGCTGTGCACGTCACCAGAGAGAAGTCTGTCATTTCAGATGAAAGACGGAATTTGACATTAATTAAAAATGGCAGTAAAACATGCAAGGAAGTTGCATTTAGAAATTAGATCATATTCATGTACACATTAAGGTTCTTTCAAAGAACAAAACTTGTTCACATACAAGTTAAGCTCAAACGACAACATCTGTTATAGAAAATGTTATATTAATTAATTAAGATTTTTTATTAAAAATTAAATCCGTGCACTTAATGACTTGAATACACCTTTCTCATAATAAGCATGTTTTTTTTTTCTTTCTGAATTCAGTTATTTTGGTACTTTTGAGGGCTAAAGTCAAAAATGTCAAGTGCTCTAATGTCATTCTGTATTAATGCAGAAAACCCATGCAGGAAAAATTTTAAATCAGGAGAAGCCACCCCCCGCCCCCCACCCCTCCTCAAGGTCTTGTCAAATAACATATAATTGACCTGGCATGGAAATTAGTTTCAGGTTACGCATGCACATACTACAATCAGCAGCTCAAAAATTTTTATAATAATAATAATAATTAATAAATAAATAACCATACATTTTACAAACATTAATTAAATATTTACATTATATGTATACTTACTAGGTGTGATATTATCAAAATAGCTTCTAAGAAAATATTTATCTTATTTTCAAATAATGCACATGGTAACACTCTTCAAACTTATAAACGTCAACATGAAACTAGTGTTATAAAATTATTTTCTACCCTTGTCTGTTTTTGTGTGGGTTTAATATGACAGTTTAAAGTGGGTAAATAGAAATACTTTGTGTAAATACTTTAAAATCATCCGGTCTTATTATCGGAGGGAAGAGTGTGCGGTAACTGACAGAACGTAACTCGTTATAAACCCAGAAAACCCCAGACCCCAAACTATGACACAGAGCGTGTCAGGCATGACTGTAGCACACACCTCAGCTCTTCTGGTGCGCCTGGACTCGTGACATCTCCGCTGTCGATCTGTCTCCCTCACAAGCTGCTCTCAGATTGTCAGTCCTGTCATCTATCTTCCTGTCACTGTAGATGAGCGATGACACTTCCTGTGCGCCCCCCTCTCGCCTCTCTTTTTCTGTTAGAAGGGCTCTTAATAAGGTAAAATACTGCTGTAGAGAAGACTGCAGCAATTAGTTGACAGTAAATGTTCACAGTTTTGATATTTTCTCAATAAATATATAGCCTCAATCAAATAAAATAAAGAAAGAAAAGAATAAATGCAATTTTTGTGTATGGCAAAGCCACACTGCTCATACAATATAAATCCAAACCTGTTGGAATCCAAATCTGACCACAGAATACGAAAAAGTCACCTTTACTTTAATGTTTCTAGTCTATTCCCTGTCTTACCAGTCTGTATCCCCCTTGAAGTGAATTCAAGGGTTGGGTTCTGAGAACATCATTCTATTCCCAGCATGACATGAGCAGGCCTGCACTGTGCTAGAGCAGCCTCAGAGAGATATGAACACACACACACACACACAGGGCGTCAGAGAGATTGAGAGGTGAGAGTGTGAAAACCCAGAGTGTTGGTGAAAGGTTACTAGATAAGAGGACAGTGACTGTCTCAACAATGACATACTGCACTCTTTCATTGTCTCTCTCTCTGTCACTCACCCTACTGAAATGGTGTTGAGGCTCATATTAGGGCCAGTACGCTGAAACAGATTTAGCCCAATACAAATACAAATCTACTAACAAATAATAATGGAACAGCAGTTTTGTACTATTATTTACAACAGGATCAGCATTTTCATGGGTTTAAATAAAATATTTTTGTTATGAGACAATAAAAACAACTTTGTGCACCAGACCACGGGTGAAAAAAAAAGTCAACGACTTTGTGTAAGCTGAATGTAATATTTTGTCTGTCAAAAAATATGTGCACATGGCAGTATTTACGAGAAGCCTGCAGAGGTCTAGGAAATACATGCAAAACCTGGAAGACCCACACTACCGGATGTTTTGACTGCGTCATCACTTTCCGAGAAGAAAATGAGAGAAAATGGCGGCCTGAGCGGCTTCAACATGCTGTCTGTCAGAAACCGTAATGTAATACATAACACATGTGAGTATAAAGTTGTCCCTCGCTCACTGAAGTTGCCAGGGGATTTTTAGAAAATGAAGATCAATATCTTCTCACTTGTTTAAAAGATTAAGGCAGTTAAAGTTTGATAAATTGTTCTTTAATTTTCCAATAAAAGGTGATATATATGTCACCTTTACAGTATACTGTATATATATTATTATAAACTTATTCTTATTAGGATTGTTATATGAGGATTTAAAAAAAAATTATGAATTTATTAATTTATTAATAATAATAACGATATTGTTTGTTAAGAATATATACATTTAGAAATTTATTCTATTGTTGAATATTAAATAATAATATCCAATATGAATAACTTTTTTCCCGATAATTCGGCAAAATGCCTTAGACATTATTGGTTTCCTTTTTTGAGCCGAGAAGAGACTAATGCAGAACAATTTTTCCTGGCTCACAACCAACTTTCTTTATGGAAATGACCTGGGGCAAAATGGGTTTCCATAGCGTTGTGTTTGTGGAGAAAGGTAAAAACAGCACATAATTTATTCTACTGAGACCAAGCAAGTACAAAAAAAAAGAATAGATACAAGAAAAATAATGCCACTCTGATGTGCCTTAACAGACTATTAACTCAATCGCAATGACAACCAGTTATCTGTGCTTGGCTGTTGATACGTTGGGCTGGATATTATCGGTGGTTCAGAACTCCGAATTCTGGGTAATCCGTAATTAAGCTGGGAGATGATGGTGTTTGATTGCTATCAGTCTTGCCAAGCTTCTTGCGGGGGTGAAAAATTGTGATTTAGTGGGAAGAGCCAGTGGAGGTAAAGGGTCTCGCAGCAGGCGGGTGGGGCTAGCGAACACTGGCAAAGTGCTGACAAGCCAGAGGAAATATTTTAAGTGCAATTGCAGACCGAGCTCACTAAAAACCTCAATATCATCGCTAAAGGAGGTTCGCTTCTATTGTGGGCCATAAAACGCAATCGATCACCTCTGCGGAGCTTAGAGTCACGAGTTAAATGAATTTACACAACACATTTGGTTCTCCAAAGGCTTCATTTTCAGATCCGCCGGTTTGTTGCATTAGGGGTGAGAAATGCTGTTAGACGATCCTAAATAAGATGCCACGAACAAACAAAGCAGCATGGGATATGTTGAATTCGAGGCACAGAGGAGCACGTAGCGCTTCTTTACTGTGCAAACAATCCAATAAAAACGTCCACACCAGCAATTACGCACATATATGACACCCCCTGCCAAACCAATAAAACTATAGGGGGTTTGACAAGCACCGTAACGCTTTGGTGTGTATTATGAATGACAATCCGCATCAAACCAGCCCAGGAGGGTTGTATATGTCGTATATGTCCTCGCCGAGACCCTGCTGAACCCTGAGATTCAGTGGCCCACTTCTCGAAAAACGCTTGCCNCTCACTTTCCCTGTGTTTTTTTCCAGGCTGCAAGTGTGATTGAGAGGGAAACAGCGATTAGGGTTCCCATAACCTCCTTATTATCCTCTCTGCCCAAACAGAGCTCTAAGACTGATGTACTATGTGAGGATAACATGATTATAAGCAGTGGTGGAAAGAGTACTGAAAAAATATACTCAAATAAAAGTACCATTACCTTCCAAAAAATGTAGTGTGAGTAGAGTAAAAGTACTTGTCCAAAAAACCACTTGAGTAAGAGTAAAGAGTAGCCTATTTAAAAGTACTCATGAGTATTGCGTAGTGAGTACTGGGCTGTGGATTCTACCCCTCATAATAAACACTGTACACAGCAATTGATACATTTTAAAAACGTTGTACATTCTGTAATTCAGAAGAAGAATATCTTTCATCCAGCAGTTTTAATTTTGACTGCCAACTCTTTAAAATACATCAAAACAGCACGGAAACAGTATTCAGTAGAAGAAAAGATGAAAGTTATTCTCAGCAATCTCCATTTAAATCATAAAGTTTGAAAAAAAAAAAAAGATTTAAAATCATTTGTAAGGCCACTAAGACAGCATATGCTGTTGTTGCACATAAAATAATAATGTTTAGAACAGCGCAAATACAAACACCATTAGAAACTCAAAGTTCAGCATCACACACCATTATATGAGTTAAAATGAGAGCCCATTTCTCTCCAAAAAAGGTGCAAGTTTTAGCGTTTTGCAATAAAGAAATAAAAATACCTAAACTTGATAATTTACATTACAATTTTAACATAAATGCACATTATTCTAGAAGGATGGCAAATTCATGCCATACATTTTACACATTTACTCGAATTGTTATGCTGATAATGTAGTTTGTAAGGAAAACATGCATTAATAGAGAAGTATTTCTGGGGAAACTTTTTCAAAGGAAAACACACACCGACACACACATGCCCTCCTGCCCCTGTTTTGCGGAGTCGCGCGGTCTCAGTGAATCAGCTGCATCCGCAACTGAACGGAACAAAAATTGTTGAACTTGAAAATTGTTTATGCGCTTGCTAATTGAAGGCGGATTGTATAAAATAGATTTTTTTTAAAAACTCATCAAAAGTCAACAAGTTCAAAAATAACAACGACTTATCCAAGTGACTGCTACAGAACTAACGCAAGAGAGAGTCGAGGCAGCACAGATCGCACGTCTCATAAGTGAGTGAGTGGGGAATTTACCGAACGTGGCACTTGTGAGTTAACACTGTACGCAATACCCGCAACCTCACACCAAATTTCAGGCCGTTTAGATAGGCAAGCATATATACAAATCGTTTAGTAAGCAGAAATCCTAAATTTACCTTAACATATTAAGTTAGATGAAGATGCGACTGAATTGATGCTTGAAGAATGCACTTCCAGCAGCCATGAAAAACAGTTGGCGGTTAAAGTTTTCTATGCACAATTTGATTTGACGAAAGTCACGAGACCTATTACTATCTATCCAATCATGTTGATGGATAAAATTAAAATAAGCATGTAACGACCACAAACGGAGGAAAATAGCGGAGTAAAAGTACCGATACATCACTTAAAATGTACTAAAATAAAAGTAAAAGTACACAATTTTTAAACTACTCAAAAAAGTACAATTACTGATAAAAACTACTTAATTTCTGTAACGTGAGTATTTGTAATTCATTACTTCACACCCCTGTTTATAAGACAACAATCGGTTTCATTTCTCTAATATCTCATCAGTCACCAGTCCAAAGGCAAGAGATTTTGTGCTGTGATTTTGTCCTTTTCATAATGTAGTGAAGGTGATGGACAGTTTATTCTTATTGGTAGGCCTATACTACACTTGCAAATAAAGTGCCATGGTATTACTATTTTATGCACATGGCACCATAGTAATAACATGTTTAGTTTTTTTAACCATAATAATACAATTACTCTATCTGAAATATGATAGAGTATCATCTAAATCAATATTATAAAACCATATAGTATAAATGATTCAGTACAATGGTATAAGCCATGTCCATTGAGGTATATATAGCCTATTACCTAAAAAAAAATCTATCCGTTAACATTTCCATTCACCTCATAGGCGGTTTATTGACTGTCACAGGCTTTTAAGAGCCCTCCAAAAATGTGTGAGTATATTGTGTATGTTGTGTGTGTGTGCGTGTACATTGAAAGTTTGATTTCGATATTGCCTCAGAATACATTACAGCTACATTACAGAATACAGCTGCTTTTGACTAGATAATAATAATAATAATAATAAAAAAACACTTGTTGCACTCATATGTCGGTGTAATTACAATATCTACCAGCGAGGTAGGTAGATAGACTATCCATGTTAACGAGCAAAACCTTGAACGTTTTCCTCTTTAAATGGTTCTAATAAACAACTGAGTAGACCTACAAATAAGCAGACACAAACTAATTTTCATTATTCAAAATTCTTATTTCATTAAAAATCATAAATTATATGCAGATTATTTATATAATTGCTAAATTTAATTTCTAGCATTGTAGCGTGTCTATACATGCGCTTGCTATACTGACGTGGCTACAGTTGAAAAAAATAAAAAATAAAAACTCTGGCGTCAATATGAATGAATGAATGAATGATGCATTTATATAGCGCTTTATTGTGTATTGTTGTACACCCAAAGCACTTTACAATCATAGGGGGGGTCTCTCCTCAACCACCACCAGTGTGCAGCATCCACTTGGATGACGACGGCAGCCACAGGACTACAGCGCCAGTGCGCTCACCACACACAGGCTACAGGTGGAGAGGAGAGAGAGTGATAGAACCAATTCAGTGGATTATTAGGAGGCCATGATTGACAAAGGCCAGGGGGGCAATTTGGCCAGGGGTTACCAGCTTCAAAATATTGAAATGCATTGTCACGTTTCACTTGGGGGGAACGAGGAGAAGCTGGAGAATACTTTAACTTTGATTTTAATCAAACAAATAAAGGGATACAAACACAGGAACTTCGGTATGACGTTTATCAGCGGACAGAGAACTAGGAATTGGGAACACTTTAAATACACAGACACCAAATAGGACACAGCTGGGAGCAAATGAACTAATGAATCAAACACAGCTGGATATGAATTAACACAACGAGGGCAGGAACAGGAAAGACCAAAATAGGAAAACAGGAACTAAGACAGGGGTAAAACAAGGAACCACAAGTCCACAACACTAACAGGTATTTTTTTATGATCATATAGCTAGTTTCTTAAAATAGCTTGATAATTTTTCATGCCTAAAATATGTAAGACATTGTAGCGTCGTGCAACTTCCCAGAATAAATAGGCAGGAGATAGGAGATCCAGTTCATAAGCAGCCAACGGCCTTCGTTTATTTTCCTGAAAGTTACAACCTAAACAACAGGTATCAGGAGGCGTCCTAACTTCCCCCCAAAACATAAAAAATGTGGAGGGCTCAGGATTTTCTCTTCCCCAGAGCCGAGCACAAAAAGCAAATTCCCTCTCTCACGCGCACCTGGCCCCACCCCCCCAACTATCCTCCGCAGACACTTCCCCACCATTAAGCAAACGGTCTCAGTGCCACAATATAGTCATTACATCACATTTACATTTAATCTTTGCATTTAATCAGTTGTTTGTATCCAGGTACGGTCTATGGGGTTGCTAGTTGACAAGCACCCTGAAACGAAAGCAAGGGCACCCTCAGTTGAAGCTGTAAAAATAGGATATGGCGAAACATATTTTGCATTTGCACTCTGGAGAGCTTCAACTATTTATATTTCTATTATATTTCTAATCAGAGGTGTTTTAATTCAGAATCCACTCGACCACTCAAAATGCCGAAGTTTTGTTCAGTGCTGACTGCTGAGTGATACAAGATCGCGAATCAATTTAACAGTGTTAAAGGGGGGGTCTAGTGCTATTTTATGCATTCTGAGTTATTTACACTGTTAAAAGAGTTGGATTCTCATGCTAAACATAGCCAAAGTTTAAAAAAACGATTTGAATGTATGACAGAGTATTTCTGTGCCACTCCTTCTGGGTTCGTATACAGAAAGTTTTTTACGAGCTTGGCTCTTTGTGACGTCATGAAGGGCGGAAATCCTTGTATGGGCATGTCTCGCGGAAGAGCACGCGCACACAGCAAACAGAGCGAGAGCAAGAGCAGCCCATCAACGTGCTTCATTCGGGTTGCGGAAGTCATCGGCAACGCTGCACAGGACTTGCTCGCGAAGAATGTCTTTAAAGAAGTCTGTTTATTGGATGTGAGGGAACGATACCCTTGTTCAGCTTACCAAAGAACCCAGCATTACCTGGACTGTGGATGCAGTTTATTTTTTGCGCATGTGTGTTTGTTTGTTCCCGTCATTTGTGTCATGAATGTTTTATAAACAAGGCCCAGTTCGACGCTGGATTTGCAGATCCTTTGATACTGAAAGATGGTGCGGTCCCAGCGTTAAAAGATCCCGGTCATGAATCGGAACAGAAGGCGGTGAGTAAAACTGCAATCAATTTCTGTTCTTCTGTGTTTTGTTGGCAATCGGTGCGTAAGTGCTTAGCTCCGCCCACAGCACGCCTCCAGGGGCTCGGCTGTTTTCGGAGAGAATTGTAGAGATGTATCTTTCTTTTATAAATCTGATAAAAATACTCTTCGGAGATGTGAATGATGCAATACTACTATATAGGTATTCAATATTAACATGAGATTGACCAAAACTGTGTGTGTTATGTCCCCTTTAATAAGAGAATAATTGTGCAGTAAGAGCATTGATGATCACAGAAATTTGTGAGATCTCAATTAAATGAGTGACAGTTTTGAATTATTATAAAGGAAGCACTCTTTGCACGCTTTCTTGGCAATCCATTCAGTTATTTATTCATGTATTTCTTTTTTGTCATTTATTTATTTATTTATTTTAATGCTGCAAAGAGGACCAGTAGCCGCTCATACCCTGCAAAGTTGCGGGAGTGACATCTGCATGTAAATGCAGCATTAGCTTGAAACTGGAATGATAGTGATAAACACAAAGGATGGGGGGAAATGTGTCAAAATAGCCTACAGTACATGTGCATTAGGGGCTAGAACATCCTCACTAATTTCAGAAGCACCCTATGTGATTTGATTCCGGAATGGGGCCTGCCTATCTGGAGAAATTGCATTTTTATAAATATATTTTTATATTAGGCTATATTTATATATTTGCCCTAAGCCAGACTATTTCTAAACATAGCCTATACTATCTAATGTATACTATATTATACATTGGGTACGGAAGTAATTCAGACCACCCCTACCCCCCTTAAATTTTTCTTTTCCCCCTTTTTTCTAAAATCATTTAAGTTTTTTTTTTTTTTTTCCTCATTAATGTACAAACAACACCCCATATTGACAGAAAAACACAGAATTGTTGACATTTTTTGCAGATTTATTAAAAAAGAAAAACTGAATATCACATGGTCCTAAGTATTCAGAACCTTTGCTCAGTATTTAGTAGAAGCACCCTTTTGATCTAATACAGCCATATGAGTCTTTTTGGGAAAGATGCAACAGTTTTTCACACCTGGATTTGGGGATCCTCTCCATTCCTCCTTGCAGATCCTCTCCAGTTCTGTCAGTTTGGATTGTAAACGTTGGTGGACAGCCATTTTTTTAGGTCTCTCCAGAGATGCTCAATTGGTTTAAGTCAGGGCTCTGGCTGGGCTATTCAAGAACAGTCACAGAGTTGTTGCCACTCCTTCGTTATTTTAGCTGTGGGCTTAGGGTCATTGTCTTGTTGGAAGGTAACCTTCGGCCCAGTCTGAGGTCCTGAGACTCTGGATAGGTGTTCCGATCTCAGGATATCCCTGTACTTGGCCGCATCATCTTTCCCTCGTTTGCAACCAGTCGTCCTGTCCATGCAGCTGAAATACACCCCCACAGCATGATGCTGCCACAACCATGTTTCACTGTTGGGACTGTATTGGACAGTTGATGAGCAGTGCCTGGTTTTCTCCATACATAGCGCTTAGAATTAAGGCCAAAAAGTTGTATCTTGGTCTCATCAGACCAGATAATTTTATTTCTCACCATCTTGGAGTCTTTCAGGTGTTTTTTCATGTGTCTTGCACTAGGGAGAGGCTTCCGTCGGGCCACTCTGCCATAAAGTCCCGACTGGTGGAGGGCTGCAGTGATTGTTGACTTTCTACAACGTTCTCCCATCTCCCGACTGCATCTCTGGAGGTCAGCCACAGTGATTTTTGGGTTCTTCTTTTCCTCTCTCACCAATGCTCTTCTCCCCCTATAGCTCAGTTTGGCCGGACGGCCAGTTTTAGGAAGGGTTCTGGTCGTCCCAAACGTCTTCCATTTAAGGAATGGAGGCCACTGTGCTCTTGGGAACCTTAAGTGCAGCAGAAATTTTTTTTGTAACCTTGGCCAGATCTGTGCCTTGCCACACAATTCTGTCTCTGAGCTCTTCAGCAGTTCCTTTGACCTCATGATTCTCATTTGCTCTGACATGCACGGTGAGCTGTAAGGTCTTATATAGACAAATGCGTGGCTTTCCTAATCAAGTCCAATCAAAATAATCAAACACAGCTGGACTCAAATTAAGGTGTATAACCATCTCAAGGATGATCAGAAGAAATGGACAGCACCTGAGTTTAATATATGAGTGTCACAGCAAAGGGTTTGAATACTTAGGACCATGTGATATTTCAGTTTTTCTTTTTTAATAAATCTGCAAAAATGTCAACAATTCTGTGTTTTTCTGTCAATATGGGGTGATGTGTGTACATTAATGAGGAAAAAAAATTAACTTTTAGCAAAAAGTTTTTGATTTTAGCAAATGGCTGCAATATTAAAAAGAGTGAAAAATTTAAGGGGGTCTGAATACTTTCCGTACCCACTGTATATCATACTTTAAAGTCATGTATTCGGCTCTCAATCAAATGTGCGGGAGAAACATTACTACTAATATGGTCAAACAGAACTTGTAAAATCGAAGTTTTTTTCAATATAAATTTGTGCATTTTGAAAATGTTTATTAAGTCATTAAAAAAATCATAAACAAAAATCTGAAAACAAGTCAATATCCTATTTTACTTTTTTCGCGCAGCATTTTGCATTTAAAAACGCAACAACCGTTCTTTTTTCCATTTTTTTCATCATGGTTGATAAAATGAAAGGACGCAAAAGTACAAGGACCCATCAAATACATATTTTATGACAAATGGTTTAGACAAAACAGAAAAAAAAAACGAAGTTGTTACCTTGTTAGGTAGTAGTATGTGCTGCAGGTGAGCATTTCATTATGTGTTTAGCTCTGTTCTAAGAAAGTTCAGCCAGTACATCTACACACTGGTCAGAGTGTGTAGTGTGTCTCTTTTAATAATGCTTATCTTTATTTTCAAATCTGTCTTTGAATGAGAAATGCTAAATTTGTGTTGTGTATATGATGTGTGAATCTTTCAGTTGTGTGCACATTTGTGCCTAATAGACGTTTCCGTTCAGATTTAAGAGAATGATGTTAATAGGCCCTGAGGATCCAGTGATCCTAAAAAAAAACAAAAAAAAAAAAAAAAAAGAAAAACAAAAAACAAAAAAAAGCAACAAAAAAAAAAAAAAAAAAACACAAAAAACAAAAAAAAAAAAAAAAACAAAAAAAAAAAAAAAAAAAAGAAAAAACAAAAACAAAAAAAAAAAAAAAAAAATAAAAGAAAAAAAAAAACAAAAAAAAAAACAAAAAAACAAAAAAAAAAAAAAAAAAAAGGAAACAAGAAAAAAAAAAAAAAAAAAAAAATAAAAACAAAAAAAAAAAAAAAAAAAAAAAAAAAAAAAAAAAAAAAAAAAAAAAAAAGTGAAAAAAATTAAAAAAAAAAACAAAAAAAAAAAAAAAAAAAAAAAAAAAAAAGAAAAAAAATACAAAAACATCAAAAAAATACACAAAAAATAAAAAAAAAAAAAAAAAACGGAAAAAAAAAAAAAAAAAAAAAAAAAAAAAAAACACAAAAAAAAAAAAAAACCAACCAGTAAAAAAAAAAAAAAAAAAAAACAACCACAACACAAAAAAAAAAAAAAAACCAAAACAAAAAAAAGCATAAAAACAAAAAACAAAAAAAACAAAAAAAAAAATAAAAAAAGAACTCTGTCCTCATGTATCACACCACTCCATCCCCACGGACCAAACACTCCCATCACTCAACTGCTGGTCATATCTTTTCAAAACTACAACAACAGTAGTGCCCGTCTCCCCTTCTGTCACCCTGCCACCATCACCACATCTCCACAAATCCACAGTGGCATTTGCTTCTCACTGAGTGCTGCTCTCTCTCTGCCACTCACTGCCTCAGACGGCAGGTTTACTTCATCTCTATTCATTCCACTTGAATCTCTAAGATTCAGCAAAAATCATTCTTGTAGTCAAAAGGTCAAGATCGTTTTTTAAAAAAGGAGTGATTTGAATATCTTTAAAATGAAAAACCGACCTAAGCTGTAATTTTGAAAGGGTCCAGTGGGTGGCGATGCAGGTCTACGAGTTTGGCATCAGCTTCTGCTCTGTCCAAGGACCAGACAGTCGTGGTCAGATGGACAGCAGGTCCATGACAAAGCCCTAATGCTAGATTGGGATTCATTTATCTCCTCTTTGGTCCAAACACAAGAACACCTCTGTATTTAGTCCTGCGTTACTTGCACAATAACACATAGTATTTGTGTGCCACAAGAGGTCGAAAGAAGACAAAGCTATATATATTTTTTCCTCTTATTTTCTGTTTTTCCCATGGTAAATTGATGTGATCCATCTGACCATGTGACTCCTGGAGCACACTGACCACTGAAATCCTGCACTGATCCAGTCCCGCTGCTCTTATCACCCCCAAATACCTTAATTACCGATCACCCGAAAAGACAGAACCAACCGTAATTTTTTCTTTTCAGCCCATATTATGGATGAGAGCCTTCAACTGGCATGCGTTGTGGTCTGGTGTGCACGGCCTGTTTCGAGGTTTTCCGCTTCTCACCGAATTTTGTCCTGGTTGAGTCTCATCTGAAATTTACCTGCCTTAAAGGGCCCATCGCAGAGCGCTGATACAATAGGTCTCTTGCTATTCGTCAGGCTCAGGTCTGAACTGGCCCCCTGTAGCGGTTTAGATGACTGAAGAGTACGGATGCTTAGGGTGGCATACTTACATAGCGGACACGCTCAAAGGTCAGGTAAACTAACTGGATTTCTAGAAGTCTTGGGCTCGATGCCTTGAGATGAATGGCTTAGATATAAGAAGCTACGGGTTTCACAGTCAACAGGATGTCGTCCTACTTTTGGCGTCTAGGTTGGGTAAACGAGAAAAGTGATCACTTTTATAGATTAATCAAGGCAATATAGATTGCATTCCGTGGAGATAAAAAACAAATTCGTTAATAAAGATTTCAATGCAAAAGAAAAGGCAGTAGATCTGACTGTTTCTGTCAGTGGTAAGTTTTTAATCCATTGAAAAGTACCTAATAGATAAACATTATAATAATAATAATAATAATACTCATAATAGTTATTATTATTTATATATACTAGTTCTGTTGTTGTTATTATTGTTAATAAGTTAAAAGCCAATGCAAATATCTGTTGAGGCATACTAAGCTTCCTCGAAGATATCAAAGTGCCCATGTATGGCTTTGTAATCACTAAAGTTTCGTTATCGGTTGCCTTTGCAGTAGACCAAGAACATATTTAGTCCAATATTCTGGGTAAACTTAACATAACCTGTTATACCTTACCTGATATATCAAACTTATACCGTTATTCAGTATTATTCAGCAGATTTTCAGCTTGCTTCGGAGCAAATTACACTTCTCCATCCCCAGCTCCACCTTTTGCCACAGTCAGGACTTAGCTTTCTGATATTCCTTGCTAATCAGACTCCTTTTATCTTGAATAATGTGTTACACTTAAATATCATTGAGTACATTAATGATATCTGCTTTGTTCTGTTCTGTTTACCCTGGGGGGTTATTGCTGCTCTCCCTGCTCATTCATGCCAGGCTGCATGGATGGGCAGGGAGGTTTTTTGCCCAGAACAGAACCATACCGCCAAACCTAACTTTATGCTAAGTATCTATCATTTGACGATAGTGGTCCTGACAGAATACTGTTTTTGTGTGTGTGTGTTTATTGAATGCTAAACTGTTTTATTAGTGTTTTTTATTAACTGAATGCCTAGTAATCTATTACTGTGTTAGTAATGCTAATAAATGGTTTCCCTCATATGCTTTTTTCTTCAGTACGTGAGTGACGTTTCAAACTGCGTAATATTTTTTAATGTGTTTAATGAATCTCTATTCTCACCAAGGCTGCATTTGTCTGCTCAAAAACTACAGTAAAAACATAATATATGAAATACAATTAATATTCAAATGAACTCTTTCTATTTGAATATAGTTAAAATATATTTATGAATTTATTTATGTGCAGAGCTTAATTTCCTAGCATTTTACTCCGTTTGAATCAGGTCCATGATGATGAGAAATCAGTCTAATATGATGATTTGCTGTTCAAGAAACGTTAGATTAACATGTTGAAATGACTGTGCTGCTTAATATATTTTTAGATTTTTTAGGATTGTCTTATGAACAGAACAGCATTTAATTGAAATTGAAATATTTTGTAACATTAGAACACCTTTACTAATAGTTTTGGTAACGTAAATGAGTCCTTGCGGAATAAAATGATTCATTTCTTTAAAATAAAATAAAATAAAATAAACTTTTGAACAGTAGTATAGACAAGTCTAAAATCTGGTATTAGGATTTTAAATACATAGCAACCACTACCACATTAAAAGTATAGGCCTATATGTCTGTGCTCCAGAAAAGCTAGAGAGAGACATAAATGAATAACCCAACATGTGAGCTTCATTATATAGCCTAATCTACATACATTAAAACAATGTACATTTAGTGTATTTTCATTTAGTTATGGTGAAGAACAAAAGCATGATGATTCTGGAAGTCATTTTCATGGGCAGCGGAGAATATTTAAAGGCTCTTTGATCTTTAGAGGCCATTTTCTACTTACCATCCCCAGATGCTTTCACACACGACCACATCTTACACATACTGTACACACAAGGGCGCAGAGTGGAGAGATTTGCAAAGGAGTCATAAAACAAACACAATATTTACTCAAAGATGTTCTCAGGAAAGAGTAGAAGAGATTGTTCTGGAAGGGGAAGGAAACATGAAGGGAACATCCAGGGCAAACTTCCTCTGAACATGGAGGCACCTTATGTTGTCAGAACAAACGTTAAATTTGTACATTTGACTGTATCAAGAGTCCAAATATAATAGTAATACAATGCTCTAGGGACTATTTAATCTACATGCCTAGTGAAAGCAAAAGAAGCCAGTTCATCTTTGCACCGCATTTCACTCAAAACAGTGCGTTAGCTTATTTTCAATATTAGCTTTCCAAGCATGCCTAGCATTTAGCATAGGTGCTTGTATTTCAAGGTTGACAAACAATATAATACAATTAAATGTATGTGAAATGTGGATGCCAGACTGTGCAAATTCATAACAGTTGCACAGCTACAGTCTGTTTGGTTACACTGTGTTAAAGCTACATGCTAACACTAGCACAGGCTACAAAATAAAACTTAAGTGTGGACTTAATAGAAGAATAATACAGTTCTTATAGTCTGTAGCCTTTGTTGTTGTGCTAACATTAGCATTCGCTTGTTGTAGTTAGTCGGAATGTAGCCTTTAAGCTATAAACAGGATACTAATTGTCCAGATGAAGTCACACTGTCCTTCTCTTCATCAAAAGTCTGCCGTTTCACCTCCATCTAGAGGCCCGTTTGGTGGATTTTGTCGCCTAACCCTCGCTTTACGATTTTCAGACACCTGCTTCCACTTTAGCGTGCGAAGTTTCTGCTGTCGCCGTTTTTCACGGTACCACAGTTGTTCACAGTACTCGTCGGCCGTTAGCCCACTAACTCCCATTAGATGGAGTTCCTTGAAGCTCCGCGGCAAGGTCGCGTAATTTCCGGGATGGGTGTTCTGCGCTTTCGGCATATGGTTCTGGGGGATGACGTGGAGCTCGTAGCGCGCTAGCGTGCGGGAGAACGAGTGTTCATAGGCTACGCAGAGGTACAGGCCAGCATTAGCAGATGCTAAGTGCTGGAGGAGGAGCCCGCGTTGCATGTGGATGAGGTTTTCTTCACCTGGAACCAACTGAGAGATAGAAAGGGGTTTGAGTTAGAATAGAAGTGAATGATTTAAGTGTATAGTTAGTTCTTTACATATTTTATGGTTTTTCATGATTAAATCTCTTAAACATGATGTGTTTGACAGACCTCTTTGCTGGTTTGGCTGTGGTTTGGCTGAATTATCCATTTGATCGTGGCTTGTGGTGAACGCGGGACACATTCCAGGAAGGTTGAGTTCGTCTCCACGGCGTAAACCGTCTTCAGCTCAGCATTCTCTGAACCTGTAGAGACGATTGGACAAAGTTTATTTTGTATTTATTTGGAATGTGTTTGTTTACTTCTTTAACAGCAAAGCCAAAAACTTGTATTAAGAGTGTAAACATATTTATATTGAACTGGTGCACATATCTTAGCATGTGTAAGTATCCATTTTGTACACTAGAGAAGGTAGTGTGCATTTTCTTTTTCCAGGACTGGCCAATATCACATACAACCTGAAGGTGGAAAGTGGTGAGGTGAACAGAAAGTGATTTATTACCATCTCTCATGTCCTGACACTGGCTCCAGGGGTCTCCATACCTCACATCCTGCCTCCGGGCACGCCTGCGGACCACAAGTTGACATCACTGACCCTTAGATTTATTATTTGACAGGTTTGCTGGTGGTTTTTGGTATTATAATTCAAGCCATTTTCAACTAATACTCCAAATAAAATTAATCCAAATTAACTGTAACCAAGCCTACAATTTCTCTGTTAGTAAATAAAACACAATAAAAAATGTATATATTTAAGGTTGTAATTAGGGCTGCACGATTAATCGAATGTGATTGTTATGGGCATTTTGTTAGTAAAGCCGGTTCTGTAATCAGCAGGAAATCATCATCACGTGCTTTCAGATGGAGCAGAATTTACTACACAGAGCCGTAGTTCATTGACAAGTTACGCCAAAAAAAAAAAAATCGAAATCGTCGGCGATAATGCAGCTGTTTTGCAATAGCTCTCATGGAACTACGGCTCGGTGAAGTAAATGCTGCTCCATTTGAAAGCAGGTGAAAAGACCACATTTAATCAAATGTTTTTACTCCAAACTCACTTCATATTGTCAGTCGAGTGTTTGAAATAAATCTTTCTTTGAGATGATGTGGCTTCTTACACAGATTAAGGCATGCAACATATTTCATAGTATTTAAGAAGTGATAAAGGCATTGCATTATAAATATACGTTATTTTAATGAAAATTATAATAATAAAAACTCAGATAAACCATATATTGCCGTAGTCGTGTATTTATTAGTCACGTTGAATCAATGAAAGCAGTTGAATCTTCTGTTTATTCAGCTGCTGCGATAGGCATTTTCTGGGTTTCTTCGGCGAGGCGTATTTGGAGTTTCAGCGCAAGAGAGCCCTCTGGCCTTTGGATGAAGGTTTACTGCTGATCACAGAACCGTGCTTCACCGAAAGATAAGCACGACAATCGCAGCTTCTGTCTGTCAATCGCGCATCCTCTCTCCATTTCGATGTATCGTGCATCCCTAACTGTATCAAATTCTACACTAAAAATGGTACAGAACATTTTCCTCTCAGAAATTGCTAGTACATTCAAATAATTGCAAAGGAACAACAATTACAGCATTGAAAGTAACACTGCATATTCTGAAGTAACAGTGCTGAAAAATATTTTCTTGTAAAACAGACTCCATAATCGCTTCTTCCAAATTTGTAAATATTGTAACACTTTATTTTAAGATGTCCTTGTTACACATTACATGTACCAGCTTCCCTATAACAATAATTTTAAGTAACCCTAAAACAAACCCAATCCTAACCCTAACCCTATAGTATAATATTATATAACCGCTATAACAGTATTAAATTATATTCAGGCATTGCCCACCTAAGTCCGAATATTTCGTTCCGAAATTTTCCCCACATTAAAACTAATACGACCCACTTATTCAATCACGTTTACCACACTACTGCCTCCGAATATCGTGCTCATAAAAAATTTCTGGATCGGGTCGATTTTTCCCCATTTTTTCGTCATTCGTAGCAAGTTCATTTTGAAGGTGTTTTGACATTTCAAGAGCCACCTACAAGCGAACGCCAAAATCCAGAATGGTGATTGTCAAGTTCATCCACTTTGTCTCGCAGCACAGAGCACCATAAAGATCCTTGCACACTGAGTTCTCAGAAATTGGTGGTCTTCTTTTTAATGTGGCTCCACTATCGCTAGCAAAAGCATCAAACTGAGCCACTGACATCCTGAAGTAAACTTTGAATCGCCCGTGATAATCCCACTGCTCCTTAATAAGGAGGGGGAACTCTCCTTCCTCTGTATTTTAGGATTGGATGGACCCAATATTTCCTTTTTTCTTTTTTTTTAAGAAGTGAGAGGACAACAAAATCATCTTCACTGCTTGAAGACTCCATTTAGTATTGCTTTGCAAATTTTTTTTGCAACTGATTAATTAATACGCATCGGACACAGTGTGCAAGGTTTCTGTGCGTGACAAATATTTAGAATGAAGAATAAAAAAACGCATACGAAAATTTCGGACTCAGTTCGTAAGGACCTTTACTCTTTCATAAATGTTATTACTGAACAAGACACCTTAAATAAGTGTGACCAAAATATTCTTAGAGTTGAATTAACCGTACCATTGTTATTTATGGTGTCCTTGTTACAGTATAATTACACATTTAGTACGAGTAATATTAAGTAAATACATGAACTTGCTATATGGTTAAGACTAGGAATTGGTTTAGAGTTACTTGCATTTAATTATGCATAATCTATTGTTATTACTATAGTATAATATAGTTATTACTATAAGTATAGCAAGGAACGTGTAACAAGGACACCTTAAAGTGCTGCCATTTGTTATCATTGATTTAATGTTTCTTTTTTCAGAAACATTCATTTAAATAATTGCTAAAATGCTAAAATGATTAGGCCTATATGATTTTCTGACCAATGAGAATATATTAAATGTAATACAAAGGGAAGTACCTTTTGTTGCTGGGGAAGTAGTTGGTACAGGAGGACCCGTCCCAAGCGCAGTATGGGTCACGAGCTAGACAGCAGTCTACACACGCTTTACCATATAGCTCACACCTCTGCACAGGCAGCTGGACGACCCCTTCGTCACTGCTTACAAATAGCACTTGCTAGAGAAAAAAATAAATAATAAAATAAAACATGAGGATGTATGTCTAAATGTGAAAACAAACTAACCTTTAACAAATTACTTAAAAATGGTAATTAGAATGATAAACCCTTGACACACGTACAATGGATGTCTAAGAGGCAATACATTATGGTGGGTTTAAAAGAAAAAACGTGAAGCTCCTATCGTTGTTAAAGTAAGTGGCCACCCACAAAACAAGCCCACTTACCCTCTTGGTGGAGAGCTCCATGCTTAGTATCGTGGTTTGAGTCTACAAAATAGAAAAAGAGAGAGAAAAAAAATGTCAACACATAAAATGAATCATCTCCTGAACAAAGAGGAGGAAGACATGCATTGTTGGCGCTGAATAGGAGCAGCTCATCATAACAGGCCCTTGTGAAAGTTTTAAAGCTTTCTGCTCTGTTGGTTCATTTCTCCTTCATATATAGCAGCAAATGAGCCTTAACTCTTAAAACGACTTTCTTTCTCCAAATGGCAGGCAATGTCTGCTGTCTCCATAAAGGTTTGATTGATACTTACTGCTCTATAATACACATAATTACATTTTTGATACGGATAAAATCACTTGAAATATTTATTCATAATGTACAAACTAATTTTTGACTGGAGATTTGAGGGATGCAGTGGTGTAAAATTAAAACTCTAAGGTAAATGCTATTGTGAATCCATCATTCTACTACAGAACATTCTACATGCATCTCATATTAACCCTGTTGACTTCTGTTTGTTTTCATTCCCTTCATCCCCAGAACAAAACCGAGACATTCCTCACTGTTTAAAGTTTTGGATAAATGAGATCTTCTTTTTGTTCACTAAACACAATATTCTTGGTGTATCGCTGCCTCTCCTGTCCCTGGGTTTGTTCACTTGAGTAGACAGCCATGGGAAATCTGGTTTTCTTCTTTAGGAGTTATTTTTGTTTGGGAAGTGCTTGACATGAAAACAACAACCAATAAGAGCCCAGGGTCAGAGGTCATGAGTCCAACAGATGGCAGGATAAACAAGAAGTGAGACAACAACAAAAAACAGAGATTTTGTATTACCTTGAAGACATTAAGCTCTTCTAGAATGATTTCTTCAGTTTCCCAGTTCTCTTTAGGTACAGAGACCACCTTTAATACTCTGCCATCATCTGGAGATACAGAAGATTTACCATGTGTGATTTCACTATACAGACAAGATGGATAGATGGATGGATGGATGGATGGATAGATAGATAGATAGATAGATAGATAGATAGATAGATAGAAAGATAAATAGATAGATAGATAGATAAATAGATAGAACAATGGATATAATGATATAATGATAGATAGAACGAAAGAAAGAATGAACAATAGAACAATACAATGATAGATAGATAGATAGATAGATAGATAGATAATATATCATATGTTTAGAACGATAGATAGAACGATAGAACAATGGATATAATGATATAATGAGAGATAGAACGAAAGAAAGAATGACAATAAAACACTACAATGATCGATATAATCTATATGCGCATAGATAATCAGATGATAGATAGACGATTATCTAGATTATAAAAAAACGGCGATAGATAGATAGATAGAACAATTGATAAAATGATAAAATGATAGATAGAACGATAGAAAGAAAGAACGAACGATAGATAGATAGATAGATATAGATAGATAGATATTCACATCAAACTTCAACCTGAACCATCAATTGTAACATCTTTAAATATATCCCATAATGCACCCTTACTTCATTACCATGGTGAGTGAGCACTGGCTTTTGGCATGTGGATTTATGCAGCACCCTGAGGGCTGACAGCTGTTACACTGTTCTAGTTCTATACACAGTAAGATTGCGAGTCGGCTCTCTGTACACACAGGTTAAGCATATTTGTCTTGAACAGTGTATCTATTTGCCCTAAATGATTCACTTAAATGTGGCAGAGTTCACGCATACACCCACCAGTCCAGGAGGACAAATGAACAGGAAAAGAAACATTGGCTCCTCAGAGTGTCAGGATAATCCCTGGCAACAGGACCACTGACCAGCGTGGGAACAGAGGTCGTCTTTGATAACATTTACTGGATCTAGCAGTGATTTCCATATTTGCAGTGCAATTTTAGGTCTAATGCTTTTATAATAGAGAACACCAACGGCTAGATGTCAAACTTTTTTAGTAGTACAAAAAATCCCATTCACTGAACACGTTGATCTTTTGTTGACTGCATTCCAACATACCTGTGCCAAGATGTAAGATATCATACTGGCCGTCCTCGGCATCAACCCTATCAACCACGAGCTTCTTCAGCCTGTAGGGGGTGTTGATCCGAGTGAAGACAGGACGCCTATGGATGGGCATCACTGGTTCCCACATCAGCTGATGGGTCCTCATGAAGCTCACAACATCATCTGGGAAATCTCGGGTGGACTTGTGCAAAGGGTCATAGGTTTCACTCGGACACTGAAGAGATATAGGAACTTTAGTTAAGCTTATATTCTGAAACCCTGTGGGGACTGAATTTGGAGTAACAGTCCCAGACTAAGGTAAAAATAGTCAAAAACATTTACGCAGATGTGGATTTTGGCCACTGTTCGAGATCATATTGGGGCAAGCATAATAATTCTTATTTATTCATATTAAGACAAGCAGTTTTGAAGGAATCTTCTGTTGTCATGAACAATTTGGTTTAGCGAAACCCCTCAAAACATGACATGTTATACATATAGCATGATCTAGTATGATAAACTTGCTTTCTCACCTTGCCTGTGCAAAATCAAGTTTTTACCAGCTTTTTCCTTGTAAAACCAATAAACATGGTGACCTTCAAACGATATGCGCAAAGGAAAGAGCATGTCTGAATGAAATAAACTCAAGTAGATCTATTTACTATGTGTGAAACAAGTCTAAAATATATTAATTGCACTTTCTAGTCCAGAGGTGTCCAAACCTGTTCCTGGAGGGAGTTTTAGCTCCAACCAGCCTTCACACACTTGCCTGGATGTTTCTCGAAATCGTGAAGACCTTTATGAGCTGATTCAGGTGTATTTATTTATTTTAGGTGCTAATCTTTGCAGGACACTGGACCTCCAGGAACAGGTCTGGACACCCCTATTCTAGTCACCAAACCCCATAGTTTGAAAGGGTTTAGCTGTCAACTCAAAGTTGAGGTCAGCTTCGTGGTTATGACTTCGGCAACTAATGGAGCAGACCTCAGAGCCCTGATAATTGACTTCCTTTTGGTGACCTCATCACTAAAAGTCCACACTCTAGCCACTTCACTAACAACAATGACGCGTGACTCCCAGAGTGCCTGCCAACATTTTTACAACCCCCTTGAGGCAGTGCAGCTAGTGCATGGAGTGGCTGGCCACATGGTTTCCAAGCTGCCCCAACATATCTGCAGTCCAGTATCAATCGTAGACCTCAAATCTTGCTTGCACTTATGCTCACAACACCAAGATTACAGTTTGAAGTCCTTCAAGTTGCCAACAGAAAGAGGCAACCCTCCACATGACAAATCATCTTCACTTCTATACCAAACATAATTCCTTCCTGTTGAGAACTTACCGTCCCCGGCCGTGGATAAGGGATCTTCCCCTTGTACTCCATCCAGCGATAATCAGGGCTCTCCTTATGCGCAAAAGGCCCGTTGAAGGCGGCTCGGATGGAGGTCATGGTATAGACGCAAACGGCTGAACCTTTGAAGACAGAGCTTTTGAAAAGGAAACATGTATTAGCCTGATGCCAGGTTAGAATAACAGAGTTCCTCAAGCTTGGTGACCTTTCACCCTCCCGTTTGGCCTCGAGCTATCCATTCCTTGGGTGGGACACCGAGACGGATTGTTCTAAATGGATCGGGAGTGGGGAGGAGAGCATCCTGTGACCAGATTGTTGATTTTAGGGGCGTTTTGATACTGATGTCAGTTCATAAGACAAACTGAGATAATCAGATTTAGGTTGTTGGAACGAATAAAGGAGGTCTGAGAAACTGAAGAGTTAGTTAAATGGGAATGAGTGTGACGGATTGATTGATTTGGATGGAGCCAATGATAATTCAGGAATTGAGGTAAACAAATATAACATTGACTGGAATGTGGCTCTAACAAGTTAACAAGATTATGGGCTGGTGACCCAAAGAATGACTCATGAATCAGACTTTTCAGGTAATGAACCTACCTGGAAGTGGAGAAGACACCGTAGATGACTGGATTCTGTGGATCTTTGGTCTCCAAGAGAAATATGTCCTCTAAAAATAAAAATAAAAAATGAGAAGAAAGGACGAGGATTGTAGTCTTGAGGAATGAGATTTTGAGTTCATATTAACGTGTAATTAGAGTGTGAACATACCCAGCTCGTCAAAGTGTGTGTCCATGCCTCCAGGTCCTGGTACAGAGCACACCAGCCTGGCCTTCAGGAAGGTGCTCCAGCGATTAATCAAGCTTCGTTTTCCACCTATGTCATTCTAATGAAAACCAATAACATGTAAGACTACACTATAGGACTTTTCAAATCTGAATCAATTTTAAAACACTAGGCATCCTACACTTGCTCACTTTGTGTGAAAAACACACTGCCAGACCTTTAAGTTGTTCCAAACACAACAAACTCACGCAGAAACATAGCGCCTCATTGCTAGAAGAGGTATGACAAATGACAAAAATTTGTGTTCTAAAACTGGCTCAAAATAGCTTTTGATAAAACATTTCTGATATCTTCCAACTGGATGGGAATCATAGTGTGAAACTAAATTTTTGGAATCTGTGCCCATTACTATGCAATTGTTTTTGAAATTGGTAAACTCCTGACTACCCAAAATATGCAGATTAGCTCTGACTTTCGGCAACTAGTGTCAACTCCTCCAGACTACAAATTGGGGCAAAAACCTGTGCAAAATTTGAATAGTGTTTTCCAGCCTTAAGAGATAATATGACATCACAGTATCTCACTAGCAAAAATATATTAGTAGTACATTACATTTTTATACATTACCAATAAATACAGCACAAATAAATATATAAAACATTTCAAGAATGCTCTGACATGAAAAGCCTGAACAGAAAACCTAATTTGCTAGATTTGTTGCTAGATTAGTGTTTAATTACTCTCAAACAAACCCCTCATTCATCCATTATTAGATACACGACTACTTTACTACTGTGCAACAGATGATACTGAAGCTTACACATTCATTCATTAGTGTCTACAATAGACTCATTGATACGTCATACCAGACAAAGGTCTTTTGGATCCATTTCACATTTTTATTGGCTCATTACGGCACTGGACTTGGCGCTCACCTTGCAGACACGAGCCACTCGACTGTAGATACGCTTGTCGAGCTGGTTGGACTCTACAGCGGTCTCTTTGAAGAAGAAGTAGACTTTGTCATCGTCCAAGCTGTGTGTTTCAGGGATGGAATATGATCCCACAAACTCCGGCTCTGTGAAAATAAATTGGCATCAGAGTGAGGCTGGAGGATGTCACAAAAGTTAATTAGGCAGCACCAGTCACCTCAAAACAGTGGTTTCCAAGGGTTTCAGTCCATGAACCACCTTCTTATCCACTGCCAAAATTTTCTTAACCTGTATTTTGCCTTGTATTTTAGGAAAAATCACTACACATCTTTAAAACATTATACATTTTTGACTTCATGACTTTTTTTTCCCTGTCTGCTGCAAGGAGTTCGAATACAGAGTAATCAGTCACATGATATAAACATCACAGGTGACTGACTTAAAAAAAACTCTCCTCTTGGACCCCAAAAGGTAGCTGTTTGTGAATTCTGTTTAAAAATGTATCCTTTTATTATAGTGATTTCCTTTAGATAATAACAAATTATCTAAGCTAGCATCGATTTGAGTAGCTGTATGCTAATCTAACAAACTAAAATGTTGATTGTATGCTAAGCTAAGAGGCTAAATGACAACTTTATGCTAAGCTAACAAGCTAATAATTTAGAAATTACTAAACTAATAGTCTAATTTGTTAGCAGTCTGCTTTGGTAGTCAGATAACTGCTTGTAAGCCAATTAAAGAAATATACTCCAAATGTTTAATTTGATCATTTACAGCTTTGGTTGTGTTACATATGATTTTAAAATGTTAATTGTCATATGTTAGACCTTCTTGCTTCCTAATTAAATTGGGAAAAACTGTGTTTAGAATTGTGATATCAACATTAATTTGGTGTTTTAACCTATCAGCAATGTGAAAGTTTATTTATCAATGAAACTTTTTAGCAATACAAATATTTTCTTGCACCCATACTAGTCTACCTTGGGAACTAAGGCCATGTTGTCTTTGCACACACAATAAAAACAGAATTTTACATTTCACTTCTCACCATTTAGCCACTGGTCCTGGTAAGCTTCAGTGCGGATATAGTGTTGATTGCTGCTATGCACAGATGTGCGAAAAATGGCAGCGTTTGTTCCCATGAAGTCTACTGACGTCCCAGCATACAGGTCCCCATCTAAAGTGAGCATTAATAGCCATTTAATGAAAATCACATTTAGAACGACTTAAAATGACAAATGATTTTTCATGATACATGGCTCATTTTTAATGATTCTACCCTCTGACTTCAGGTCCTTTGTCAAAATACTCTGTTTTACAGCAGCTTGTGTGAAAAGGAAATTTCGATAATTCCAAAGACATCATTAAATGGTCAAAAAGGTCTCCGGTTGCAGTAATAGCCTTTAATTAGGTAGCATATGGTTTATGCATTAAGGTCTTCTGGGCTATACATGCCTTAAAAAAAAAAAAGAAGCTAAATATAATATAAATTTTGCAGCTGTGTTTCATTTCCTGACCACACTGTAACAGCAACTAAGCAATTTCTAAAACTCCTTTAAGTCAAATTACTTACATAGTAAGTGTCCAATGAAGACAAATATGGGTGACAAACCTGTTTACTGGGGGAACTTCCAAATTTCCCCACACAAGCTAACATCTGGCCAGGATTTATACGGATCCAATTATTAATGACTAATATGGGAGTACGTCTAACAATTGTTGTGCATGTTTTCTCAGTATTTTTGTCTACAAAGGGATCATGGGTTGTTTTTGAAGACATTGTGTTCAGGAGACTCACCTGTCAGTCGGGCGGTAAAGGGCTCCTGTGGACTGAAGGGACATTTTCCTCTCCCGGATTCTCCAATTTGGCTGAGGAGCCGGAAAGTGGGTTTCTGGCATACCAAGACAAGACTGTCACTCTCTTTGCACCATTACCCTCCTTATTAGTTCAGCTCTACGGTCAGTAACTGTCAGCAGTTTCTGTAGGGTCCAATTCTCCCTGTAACTCCTCATTTGCACAAGATAACAAGCTTAAATGACCCTTAAAACTGTTTACTGCCTTTCACGCTGTTGGCCAAAAATTAGAAAGTCTGCTCACCTCAAGATTGTGTCCCAGGTCAATGTAGGTGCATTGTGGGTGGAATGCACCGGTTCCACATGCATAGACATGAGTTTTATTAAACGACTGTAGGAGTCTCACGTAATTGGCACAGTCCATCTGAGAGATACATGTGGTATTTGATTAAAAGCATGACTTTAAAGAGTTATGGTGAGGATAGGTGGATATGAAGCATTTTAAATCACACAGTAATGCACCTACTGATTTTTGCCGGCTATTATGGTGGACTGAGGTTAAAACTTTAGACTGACCCTTCCTTAAGAATTCCAGCGTGAAATACCCCCCCCCCCCCCCCCCCATAGTGCCATAAATATGATTTTTTCAGCTTTTATTATAATTTAGTCTGTGAAAGCACTTCATTAAAAAGACATCCATGGGTCCTCGAAAGCTTTACTTTTTCTTTGTGCCCTTTTAAAGTTACTTACCGATAGATTCTTTCCAGCATATTTGCAGCGTTCAATGTGTTCCTGTCCAGATGGCACGGAATCTAAAAATAAAAGAGACAGTTTCCCAAGCGAACGGGAAAAATAATGCATCGCAAAACAACACATTATCATTGTAAGCTTTGTGTTGTTGCAATACGTTCAAAGCATATACTGTATTATATATATATATATATATACACACACACACACACACATTTATTTAAAAATAAATATTTTTTAAAATATCTTTTAAAATAACATTAGATTTAGCTAATAATGATTTAATATCTGAAAATAGTCATTACTTTAAAAAATTTAATTATAAAAAAAATTCATACACCCTTTTTGACTTATTACTTTTTAAAACTTGTAGATTTTGTTAATGTTCTTGTAAAAACCTGAGCTGAGTTGATTAGCACAGACCCTCCTTACCGTATTACCATCATTACTCAACAATCTGCATGCCTCTCAAATTGTAATCATTTCCATGTGGAAATAATGTCCAGGTATTGACCTAATCATTAGCTGGCAATCAGCACACTGTACATATTCATATAATTGGGAGATTGAGAACCTGGCGTGCTTTAGTTCTTATGAAGATCACGTATGTATGGCTGTGCCATGACCTTACGTTCGACTTCATCATTTCTTGCAGGTGTCTTTTGGTATTTCGCTATTATAAAAGACAGAATCAATTAATATTGAACCAACTGTAATGTTTATTTAGCTGTAATGGTGTGTAGTGGAGAATTAAGGCTAGAAGTATGCAAATGCAGACACGAATGCCTGGCAAACACATTGCAAGCTCACATTGCAAATTGATTTTAAATACTAACCTCCATATTCAAGGGGGCGAGAAAGGCACGTTCAAATATCTGTGTTATTATTAAACTGTGTGCTATTATTCAAGAAGCTAGCTATAAACAGTCAAGTTGAGTAGCTTAAGCTAGCTCTATTTAAAAATCCAAACTGCCAATAAAAAACAAAGAAGAAGACGAAGACAAAGATGATGACACCGAAGAAGCTTTAGCTAATTAGCTCAGTAAGAATATCCTCAAACTTGCTTTGCAGTAGCGACAGTTGACTTGAAAACTGTGAAATAAGACACCGAGCTAATGCTAATTCACTATAGCCAGCAGCAAGGCTATAGTTTTCAACACACATTGCGGTTCAAGTCAAACGTGAGTACGTAGCTAGAAGCTACTTTGTGTTTTGCCATGTTGCTAGTCAATTTTAAGTCAATTTTATTTAAATAGCACTTTTCTCAATACACATTACAGAAAATTGTAATGGCAGTGTTCATAAGCAATTGTGATTTGCTATATAGAATAAATAAAACTTTACATGTAGAGCTGTGTGATAATATAGTTTACATTTTGTAAGTTTACAATTTTGTATAGTTACAACTTACAACTGTAGGTATACTACAGTACATAAGTTTTTTTTTTCATATACTTTTACAAACCGAGGGACGATTCAATTAAATTTTTCTGTGCTAATCAACAGATGTACTGTGTGTGGTGGAGCAGTTTTAAGACTGCAATCCTGTAACTTCAGAGAGGCCATGAAAACAGCATTACAGATCTACAGATTCATGTGAACAGTAAAACATTGTAGTCATGGCCTGTTTTCACTTTAGTGACCCTTATCCTCGTGATCGGTAAGTGACATCATGCGCTGTCAGATGGTGGTAGTTGTGCGCGCTGACCTTGCGTGCCGGTTGGGTGAAGCTGTCAGAGTTTAGCATGTAGATGTGGTCTCGGCCTCCGACCAGCAGCCATCCGCGGTCCTCATCCAGCAGTAAGGCCTGGTACGCTCCCCCCTCTCCACCATCCCAGAACACAGCAGAGCTGTTCCTCAACCTCAGTTCTGCCAGAAAACAACAGTTAGGTTTTACTAAAATGTGACATTTTCAAACATGTTCTGAACACCCAAATGTTATGGTAACACAAGACCTGAAATAGAATATTCAATATGTCAATTAAACATAAGCTACACTCTTAAAAATAAAAGGTTCCAAAAGGGTTTTTTCGCAGTGATACTAGATTAATAATTTTGGATTCCCCAAAGAACCTTTCAGTGAACACCTTTTTCTTAGCGTGAAGAACATTTTAATAATTTAAAGAATATTTTTCTGCTATAATGAACTTTTTGTGCAGTGGAAAGATTCCATGAATTTTAAAGGTTCTTCAAGGAACCATCAATGCTAATAAAGGACCTTTATTTTTAAAAGCATAGAAGAACCATTTTAGGTTCTCCAAAGAACCTTTCAGAGAATAGTTCTTGAAATAATAATTTTTCCCTTAGTGTGAAGAACGTTTTAATAATCTAAGAACCGTTTTCCACTATAAAGAACCTTTTGCAATGAAAAGGTTCCATGGGTGTTAAAAGTCTTTAATGGAACCACACTCATAAAAATAAAGCTTCTTTGCTGGCACTGTTGGTTCCATGAAGAAACCTAAAAATCCACATAACTTTTCCATTCCACAAAAGATTCTTTATACACTCTTAAAAAATAAAGCTTATTTATTGACATCCATGGTTCCATGAATAACCTTTAACCTTCATGTAACCTTTCAAGGTTCTTTATAGTGGAAAAGGGTTATTTTAGAACTTCCTGGTGAACAATTCTTAAAAGAACCATTTTTGTTAGTGTGAAGAACATTTTCAATAACCTCAAGAAACTTTTTTTCCACTATAAAGAACCTTTTGTGTAATGGAGGTTAAAGGTTCTTCATTGAACCATCAATGGCAATAAAGATCCTTTATTTTTAAGAATGTGTTTTACTGCATAGACCTATTTTGAAAGGATTGTGTTGCAGTTTGAAGCTTGTTAGATCAAGGTCATTGACAGGTGGTTCTGATCTTTGATAGATTTGGAAAATAAATATGTCAATCATACGCTGAAGTGGTTTCGGCATGCTCTCATTCCAGATTACAAATATCTGCGTTCCCGTACAACAGCATTCGCACATAATTAAACATGATGCATTTCTCATATAAACACATTCAGACACGTCCACATCTCCACAAACCCCCCTCGCTGGTGCTTAAACAGGCAAAAACAACTCTCCTAATTAAGGCCAATTAACCCTCAACACGCTCTTTGACAGCTGCACTTCTGCCACCCACAATTCCAGTGGGACGAGGGGCCCACATATTCAGCATAAGTGTGCATGATTACAAGTCGACAAGCGGTTTGACTAGCAGAACGTCCAGCTCATGTAGGTGTCAGGCATGTTGTGGTGACGGGAGGATTGCGGTAATAAACTTTGACAGGTGTTTTCTTAGCCGCACTCTCTGCCTTGATATCGATGAAAGGGAGTCGAGATGTTGCACAGGAAATAGCTCAAGGTCTAGAGACGGCATTTTTGGCTTCATGGTCTCTCTGGCTGGGTCATGTCAAGGTGAAAGTTAAATGATGCATCTGGATGTTGCTTTCTGTTCTTCTTCATTTCTTGTCTTTTTTTAAACATGGCATTAAGTAATAGTATGTTACAAAGTTTGCATATTTTTATATTTATCTCCAGCAACATTTGGTTTTTATAGAAGCCAGTTTCTGCCACTGAATAAAAAATTAAAAAAGGTAATTATGACTTTTTAAAAAAAGTAAAATTACGATTACAAATTTTTTCTTAGAATTGCGTAATACAAACTTGCAATTCTGAATTTTTCTCAGAGCTGCATGATATAAAGTCACAACTGCGAGTTATGAAGTCAAAATTGCAAGATATACAGTAAACTCGCAATCTGACTTTTTTTTCAGCGCACAGGATTATAAAGTCACAAATGCGAGTTATGAAGTCAAAATTGCAAGATATAAACTCGCAATTCTGACTTTTTTCTCAGAGCTGCATGATATAAAGTCGCAACTGCGAGTTATGAAGTCAAAATTGCAAGATATAAACTCACAATTCTGACTTTTTCTCAGAATTTAGTTTAAATCTGCCAATTCTGAGTTTTTTATATCATGGATTTTATATCATATCATTTTATATCATTCTGGGAATTTATATCATTTGTTTTTTTTTGTTAACATGACGGACTTTATAACTCACAACTGCAAGTTTATGTCACGCAATTCTAAGAAAAAAAGTTAATTTCTTATAGAATTGCATGATATAAACTCTAACCCCCTCCCTACCTACCCACTCCATATTAATTATTTAATTTCATTTATTTGTTTGTTTGTTTGTAACTTAACCCAGCCTTTGTCTTGGCGTTAATTTCCAATTATAAATTAGATTTAATAAACTAAGTGCCATTTTGCAACATGCAGGAATTCTCTATGAATTATAAAATCAACAAATGCTCAAGAAATTGTGACGAGAGGGGCGGGGCCGAGAGCCGTGGGAACGGAGCGAGGCCGGTGGAATAAATGCTAATGCACGACACCTGCGCCACTCACCGGTCTCGAGTCTCAAGGAGGAGCTCCGGAAGGATACAAAGGAGAAGTGACGACAGTGAAAGACGAGAGAGAACCAGGCCTGGATTTTATTTTGTGTTCTGGTTCTGTTTGCGTGCGACAGTCGTCCGCGAGGGGCTGTCGCGCTGTTTTGAGTTTATTTTATTATTAAAGTTTGTTTAAAAGTTCGCCGGTTCCCGCCTCCTTCTTCCCGATCTACAAACTTTGTTACATTGGTGCCGAAACCCGGGAGGAAGGAGGGGCACGCTGCCAGAGATCCCTCGCCGCTGGGGTGAATCCATGGTGCCATCGAGCATGGCGGAGCAGTATGCCGCCGTGGACGCTCGAGGCAGTGGGCTGGAGTGAGTTGCCGGGGGCGGACGAACTCGTTGCCGGCCGCCTGGGATGTGGAGGGACAGCTGCCATCCGTAAGGGAGCGGAGGAGTCGCCGCCATTCGCCTGAGGCCGGAGCCTGCTGCCATCCGCTATGATGGGGAGGAGCAGGGAACGGGGGACTCCTGCCGGCTGCCCGAACGCGGAGGAGCCATCGCCATCCACTGGGCGGCGGAGGAGTGTCATGCCGTCCACCGAGGGCTGTCCAGTGCCGCCGCCTGGCATCGCGGAAGAGCTTACCCAGCTGGTGGAGGGCCGAGCGGCAGTGTGTCTGGGAACCGGAACCAGAATTTTTTTTTTTCTCCTCTCCCTCTCTCGTATCTGTCTATCCTCATCCTTCCATCTCCTTTTTCTCTCACCTTGTCTGTCTGTCCTTACCCCCAGGTAAGCCGCGGCCGCCGTGATCGGCTCCCCAGGAGGGGGGAGCGGGGGGAGTAGAGCGCAGTCTCGGGAGTACCCCCCGGCCTGCGAGGGGCGCTGGGGGTATGTGACGAGAGGGGCGGGGCCGAGAGCCGTTCCCACGGCTCTCGGCCCCCGCCCCTCTCGTCACAAAAAGGTTGACCCTAATTTGGAGGATCTTGTTATTTAATTTAACATTGCCTTATATCACAGCTAACAAAAATAAGCTCTGAGAAGAACGTTTTGCTAATGTTACCATTAAGTTATAAACAGTTTATTACATGTTAACTTACACCAAGTTAACATCCAACTTAAACGTTTTAGAAAAAAAAAATGTTCCATGAAGGATGTAAATTAGTAAAAAAATGTTGGTAACATTTTTAAACATTATTAAAGACCAGATAACTTTGAACAAGCCTTCTTTAACGTTTCTGGAAGAACGTTTGTTCATAACCTTTATTATAACTATGCTTATAAACAATATACTCAGAGACAGCAAAGTTTGTGTGTTATGAAGAGCCCATGTTAACTTTATGACAAGCATTTGCATTGCAAACCGTGTGAAATATGAAGCCCATTTATGTGAAAAACATGTTTCTACGCTGCCATTAAAACAGAAAAAATATCCAGGATTGTGGTCCACTAAAATACATAGTTAATTACTGAATAACTTGTATAATCAAAATGAATGCAATTAGGATCTGTGATTAATGCAAGTCAAATGTCTTCCTGGATTATATTTCTCTTCCTGTTGCAGTTTTCATCCTCCATTAAAGCTGCACATTGCATGACTCACCATTAAAGGAATTCTTAGATGACACAAGGAGATTTCTCACTGACAACAAAAATAAATCTCATAATTGGGGCATGTTGATGCTATCCATCATGAAAGCCATTTAGTACAGAGGCCAACATACAAGTCACAGCACCTGCTGGAATCCTTTCCAGTGCAGCTTCCAGCGCCGAGTTATAATGTTTCCGGAAGGCAGCGGCTCTTCGTCAGCTCTGGAGAATTTGGCACCATTTCATATTGAGAGTTCAAACACAGGCGACCCATACTTTTACTTAATTTTTTATTTTTTGAAAGATCTCATGTTGATCAATTTCAGTGTTGAACTCCACTTTTCCTACATTTGTATTACTTTTTGAAACTTGGATCATTAAATATTACATTAACTATAAAATTTCTTTCTTTATTTGTTTTTCAATGTATTTAGAGATGATTCCTTAGGAATTGTTGTTCATTCATTCATTCATTCATTCATCATTAGAATTTGGTTCTTTAATTAGTCTTATCTTTCTTCTTGCTTTCTTTATTCTTATTTATATTTATTTATTTATTTGACAAAAAAAGAAATTATTATCTTTCTTTCTTCTTCTTCCTTCCTCTTCCTTTCTTCAGTTCATTTGATATTTCATTTATTTTAAATGTATTTAACTTGGTAGAAAAGATATCTTAATATTTTAGTTAGTCGTTCTTATGGCGTTTATTTAGATTCATATTTGCTTCGTTTTAAAGTAAAACAAAATATGAATGAATATATTAAAACTATAAACAATAGTAATTATTTAGTTTGGGTCTTTCTTTATTTCTTTTTCTCAGTCATTTTCGTAATATGTTTTATTTATTGTAAATGTATGTAGGACAAGGTTATTATGTAGTTAATTTTTTTAAGTAATGCTCTATTTATTGTTTTGTCTCCTTTTTAAATTTTAGAAATTATTCTTAATATGTATTTAGTTATTTCGTATGTACTTTACATTTAGAAATTGTATATAGATATATATATATAGATATATATAATATATATATTCCCTTATAGAGATATATTATATTATATATACATATTTTTAGATCTATATGAACATTGTATTCATAATACATGGAATAAAATTATACCATGGTAAAATATTCATGTTGTGATTTTTATTTATTTATTTTGTTTTACTTTGACACAATTAAAACTTTGATCCTTATTTTTCTTATTAAAACTGAAAAAGAGCTTTGAAAAGTTTTTTTTTTAATAAACCCATTAAATCCACAATAAGTTCATCTGTTCCTCTCCAGTGATGGTCTGTGTTTTGTTCGCTAGTTTGTTCAGAGCGTTCACATATAGCGTGAAAACGGCGCTTGCATCAGACAGTCACACTCGACATCTTTATTTTATTGTCGACAAAAGAAACCACCTTCCGATGAGATCATGGCTATAGAGAGTCTAGCATGAGTTGATCATGTGTCATGCGCAGGATCGGGAACATTTCCCACAATGTCGTTTAATACAGATTTCTGATAAATGAAGAAAAATCCCCCTTTCCCACCCCCAACCCCCCACTTTCTAAACACACACATTCTCATTACCTAAAGTCTTAAAAACAAGCACGGCCACAAAAGCCTCTTTTCCTTATATCACACATCTGGTTGTGACTCCACCCGGTCCATTGAGTCCTTCTATCAGCATGATGGACAGACTTTCTCATGCTTTTAAGGTGCTGGACCAGCGTACAGGTCCATATGATAGTATTTCACATTGAGGTCTAGCCAGAATTCGAGAGGAAATGTTTTCCATTAATGCGTCCCAGCCTTAAAACATCTAAGCCCTGACGTTTGTTCATTATATGATGGTTTGGAACAGTTATAAGTTATAACTGAACATACGACTGAAATACATCCATGCTATGCTACTTAGCAACTAAACTAGCGTGCTAATTGACTCCACTGGCCTGTATGTGATGAAATGATTAGGGTTGTAAGACTGAGGGGGGTACGGCGTTCAGCCTTGAGATCTTCAATGCTTATCAAGACTGACGCGCACATCTGGTCGACATGATACAGCTGCAATTGAGCGCTCTGGAATGATCCATTCATAAATGTTTGAACTCATCCATTACTTCATTTCAAGTGTTTAATGAGTTGCTGAGTTGTTTATTTCCGAGATATTTGGCAACCTGTTTCCAGGCGTATTACAGCAACCACACAAGTAGATGCTGATATATTAAAAGTATTGTTGTACATAATATTGTTTGTTTGATCCATTAATGTGTTCAGCTTGCTGTCAACCATTTTGGATATTCATTTTATTATTCAGAACATCATGTTTGGACATCTTGGGATCCGCTAGTGGCGAGATGTCACTTTCCATGACAAAACTAGTGCTTAAAGTCAGCTTGAATTTTTCTTCAACAAAAGGTCAGTAAACATCAGGAGCTTAAACTTCAGAAAGCAGTTCGTCCACAACAGGAGACAAAACTGTTTATATTTATATGAAATTGTACAGGTATATGTATATATATATAAATAATATACATGTTTAAATGGGTATATAGTGTACATATGCTTTAGGCCCCGTCCACACGGAGACGCGTTTAGCTGTATACGCATACATTTTGTATCGTATAGGCGTTTCGTCCACATGGATCCGGCGTTTTGGGAGAGTGAAACCGATATTTTTTTTGAAACCGGGTCCCAGAGTGGATAAATCTGAAAATGTCGCCTTTGGGTTTTCGTGTGGACAGCGAATCCGTATATATTTTCTGAAACGGTGACGTCATCAGCCCACGTCTCGCCCCTAGTCAGACACCGATACGTCACGTAACAGCAACAAAAACATGAACGAACACTGAACGATTGTCTTTTTATTAACTAACATTAACAGATTAATAAATGTATTGTTCCATGTTCGTTTGTATACCGCACACAAGGTTTATGCACATAGTCCAAGTCTTCTTCTCTGTTTTTAGTGTATCTCTGTGGCAGAATTACAGCGCCACATACTGGTCTGGCATGTATACTACATCATTTTGTGTCGGTTTTGTGGTTTCGTGTGGACGCAGATATTTCTTGAGACGAGGGGGGAAAAAAAAGATTGGATAGGGAAAGCTCTGGCTTCGTGTGGCCGTAGCCTTATTTACTATTTATTTTCTGAAATATATTTGCAGTATTTCAACCCTGTTACTAATATTCAGGACATGTCTAAATATATTTTGAAAATCTTATTTTTTGCTTTTTGTTACTTTATCTTTGGAAATAAATAAATAAATAAATAACAGCATCTGAATGGATAACAGGGTTGCAAATGTAGCCTAAATCAAACTGTCATTTAGCAGTTAGTGTCGTCTTGGTATTATTTATATACTATTACAACATGTATTACATTTTTAAATGAGCTTTTAATTTAATATTTTCAGTTTACATATACATTTTTAGTAATTTTGTTATTTTTAGTATTAAATTTGTCATTTTTATTAGTTTTTGTTTTGTGATATTTCTATTTAGCTTTAATTTTATATTTACATGAGTTTTCATTTTATTCATTTTAGTTTTTCCTTTAGGTTTTTAAGTTTTTCATCTAATATTTAATTAGATTTTATTTCAGCTTTATTCAATTACAGAATTAATAGTTAAGTTTTATGATTTTTTAAAATTGTTTAGTTGACAATTACAATGCTGCTTGACAAAGGATAGCTAGTTTAGGACAAAATATTGGTTTTTAGTTACATAAAAACTTACAAAACTTACATACATTGAGATTACTTGGATAACAGAGTTGAACAATTGAGCCTAATGAATACAGTTAACACAACAATTATGTAAAAACTGTAAGAATTAAATTATTATTTGCTTGTCTTCATGCCATGCTGTACAAAAGGTCTAAATTATGTACTTTCCTGGGTGCCAGAATTTATTTATTTATTTATTTATTAACAGGGTAACCGGGGTTATATTTAGTTTCTATATATATATATATAATAATATGAAAAATTGACTTAGTTGGATAAAGACAAGAATGTAAAGACCTCTGAAGTGGGACATACTGTAAGTCAACTAATATTTTAATGTGATTTGTTTTATGTGGTGCTTTAAAAAAAAAGTAATGGCCTCTAATTTGTAGACTGTCAGACACTGTTCGTCTTTCTGTACATCAGCTTTGTGACATTGATGTACCAGGCAGTGTATCTTTTGTTCGGTCTCAGTTAAGCGTTTCAAAGGCCAAGTTGCCGAAACCTTACAGGGTCAAAGGTGACCTGTCTTGATTACCATTCCTCTTCACGTACCAAAACGTGTGGATTAGGCTTGGAAATGGAATTAGGCCACCCAGAACTCTGTTCGGCTTTGAACTCTTTGACAAAGTATCTTTATAAACCCAATATCAATAAAAGCAAAATCCTGATAATCAAGTCCAGAGTTGTTTTGCTTCTAGTATTCTGGAATGGGGTGCTGGCGAGTTCACAGTTTTCAGAGATCGTAAAACTCAAACGCTCTGTCTTGTGTCTGACGCAAGTCAATTGCGAACATTTGCTAGTGATCCTTGGGCACATCAAACACAGACGTTCGCTGAGACTCTGCCAAAAACCTGTAACAATCTCCTGCATTTCGCAGAAGGTCAGAGGGCAATGGAAATGAACAGAGAAGGGTGAAACTTCTCAAAACAGTCAGTTCTGAGAAATTAGGAAGTGTGGCTCTAATAAAAGACAGAAACCCTAAAACTGTAAAGAAACAGATCATCTAAAAATAATATTTATTTATATGAGTTGTCTTCAAAATCTTACATTGCATGCAGTTGCTGACGAACATGATGTAGGATGACGACTTGATGTGATATTGATTTTACGCAACAGTTCAAAAACAAGAAGTTGATTTTGTGTTAAATTTTAGACATAATATTGCCTGGTTTTGCTCGATTTCACAAACGGAAATGGCTCAAAACGAAGCCACAGCAGAACTGTTGTGCATCTTCAAGCAACACACAGCGATGTTTAGGTTCTGAATAAATCCACGTTGTAACGAATCGAGCGGTCGGTGACTTCAGTGAGCAATTAACATACAGGCGCTTTTTTTTTTTTTTGGCTTGTTTCTGAACAAATCAGCCAATTGAACGAATCGTTTAGATAAATGACTGATTGACTCACTCATTATGACAGTGACTTGCCGCCACCTACTGGTGTTTAGTTTCATATTTAGAGTATCATTTCATTTAAAAAAAATAATTTCCTATTTTAATATTAATATTAACATTAATACCCATTTATTATCATTATTTATGCAATGTTGGACAAGAAAACTACAAAAAACAACAAAAATTGTATTTAGACACGTCCTGATTATTAATAACAGGGTTGAAAAATGCATACATACACACACACACACACAATACACACAAACACACCGGGAGTAGTTCATATTAATCTTCTATTCAATGTCTTAGGAATCTATGGGTAAACACTTAACTTTTGAGATGAGAGTTACAAAAAAATTCAGGGATGCCAAATATTGTGCATATTTAAGGTATATAAAACGTAAAAATATGAAACAATATGCAAGCAACATCCTAGTAACATTTCTGCAACATTGTGAATATATATATATATTATGTAAAAAAATTAAAAACTTAGGTTAAAATCTATCACAACCTTTTCACAACATTAAAAACGTCATACCCACTTACAATGAACCCCCTACACCCCCGCAGCCATGTTTTTTAAGGTTTCTTTTTTTTTCCGTTCGCTACCGAGCTGCCGGTTATAATCAGTCAGATCAGGACCCTTGGGGAATACATCCCGTCGAATAACCTGTAAATAAATAATAGCAGAATTGTCATTTTTAGGTGAACTGTCCCTTTAAGAACGATCGGCCTAGTGGTGATTGTGTGCGTTAATGCTATTAATCAGTCTATTCGATTTCTCCATCAGTATGAACGTTTGAAACAGTGGTCTCATTATATTAGACGCTGATTAGCCGGAGGAGGGACTCTATTGAGGACTTTTAAGGTCACTGACAGGTTCTGTCACTCCTCAAGCAGCGGGGAGTCCGTTTCCCTCGTTATCTCGAATTTCATCAAGTTCTGGTGGCCTTTGATTGGGTGTAGAGCTTGAGTGATGGGAAAATCACTGGAATGCCAAAGGTTGGAGCTCAAAAGTCTCAGCTATAAGGTAAGATCAAGAGAACATCTCCCTGCCACTGCATCTGCGTCTGACCACTTGAATAAGCAAAGCACTGGGCAGAATCAAAATCAACACGGATCTGGACACGTATCTTTTCCATCTGCTAAAGCAAGGCATGTGTGCCTACGCAAAACAACATCAATCTGTCGCAGAAACACACAGGCTTTCTGTTGGCCTTCTGTACGGTTATCAGTGCCAACTTTTTCAGGTAGTCCCCTCAAGTCAGAGTGACGAATGCAAGCTAATAAATTTGACTCTGTTTCCTCTCTGAGGCCTTGTATATCCTAAGTGGTGAGGAGAATATAGCTGCTTATTTATTCCTGTTGCTGTTTTGGCTTTCTGCGATTGTTTTGATTTCTGCTGGCACTTCTGCAATGACTCAAGACCTAAGAATTGTTCCATATAAACTACATAAAACATAGGGAGTGATGATGGCATCTAGTGCCAAGTGATCAGTTAGAAATATTTTTAAATTTGACATCTGAAAAAGTTGTTAAATCTAATTAAAACATGTAATTTTACAATATGTGTGTGTACTACGTATGTGTTTTGCATTTTTAGCTTAGCAACATGCTAATATCAAATTCCAATAGAGTCGAGCGCTATTTGAATGCCACACAGAGTTGTTGCCTATGAAGAACTTGTGAGGAACAAAAATGTCAGTTATATTTTACTTAATTCTGACAATCTTTTACGAAAAATTTAAAATGGACCAATTTAGCACTTCACTTTTATTTTACTAATTGTCTGTCATGTAATTGTGTGTTTTAGCATTGCTAACTTAGAAAAATGCTAACTTCAAACTCTACTGTAATCAATTGTGAGTCAAGCGCTATTTGAATGCCACACAGAGTTGCTGCCTATGAAGGGTGTTTCAAATCAGTAATTTTTAGGGAAGATTTCAGTTAGGATGCTTTAGCATCTAGCACCACAAAACTGTTTTAGATTCCTGAATTCTGTTCCATTTTGTTGCGCTCCATTGAGCTGTTTTGGAACACCACAGCACATGTGAATGGCACCTTAGAAGGCAACTGCCTATGTTAGCAGTAGGTTTAAAACAGTGCTTCAGAAACTGAACTGTCCTTGACCTGTAACTCATTCTGAACATCTTGCACATAACATCTGGAGTCTGCGGTTGAGAGGAAGCTGGCTTCACCATGGTTTGGACCAGATATTCCTCTTACTCCACAAATCAGAATTTCACACACCAACCATATCGTTCAGATCGTAATTTTTGCAATTTTACCAAAAATCCTGGAGCTAGCTACAATGTTAAATGTTTCTCATTTCATTCATGTAACTAATGTGTGGGTACAGAAGATTTGTTTGTACACTAAATGCAGTAAGATTTGATTTGTAGTGACTAAAGTATGGGCAGAAATGGATTTCAGGGATTTCTTGATACTTTTGTGGAAAATATAAGGTAAGCTAATGCAACAGTGAATAAATGAGGTGTAGAACTCGCTTAGCAAGATATTTAGATATAAGAGGTCTTCCCATGTTCAATTAAGAGGAAAAAGGAAACAGTTTGATTGAGAATCAAGAGGGTCAAGAAAATGTCATGAACTTTAAGTGACCCATTAGTAAAACTGCAGTCAACAGTTCTGCTGAGAAGAACATTAAGAATCAGTTTCCTAGATAAAGATCAGGCTTTGACTGAAAACTTAATTACTGATGGAAATCAATACTACAGGACTAGATTTTCAACCCTTATTATAAACAACCGATACAACTGCAATACCATTAGAATCACTGGATATTAGATTATAGTAGTTTTTATCATAGTAAAGTCTTTAGTGCAATCAAAGCATTTATCTTGTGGTAATAGTAGCACAACACTGACATAGTGTCTGAACAAGAATGAAACTGGATTGAAAAAATCTGTTTTGGATTTGTCAAAACGACGTGCAATAAAACAGAATTGGCAAAGCAAAGGCTGCGGGCGAGTGCGTAATGACAACTAATAAAACATTAAGAGTTCCCCAAGAGTTGTATAAAATATCTCTACTGACTATTCTGACTGTTAATATACAGTTGTAAAGGCCAAAGTAACCACACAAACATAGAAAACCCTTTTAAAATATCTTAGGACAGTCCTCATTAGAAACCTGAAACGTGCCAAATAATGTCTCAATTATGATTGAAGTAATATAAGTCAACGGGAAATTGAAAGTACACTGAGAGAATGACAGCCATGTTTGTTTTGTCTTTGTATCAGGTGGCTACATCCTCTTACTGTTTATCAATGCCTGGATGCATTGTAGTTTCATTGCCAAGCCGTTTTCCAACTGTTTGTTCAGGATGATCACAAGGAATGTTCAAGGTGTGAATGTTCTTCTTGTCATTATTTTTCCTCCTGTATAAACAGGTCTGGAGAAAATTGGCAGCATGCCTCTAGTATGCACAGTTGATCTGTTCCCAAAGCAAACCACACTACTTTTGAAGAGAAATGACATTTAAGTAGGTTATAAATTAAAAGGCATGCTTGAACTTTTAATATACTTTGAGTAAAAATAGACTTGAATTAAATTCAAAACTCTTTTTGTGGCTTTTATTTAGACTTTAGAGCCTTCAAAAAAAATCACTCAAAAACTAACTGAAGAGCAATATTTCCTCTCTAAATATGAGAAACCTAATCAGTCATGGAAAAATATACAACTGCATTCGGTGCGATTCATGAAACTGACACCAGAGGAGACTCGCTTTGAGGGTGGGAGAGGTGTTAACATCAATATACCTCTTCATTTATCTCCCACATTCATCAATTTCACTGTCTTCTCTCATTTGTCTTTTTTTTCAAACTGTCCAGAAAGGCTTTTTGCGGTGATGGAAGACATAGATGGACCCCATTTCAGTTGACTTCTTTTTCCTTTGGGTCAGTGGCAGCTAGTCATTCAAATTACCCATAAGCCCTGGTTGTAAATTGTGTTCTGGGTCGCCAAGATTAGCAGAAGCAGAGTAACAAAGTGAATGGGAAAACCAAAGGCATCATTTATCAACTTCTGGTTTTCATCTTAGTCGCAAATGATGGATGCTTTTGTATGAATGGATTTATAAACCCTTGTTGAATAGTTACTGTTTTAGGACTTTAAAGAAGTGTATGTTTGGCCAGATTTAGTTTAAAATTTGTATCTGCAATTGTTTGTCCCTTCCTGTTTATTAGGTCATTCTAAAAGGCTTTAAAATCATTGCCTCTATCATGTCTGACTGTAAACACAACAGTATATTGTTTATGTGTCAAAAAACAGTCCAGTGTTATAAGCCATTAACTGCCTATAAATACAGACCCCCTGTAAGTTTTACTAACTCAGTATCAAATTCCCTTCAGATGTAAACAATATCACTTACAACACAACTACAACTTACGACATGTTCCCGTGTTAAACCCTGTCCGTCTGTCCATACATCTATTCCTCATTGGATTTGAGGACATTCTCATGTCCTGGCCTTATGTCTTACGAAATACTACGTAAACCTAGTCTGTGAAATGTCCCACCGATGGTAATTCATCTTCCTAGTCGAGTTTAGACTCTCCCTTAATTTCTCATTTGTGTCCTTCCATTTGTTTTTATAGGCTTTGTGGGACTTTGCAGCAAATATTAGGAGTTTTTTGTATTTCCTCAAACTCTGCTGCTGGTCCCAAACTTCAGATCAGTGAACTTTTGCAAACTTTGTGTCAGCCACAGTCAGCTAAAGCTGAGAAATAGCTTTAGAATAAAACATTAGATAAAAGATAACATTAGATAAAAACCTCAAGACCATTTAAAGATCAATAATTAGTAAGGCTGCTGAAGTCAAATGATAGCTTTGTGTGAGAAAAACACCAAAATTTAGTTTGTTGTTCATGTATAGTCTTTTTCTTTTCCTATGTGGAAAATAGCTTTGTAGAGTTTTTAAAAAATCGAATTTTGTGTTACACAGATAGAATGGAAACATACAGGTTTAGAACGACATGAGGAATTTATGTCACAATTTTTAGTTTTGGGTGAACTATTCCTTTAATATACTTATAATGCAATATGACCTAAGATATAGCCTTGGGGGGCACCATTTATCAGATGCCTGTAAAGTTGGTTGAAACAACATAAGGGCGAGTAAATAACAACAGAATTTTTCTTTGTTTTCTAATGAAAGGAAATTTGTTGTCCATAAAGTAATACACATTGACTTACTGTTCAACATGTAGAAGACCCCTGAAGGAAACATAAACTAAGAATAATGATCTTCTGATGACCAGCGCATCCCACTGGAGGTTTTTGCGGTTGTGACCTACGTGTTTTTGAGTTTGCTGCCTATTTAGGAGGAGTGTGGACTAAATGTCTCTCTCTAGGAGGAAAGTGTGCCTCTACAGACATACAGCATGGATGAGAGGCCTCCGCTGCGGCACCCTTTGGCCCCAGAGTTGTTTTCTTCATTACGCTCTGGAACGACGTGATCTCTCTACACAGCCACTGGGTGCATGTTTATTGTGCTCTTGCTTTGGCGGTAACAAACTGAAGTTATCTTTGAGAAAAAAGTATTGAATGTGAATTGTACTGAATGTGCACATACAGTGTACTTCAAATCTAAAAAGTATATTTAAAAAAAAACTGTACTTGCATATAACATTAATGAAATAAAAGGCCACTTAAGGTTACTTAAAGAGTACCATGACTGTTTCCTTCATTACTGCACTTTGTAATCATTTAAAATAAAAAGTTTTACATTAAAGTACATTTTAAATGTTTTAAAATTTGTTTGTCATGTTTTAAAGTATTTTGATTTGTTGACTAACATACTTAAACATGTAAAGTACTAGAAAGTAACAGATCAAGAAATAGTTAGTCTGTTGAAGTTATATGATAGCTCTGTTTAAGGAACACACCAAAAATTAGTTTGTTATTCATGTAAAAGCTTTTTCTTTTCCTCAATGGAAAACAGCTCTATAGAAAATTCTTGTTTTGCGTTCCACAGATAGAATAAGAAGATACAGGTTTAGAACAACCTGAAAATGAGGAAATGATAACATAATTTTTATTTCTAGGAGAACTATTCCTTTAATACTCAATTGCCAGGACCTAAGATTTAGCCTTGGGGTATACCATTCATCAGATGCCTATAAAGTTGGTTGAAACACATGTAAAGTACTAGATTATTATTTTATTCAATATTACACTTAAAGTTAATATACATTAAATATACTACATTTGCAACTTTATCATTACAAATGTATAATTGCAAATATTTTTAAATATATGACACAAGTTTCAATCGAAAGTATATTAAAGTACATTTTAGTTTACCATACAGTATATGATTGTCAGCATTTAAGTAAACATTAACCATATTATAAAGAGAATAGATGTGATTCTGAATTGACATGTATCAATATACTTTCTGTGTAGATGTATTATTTTCATCATAAGAATTTTTTTTTTAAGTATGCTAAAGTCCTCTTTATTTCCAGAAGATATCTGTGCTATTAAACCTAACTTAGCAGCTAATATTCTATCTAAAGGTCTATTTAGAATAAATAAATAGATTAAATTTAGATACCCCAGCAGCCTCAGAGAAAGTGATTCAGTTTGTTCATCTTTCCTTTCTAATTAGCAACATTCTTCTTCCTGGCTCTGTTCAGTGTTAACACCCCGGTGGCTTCATTAGCCTGTGCCAGAGCCCGGGACCCTGAGTCATCTGCTCTGCTTATCTCCCGCACCTTGTTGCCATGGATATAAAGGGGCTACACAGTCAGTGGTAATCACTGTGATGCAGCATTGTGTCAGCTATCAGGAACTACATCCCACAGGTCACATTCCTGGTGCCAAAGGGCTGTATTTTTGCAATGACAGACTGTAATAAAAATGTTTTACTGTCTTGCTAAGATTTGGCCACTGAGGACTATTGGAAAAATAACCCAGTTTAATTTAGTGGTTCTCTTTGAGTATGCTAATGTGAACAAGTCAAGAAATATATATAGTGATATATATGATATATAATTGATATAGTATATATAATTTCATTGAAATTACTCAAAAGTTCCAAGTTCGCAAAGGTTATGTGGGTGAATCTCCATTGTTTGTCCAGTGTTTTGATCATATCTGAGATATTCTTCTCAAATCTTCCTAGTACACACAATATGTGGTGCAGCTGTCAAAATGAGCCCGGTGGGTGTGATGCAAAAAATCCTTCCTGTCGTGGAGAAATTGAGACATTTAGCCAGTCTCAAATGCCAGGAATGTTTCTTTTGGTTTTAATCCACTCATTTGTCAGAAAGAAAATCCCCCAAATTTGCGGGAGTTTAACTGGTAAACACCAGTGGAATGGAAGTCAGAGGACACTGGAAAATCACTTGTCTGTGTGTCTGCCAGCAGAACTTCATCTTCTGAGGTTAAATAAGCAGTTTAAGTGAGGAAGTTGACTCAATTCAAAAATAATGAACCAAGTCATTAGTTGAAGTATGATAACTGCTTTCCAATAAAAGCATGAGGACAGCAGTGCTGGGTAGTAAACTACACTTAAAGAATTAGCGCATTATCACATTAGCTACTGCACTACTACGTTATAGCTACATTAGACATGTGGATAAGAAAATGGTGTCTGAATTTTTATTTTTGCGTGAACTATTCCTTTATACTTAAATGCCATAGGACCTAAGATATAGCCTTGGGGGACACTGTGTATCAGATGCCTGTAAAGTTGGTTGCATTGACAATTGGGTGAATAAGTAACAACATAATTTTCTTTTGTTTTCAAATAAAATGGAATTTGTTGTCTATATTGTGATAAGCATCAGCTTCCTGTTCAACATGTTGAAGGAAATAAACTAAGAATCTAAGAATACATTTTTCAGTCATGCAAAATATATCCATGTTTTTTTTTGTGCAAATTTTCCAGTAACAAGCTAGCATTGTAGCATGATGAAATGCTACCATCACAGTGTATTGCAATTACAATTACCCCCCCAAACAAAAGTCTAAGATGCAAACCTGAACTGTCATGTCCCTCAAAAGCTTCTTCTTAATAAAACCATCATATTCAGCTATTTCAAGTCTTCTTTGTTTACTTGCTCTCATTTCCTGTCTTCTTTAGCTTGGCTTTCAAATTAGACTTCAAGATACCTGCAAGCAAAACAAGTGACTCGTCTCCATTAATGAATAAAGTCTGGCTTTTGCATCTCGCTGCCAACCTTTGCATGTCTGCCGCCCTGCACTCGTAAGTACATGGCGCCCCTGAGATGATGTACACATTCTATTAACAGCCCTGAAGATAATGGGAAGCACATTTACACTATAGGTACAGCGCTCTGTCCGACGTCACCGTATACAGAACCTTCCTGAGAGGAAGCGGCCACATCCCGGAGGTTCCGGGAGGTTCTGAGGGGTCAGTAACAGGGACGGCTGTGATGTGCTGATAATGGCAGACGGCTCAGGGGATGAGACTGTGTGGCGTGGGTGTCCAGACAGACAGTCGCAGAGCAGTCCGGTGATGTATTACTGGGTGGCTGGCAGTATTGCTTAAGGGGGCCCAGGATCTTTTCGTCCTTATCAGTGATTATGTTTTCTTGTTCTCTTGGTGTAAATTGTTTTGTTGGGTAAAATCTTTTAATAAGAATCTTATTTCTTAGTGATAGATGCAATTTTCACTAAGTGCAAATAGCGATGGAGTTCGGCAAAAGGCAGATTTGAACTCGGGTCGATTGTGTCAAAAATAGACACTCCGTTATATTAATCTTTTTCATTATTTTATTATTACATTATTATTAATGTAAAAATGGGGAGTGGCTGAAGGAAGGGGGTTTGGTTATCACGTAGCATATTTTGATTTAAGAAACTGCTGATGTTCATTTTAAAATGTATAATTTTGGGATAATAAATTATTAGCTTATATATATATACGCGTATATCTTACATAACTAAATATTTCATAATATACAGTGGGGAAAAAAAGTATTTAGTCAGCCACCAATTGTGCAAGTTCTCCCACTTAAAAAGATGAGAGAGGCCTGTAATTTTCATCAGGTATACCTCAACTATGAGAGACAAAATGAGAAAAAAAATCCAGAAAATCACATTGAGGATTTTTAAAAGAATTTATTGCAAATTATGGTGGAAAATAAGTAATTTGGTCAATAACAAAATTTCATCTCAATACTTTGTTATATACCCTTTGTTGGCAATGACAGAGGTCAAACGTTTTCTGTAAGTCTTCACAAGGTTTTAACACACTGTTGCTGGTATTTTGGCCAGATCTCCTCTAGAGCAGTAATGTTTTGGGGCTGTTCGGTGGGGCAACATGGATTTTCAACTCCCTCCAAAGTTTTTCTATGGGGTTGAGATCTGGAGACTGCTAGGCCACTCCAGGACCTTGAAATGCTTCTTTCGAAGCCACTCCTTCGTTGCCCGGGCTGTGTGTTTGGGTTCATTGTCATGCTGAAAGACCCAGCCATCCCAGTTTCATCTTCAATGCCCTTGCTGATGGAAGGGTTTTCACTCAAAATCTCACGATACAATGGCCCCATTCATTCTTTCGTTTACAAGGATCAGTCGTCCTGGTCCCTTTGCAGAAAAACAGCCCAAAGCATGATGTTTCCACCCCCATGCTCCACAGTAGGTATGGTGTTCTTTGGATGCAACTCAGCATTCAAATCTCCTCCAAAAAGTTGAGTTTTTACTAAAAAGTTCTATTTTGGTTTAATCTGACCATATAACATTCTCCCAATACTCTTCTGGATCATCCAAATGCTCTCAAGCAAACTTCAGACAGGCCTGGACATGTACAGGCTTAAGCAGGGGACACGTCTGGCACTGCAAGATTTCAGTCCCTGGCGGCGCAGTGTCTTACTGATGGTAGCCTTTGTTACTTTCTCTGTTAGCTCTCTGCAGGTCATTCACTAGGTCCCCCCGGGTGGTTCTGGGATTTTTGCTCACAGTTCTTGTGATCATTTGGACCCCACGGGGTGAGATCTTGCGTGAAGCCCCAGATCAAGGGAGATTATCAGTGGTCTTGTATGTCTTCCATTTTCTAATAATTGATCCCACAGTTGATTTTCTTAACACCAAGCTGCTTACCTATTGCAGAATCAGTCTTCCCAGCCTGGTGCAGGTCAACAATTTTGTTTCTGGTGTCCTTTGAAAGCTCTTTGGTCTTGGCCATGGTGGAACTTGGAGTGTGACTGTTTGAGGTTGTGAACAGATGTCTTTTATACTGATAACGAATTCAAACACATTAATACAGGTAACGAGTGGAGGACAGAGGAGCCTCTAAAGAAGAAGTTACAGGTCTGTGAGAAACAGAAATCTTGCTTGTTTGTACGTGACCAAATACTTATTTTACCGAGGAAATTAACAATTAATTCTTTAAAAATCCTACAATGTGATGTTCTGGATTTTTTCTCATTTTGTCTCTCATAGTTGAGGTATACCTATGATGAAAAGTACAGGCCTCTCTCATCTTTTTAGTGGGAGAACTTGCACAATTGGTGGTGACTAAATACTTTTTTTCCCCACTGTTCTATATATTATATATATATAGTCTATATCATTATATATCTAATATATATTAATCATATGATTTTTTTTTTAACATGTTAATTGTAAAATGTTTTTTTTATACTTTTGAAGTTTTCTACATATATATATATTATATATATATATTATATATATATATTATATATATAATCTATTAAAATGTTAGTTCTTTTGTAAATAATTTTCTCCTAATTTTATATTTAAAAAGAATAATAACTGAAATTGTACTGATTAACGTAATATTATGTGTGAAGTTATTGAAGATATAAAATATATGATTAAAACATTATATTTATAAACATACTTTATGAATTGATGGGCTTTTACATTTTTCATTTATTATATTTGATAAGTTTATTAATATTCATTTTTAATTTTATTTTGAAGTTTCAACAAATCACTAAGAATGGAATTACGATATGTGGAGAATAATTCTATATTTTATAATCACTGTTTAAAAATAACAACTATTACAGATGGTTGTCTTTTATACAATTGATGTGTTCTCATATTACCTAATTATATTAATTTAATACTATGTAGGACACCGTGCACTATTATGTTATAATAATAAAGACTCTTTAATTTAAAAAAAAAAAAAACTTTAAAAGAAGACTTGCAAAATACAGTTTAGATAATTACACTTTGTAGATTTTCAGGAAGCAGAGGTTAATGGCACTCTTCCCCTGTTGCATTGTGTCTGTTAAAACAGCTTGACCCTGCTGTTGTCCTCACGGCTAAACGGAAGTAAGCGAAAGCAGCTTCAGAGAGAAGATTTAGCTGAAGATTTGCCGATTACCACAGGAAAGACACTCAGAGAGCGCAACTATTCGTTTTGCAGAAGTGATTTCATTATTTTTCAGCTGTCTTTTGATTGTCTCCGTGAAAATAAATGCCAAATCAGTATGTGAGAGTGTGAGTTCTGACCTGTATGAGAGAGCGCAGTCGTGGTATATTTATGGTTTCCAGCATACTGGGTCGATAAGAGGCAGCAGCGAGTGGAGCAGAAAGAGCAGCAGGGGACTGTATGGCCCAGTCCTCCACAATCCCCCAATCCTCATCTCCAGCTTCCTGTAGTCTGACTGTACAGGATGTCTTCTATGTCACATCACCTTCGTAGTGCTGGATAAACAACAAACAGACATGAGCATATAAGTTTAAATTAAATATCACAGTAATACTGTATTGTTCTGTTTTGTACTGTAAGTTGAACATAAATACAGTAGTAATAATGTAAACATGAACTGACAACTTAATGATGCCAATCAACATATAAGATAATATAATATAATAAAATATAACTTAATAAAAAATAAAATTATTAAATCAATTAAAAATGTGTAATATTTATAAGAATTATAATGCATAAATTATTTTGATCTTTTTTAATATATTTGGTGACATTTTATAATATAATATAATATAATATATATAATATAATATAATATAATATTAATAAAAATACAATTATATTTAAATCAATAAAAATATTTTTAAATTATAGAATTATAATCTTCTTGTGTTCTTTTAAATATATTTTTTCGTACTTTATATAAATAAATATATTTTAATAATTATAATGATTTATAGAAACATTAAATAAATAATTAAAAAATATTTTAAACCTTACATAATTGTTAAATAATGTTTCCACATTGAAATCCAAGGTTTTGCTTTTAGATTTCAGTCAAAATGAATAACTTTGACAATAAGACTCCCAAATAGCAAAATGTGAGATGAAGATACCAGACCATTTTCCACATCAAACTGAAAATGTTCTGCCTTTTTATGGAAGGGAAAGCTCCAGATGGCATTCTTTCACAATGGCATTAACCGTAAATAGAAAACAGAATATGCCACATCCTCAGGCATTAGCTACCAGACTTCAGCATGCTTGCATTACCCAATGTAGTTTTCCAGTCTCCTCAAGTGAAAACTGTTTGAGCAAGAGCTTAAACCTGGAGGCACAACAGATGCTACTTCAAGACTAGAAACCCAAAACCTTCAGAGCGCCATGGGGAGCGAGCCGATGCCGAGCCACGCCACCCACCCCCCCCCCCCCCACTGGGCAGACGCACCCACCCACGCCCTCGCGCGTGAAGAAAGGAACCGGACCCCCCCGATGTTTCGACGCACCAGTATACACTAGGCTAACCTCCAGCGCCAACTCCTGATCTTTATTTTCTTTACTTTAAGAGGTCACCCTACATAAACAGATCGCATACGCAACCTAGAAACACTCGAGCGGCTTCCTCCTGTACATGCTAACCGCTAAACTCTGTCAAAGAACATGCAAGACTTCAATCCACTGGAATGGATTTCATTTGTCTGTTAGCAACTTTCAAACGATTCGCGGTATAGAAACGGCAACAATTGGCAAGCTCATTGAAAGAGCAGCAGTTTTTGTGTTGGCGCTCAGGGGAAGCATTTTCCCATGATGAGGGTATTGTATGTTGCGCCACTTAGACTCGCGAGGGGACCCCTGGGGACAGTTTCGACACGAAAAATGGGCTTGAGCTCAAACATATGCAAAGTGAAGATAGGCTTTCTCTATTGCTCCATTCATCACCTCAAAATCTAAGCTCATTATGCTGTTACTCTGACATAATAACACTATTCAAGTTCCTCGAGTGACGGAAACCAAATGTTCCCTTCGGTACGTTGATTTAGCGCGCCCGCCAGCACGAGCCAACGAGCAACGAGAGCAGAAGCAGAACCGAGGGGAAAAAAAAAAAAAACTAACACAAAAACCCCAAACCCACACCACCAAAAAAAAAAAAAAAAAAAAAAAAAAATAAAAAAAAAAAAAAACATACAAAAACAAAAATAAGAAAAAAAAAAAAAAAAAAAAAAAAACAAAAAAAAAGAAAAAATGAAAAAAAAAAAAAAAACAAAAAAAAAAAAAAATAAAAAAAAAAAAAAAAAAAAAAAAAGAAAAGAAAAACAAATAAAAGAAAAAAACAAAACAAAAAAAAAAAAAAAAATAAAAAAAAAAAAAAAAAAAAAGAAAAAAAGAAAAAAAACACAAAAAACAAAAAAAAAAAAAAACAAAAAACAAAACTTAAACAAAAAAAAAAAAAAAAACAAAAAAAAAATCAAAACCAAAAAAAAAAAAAAAAAAAACACACAAACAAAAAAAAAAAAAAAAAAAAAAAATAAAAAAAAAAAAAAAAAAAAAAAACTCAAAAAAAAAAAAAAAAAAAAAAAAAAAAAAAAACACCCAAAAAAACACCCAAACCACCCCCAACCCCCCCCCCCCCCACCCCCCCCCACCAAACCCCCTCTAACAAAAAAAGTTTTTCAAAAAACACAACCCCCCCACAAACAAAAACCACAACCCAATAAAATTCAACACCAAAAAACAAATTTTCATTCCACACCAACCCAACACCAAAACCAAAACACACACAACCACTACACACCAACTAAAAAACCCAAAAAAAGAACCCCACAAACAAATCAATAAGCAAAACACAACACCCACAAAATCGGCCACACCCATTCCCAATATAACACAAAACAAAAACACACACCAACCTACCCCAAACAAAACTCCCATAAAAACCCCCCCAAACCACATAAACAAACACAAAAAAAAAAAGACAAAAAAATCAAAATCCCAAACAAAACACGAAGCATCAAAAAAAACACCACATATCCGCCGCATTGAGTCCAGCTGAGAATCAGCTATGTGTTTACTCAGACATCAGATAGCGGAAATCATGACGTGGTTCAATTTATAGGAGGTAGTAGTCACCCAAAAATAGGATATAATTGTAAGCACCTAGAACATCTTAGGGTACAACGTTCCTATTAGCTGATCCCAAAATCTACATTGTAGACGTTTACGTGCACAAGATATTGGTTTCACAGTACACACACAAGGTTTAGTGGTTAAAATCAAGCCATATATCATCTCTCACACAAAACAATAGTTTTTAGTTTATTGATATATGACAAAAGCATTTCACGTTTAACGATTAACAGTACATCATTAAATTCAACATCGTTGGCTGTGCTTACTGGGTTACATGCTTTGCTACCCTCTTAAGCACAACCATGTTCCCTTAAGTCTCACATCATATTGTTTGTTAGTCCATTTTGTTAATTTTAAGGAAACAACTTTAAAGTAAAATGGGATAATAACCCAAGAATATTTTTGAACGACAAAAAGTTAATCACAAAAAACAACAACACAGAAATCAAGCAACAAGGCATTCAATTTGATCGGTTATATATTCATAATAAAGTATCATTTAAGCGCATTGCAACATCTATACTAGTCCATGTTTAGCTAAGTAACACATTCAAAAACCAAATAAAACAAACCAATAAAACATTTAATTCACGGGATGAACACAGAAACTAGCCTCATTATCAAGCCTCTTATTTAATGGATGTCAACTTGTCTGTCGTCTCTTAAGGCTGGAATACACTACACAAATTTTCCCCTTGATTTTCCACCGATTTACAGTCTGGAGAAGTTCACAGTAGTTGCCAAAGGTCAGAGCCAGTCTGCAGATTTGAGTTGACAGAATCTATAGAAAATCAATTAACTTAACTTAAAGTGACAACCACCAGTTAATATTTAATGTATGTTTATGACTATTACATAGGCATTCAATGTAGAAGAGCTTAAAGAGAGCACACTGAGATTCCCAATTGGCCCTCTCCCACCCAACCTCTGCAGCGCAACAAGTTGTAATAAATTTCAGGTAATATTATTCAAATGACAGGGATTTTGCTAAATTAAAATAGTCTGGTCATGTATTAAGTTCTTACCCATATTTTTACTATGAACAATATTATTACAATACTATGAAATTATACTTTTTATTGATGTCACACTGAAGCTGTGTGATTTTAATAGTAGTGAACCCTTTAAGCTCACTTTAAAATAATATGAAATCTTTAAAAAAATAGTGCAGTTTAAAACCACAGACCAGCAATAAACTGTTAATTTGCAATATTATGGATGTAAAAGTACTAGCCAGTAATGCCTGTGAAGTAATATATTAGCGTAGCACACAATCTTATACAGCTAGTCAGCCAGCTGTGTTCTGTAGCATCCGCGCTATGTTGCTAAAACTATCTTTTGGATCTAACTGTAATTATTTCCCATATCCAAGTTCTAGGTTATAATATGCAAAAGTCTGAACATGAATTTCTTAATTTTACAATAAGTAGTGAAACTTATTCAAAATAAAGGCTTAAACATCTAAAAAAAAAAAACGCACATTTAAGCACATTTCACCTCTTTTGGTGAAAGTTTTCAGACAGCTTTCAAAATGGCCACCAGACAGAGTGAACACATGGAGATATGTGTTATCTCACATATCTCAGTGTGCAATGGTCTGATCCCCCCCCCCTTGACTTGAAATTACAGGAGGTATATAGTAACAAACACATCAATTGGTTAATACATCAAGTATGATAATACATTATTTTTATTTTTATAATCTGAGCTGGAATATGGAAGTGTGCTTAATGGGTACGCGAGTTTAATAGGTACGTTTACCCTATTCACCCTCAAGCCAACCAAAATGTAGATGAGTGTGTTCGTCATCTGCAGTGAATGGGTGCCATCAGAATGGAGTCCAAACAGCTGATAAAACATCACAATAATCCACAAGCAACCAAACCTTCCAGTAATTAATGTCTGTGAAGTGAAAAGTGTGTGACTGTAAGAAAAAAAATCATCATTTAAGGGTGTTTTCAACTTCAAACGGACATTCTGGCCAAAAATTCTAAATCCCAGCAAAATAGTCCATATCCAAAATAATTCCAGTGAAAACGTCCATATCCCTGTGACTCTCACATCAAAATCACAAATTACTTGTTAGAGCGGACTTGTAAATGGTGGTTAATTCTGTGCTATCGCTCCTGATCAGGACGAGACGACTTTTCCCAGGGAAGAAAGCAGTATTATGCATTATGGAACCATATTTCAATTGGAAGCAATGGTTTGAAGTTAAAAACATCTTGATAATGGAGTTTGTTTCTTATAAACACACAGCGTTTCACTTCACAGGTTTGTCACAAGATTACTTGTGGATTATTGTGATGTTTTTATCAGCTGTTTGAACTCTCATTCTGATGGCACCCATCCACTGCAGATAATTCTTTGGTGAACAAGTGATTGAATGCTACATTTCTCCAAATCTGATGAAGAAACAAACTCATAACATCTGGGTGTCAGCACGCGTCAGCAAATTCTCAGTAAATTTTCATTTTTTAAGGTGAACTGTTCCTTTAAGTGCTGTGGTATCAGGTTTACGGCTGCGGTCGTGATAACTGGATTTACTGTGTTGGCTGGAGCACAGGTGCTCGAGGAGAGATCAAGGACTCTTATTAGCTCCGTTTGTCGACTCAAACCTATTAATCTCCCAGAGAAAGCAAAAGAAAACATATCATTCCTGGCCCGACAACAACTATGTGTGAGCTGTGCAAGGTGGTGATGGTCTGGCAGATACTAATATAGGCATATTTTTCATTAGAGTACTTTCGGTATTCCTTATGTCTCTATTTAGCAGATATGAATCCAGTTGGGAGAGCAGGAGAGATTTGAATTATGTTGCATTAAAAAGGTCCCTTCTGTGGCCTTGGCTTTTATAGAATGAGTGGGATTTGGTTTCAATCATTATTAACGACTCTTTAGAGATTTGTAGCCTATTATGTGCTGCTACTAGAGTCCGTAACGTTGCATACTTACTTTTGACAATCAGCATAAAGTCTGGTCCACTTTGCAACTTATTCTGACCATATATATATATATCATCAGTTTTCTCAATATGAGGAAAGACAACAAACACACACTAACTGTGGGAAAATCGTCAAGCTTCGGGAAGAGGAAGTAGTTGATATTAAGTAACTTCCAGGCGACAAAAGCAACACAACATGAAGCAAGAGAGAAATGGCAGCTCACTCCGGATATAGAGCCTGTTTCCTTGGACACATGTTTTCCTACGTTGTTAAGAATCATGGAAAACTAGCGGCTGTCAGGGTCACGTTCATGAAATGACCTAATTTACAACCTTGACTGGCAAAGCTTGAAGAGTGACTATAAACATTGTCCTACTAATGCTGCTTTAGACAATTGAAAATACAGTCAAAGAGCTGTGATCACGGGTACCGGGACAGTTTTCCATCCGGACCTCACATGTTAAGCACACCGAGGTTTCTCTAGGACAAAAAGCCTCTTGGAAATACTGCAAACATCTTAACAGACAGATGGGAAAATAATGATCCCTGCAGGGCAACACATAGGCAGGGACTTTGTCAAAGTAATGGATGAACACTCTCACTTCCTCTTGAGCTTGTGAGTGGACAGAATAGAGAGAGCGGCGGGGAGTCTTTCACTGCTCTGCACCATCAACCTCTGGTCCGATCCGGCAAAATAAAAATAAAAAACACCACTTCAGACTCTCAAATGTCCTTGCATTTACACACCACTAGTGGCACCAAACAGAATCGTAATATGTTTGTATAAAACAATACAACCTTCACTTAACCAATTGTGGGTTTGGGGCAGGACTAGCATTTCTTTTCTATATTCTTTACATTTTCTGGGTTTTAATTGTTATATTTGTGTAAAAACATTTTAAGCATCTTCATATACATTCTAAACTATAAGTAGCACCAAAAAAAGCTAAATGTTGTTCAAATGTTGTTCAAACAGCCAATAAAAAAACTTTTAGCATTTTGTAAACGTCATATAGATGTTTCAGCAATGAACATGAGCTATCCACAAAAGAAAATCTTTAATATGAGTAATTTTATATCATGGTAATGGTATATCTATATCACAATGTAGTTATCTTTGCTTAAAATGAACATTTTGGCAAATTGGTGGCTAATTCGTATGAATTGAATGTGATTTTGTGATATTATCAGGTTTATATACTTGTATTGGTGTTGGCCACTTGTATGCAACACTTATTTTATTTTATTACTTTTATCTGGTATAAAATAGACTAAAAATTATTTTCATTAAAATGTCATATTTGTTACAAACATTTATTTTCTGAGGTATTACTGATGGTAATGGTATATCTATATTTTAAAAAAAAATCTGAAAATATACTTGAAATTAATATTATATTTTTAAAACAACACACTTTCATACATACAAAACTTTATTATGTTTTGGCAATGTTGTGCAAGTCTATCCCCACTGAGGGTTAGGTTAGGGATGAGTTAAAAAAAAAAAAAAATAATATATATATATATTGCATGCACATCAACGTGCACAAAATCATACTGGAATATGCAATTTGTAAAATAGTTATGTTTCTCATGAGATTGGGTTATATATTTTATATATATGTGCTAAAGCTTAAAAATTTTAATTAAAACACATAAATCAAGACAGCACAACTAAAATTAGAAAACAACGACTCTGAATTCTGATTGGCTGATCCATATTCGTAAATATTGCATAGATATTAAACTACATTTTACATTTTTAGTAATTCCTAATGACTAAAGTTATTCTTCGTATTAGGGACTCTTTCCAGTTTCTTCACATTAGGCAAACTGAACTAACAACCACACAATTATCGCATACCATCACATATTATATAACATCATACCGCCTAACCCTAACTGGCTCATTAAAACTACTAAGTTACATTTAACTGAATAAAATTAAAGTGAATTCAGAAATGAGCAGCCAAACCCAACTTGTACAAAGAGAGATGCGGAAAATTACTTATTCATTGAAAGTCTCAATGTGAATGAAAGGGGCCAGTCGGCACGTTAAGATCCGCAGCGAGCTGTGAAAATGAATTCTGCTGTTACCCTTCTATGTGAGCAACCAACCACCTCCTGCGCCCTTCAAACCCAGCCCGACCAAGCAACAACCGCCTATCCCGTTTTAACACGAATCACAATAGGACACCCAGCTTAACACCGGAGGGTCCAACGCATCCAGGCCCAGCTCTTTACACACCAAACGCATTAAAAGCAGAACTAGTCTCATGCGAAGAGCGCGGCATGAGTGCAAAACCACAGAAATGTTCACAATTCATTAGGCTTTTTCTAATGCAAAAATCCACCAATTTAGAGAAACAACAGTCAAAAGGTTTCACGTTCCTTGGGAATCATTCAGTGAGCGAGCAGAAGCATATTCATCAGGTGTCCATCGTTCCCATGGGTAATGTTGCACTAGTGAGCTTCGAGGACACAAAACACAAGCCTGCAGCGTAGCAAAGAAAAGATGGTTTACATGAATGCATCCGCCCTGGCTTTTGAGGAGATTGGTTGAATCATTAGGCGAAGACTTTAGCGTTTTCCAGGAAGGCTTACAGTTTTCGAATAACATACTATGGACAAATGTGTCAGAGTGTAGAGGGCGAATGTTTACTATGTTGTTAGGGAAAGGCCTGTCATGTTTGACTATGAGTGTGGACCCACCCTGCTTACAATGAACGCAAGCAAAAAAACCGTCCTTTGCTTTATAAAGTAATTTGTTATTTTGTTGTGAGTGGTTATGTGTTAACGTAGAAATGTAAATGGAGTGAAGCAGCACGTCAGTCATAAAGCTCTTTGGGAGCATTGTAATATGACTGCAAACTTTATGTAGGCGTTCATTGCTAATGAATGAACTCATTCTAAATATATCAAAAGCTTGTAAGGAAATCCAGAAAGACAAGTTGGTGTTTGATTTATTGGGTGTGTTAAGTGGTTTTGTGGATATATCAATTATATGGATATTATTGGGGGTCATTTTCAACTATGACCACTTGGGCTTCTATATAGTATTAGGCTCAGCAGGGATGTATTTATTTGATGATATATATATATACACCTTAAAAACAGCAATATTGAGAAATTTTATTGCAATTGAAAATAACTGTTTTCTGTTTGAATATATTATGAAATGTTATTTATTCCTGTGATCAAAACTGAATTTCCAGCATCATTACTCCAGGGCTGTCAATTGCCTGCTCAAGAAAAATGTCATATATTCAGAATGTAGGAAAGTTCAAAATAACAGCATTTATTTGATTTTTGTCGTGAAAATATAATTTCTAGCACATCTCAATTTATTTGTTGTATTTATTATGTGATGGAAATGATGATGGAATATAATACTTTGTCTTTGTTAAAGCTAATGGAAGTTTATGTATTTTGTATATTTAAATTTTATGAAATTTATTTTCATAAAACGTAAACTAAAATCAATTAATACTAAATATAACATAATCAAAAAAATAAAAATTAAATAAACAATAACTATGTATAAAAATCACCGTACATAATTTTATAATTATTAATACGAAAACTAATACAATTTATTAATGATAAAACTATCAACAGTGGGCTACAACAAGTGCTCAAAGTTGAAAAGAGAAACCCATATAAATGTCAACCATTTGCTCTGTTTATATTAAATTTGCCAGGGTGGTAGTAGGCAAATTCTGGTCGGAGTCGAACATTCATCTGGATCATACCTCCACTCCTTAACAGATGGCTACCCTAGGCCGTTTTGGAACCTTGTGTTGCCCGTTAACCCAGCATCGGCCGTGTCATATCGGGTTCAAGTTTTGCCCTATGCGTGAGATCTTTCAACGTACACCCCTAAAACTCCCACCCCGGGCAACACAAGTGATTATTTGAACATCCAATCTGTCATTGGTCAGTTCTGCACTGAAGTCAGTGATCCTCCAACAGACCACGACGAAGGCGGCCTCTCCTCACCATTACCAGCCCATCTGCACCTCCTTCAACCCCCAGAAACTGCGTTTAGGGATGCACACATACAATGAGCAGAGACAGATGACTTTGACCACTTCCAGTAGTTTTCAATTGACCAGGTTAAATTCCAGGGCTATCGGCCACTCTGTCCCTGAATAGGAGTAATGGACGGGGTTGCCTTGAAAGGCCCGTTAGTAACATATTTAAAATGGTAAAATATCACTGCCATCCATTATTGTCAGGGTTCTGGATTTGCAACCTATACAGCACTGAGAGGATGTTTTATTACGCCAGAGGGCCAGCAGGGTCTTTCGAATCTTTGTGTGAGTCGGGTGATGAAACAATCTCCAGCAATCTTCTTGCGTGTCTGTTTTATACCATTTACAGCAGAAATACAAATGAGACCTGGAAAGGAAGTGTCTTATTAGAGTTTGTATAGGGCGTGAGAGTAGTGAAACAAACTATACAACTGATACTATATTCAATTTTACATCTATTATTACTCGTAGTTTCCCACCTTCACCTCCTCCAGTAGTAGTAATATTGCATAAATGACTAGATTTGCATTTCCTAAAGAAATCAAAAAGGATAGAATAGAATAAATGGTTAACTATATGCAAGGAAGATCAATAACAATAATAATTCAGACCAATAACAATTCAGTATGCAAATATTGCGATCATGTCATCTCTGTTGAAATTTTGCATGCTGAAAATATTGTTTTAAGGCAATAAGAGATTTTAATACTGTAATCTTAAATTTCAGCAAAGCAAAGCAAAACAAAACGGGAAAACAAAACAAAACTAGAAAGCAAAGCAAAACAAAACAAAACGGGAAAACAAAACAAAACTAGAAAGCAAAGCACAACAAAACAAAACAGGAAAACAAAACAAACAACAGAAAACAAAACAAAGCAAAACAAAGCAGAATAAAACAAAACAGGAAAGCAAAGCAAAACAGGAAAGCAAATCAAAATAAAACAAAACAGGAAAACAAAAAAGCTAAATAAAACAGAAACAAAACAACAACAACAACAAAGCAAGCTAAAACAAAACAAGAAATTAAAGAGAAATAAAACAAAACAAAACAGGAAAGCAAAACAAAGCAAAATGGTGAAACAAAACAAAAAATGAGTATCAATTTTAGGATTAAGAATGATTTGTCAGTCTTTTGTTAAATCAAAAATGTTATTTTAATTTAATTTAAAAAATATATAGTTTGAGAAAATTCTAATCTTGTGTCCTCATACAGTAAATCTGAATGTTATATAAAAACTCCATAAAACCAACATAGTTATTTACAACCAACAACTTTTTTTTAGCCATTGCACAATTTAATTCCAGAAAACCATTTAAACTAATCTTTCTCTTTCTTTCTTTCTTTCTTTCTTTCTTTCTTTCTTTCTTTCTTCATTTCGATACTACAGAGCTGAGTAATAGTCATATATCAAAACTATGTCTTGGGAAAGAGTCAGGGAAATTTACTGTAGATACGCTGGAAGTTTCTGTTCCTATAAGCATCCAGGAAGCTCGCCCCCCCCCCCCGGGCTCATAAATTGCACACAGCATGGAACAATTTCAGCACACTTAATCTACGATTGTCTGGTGGGGGCCATTCAGAGCAATTCAATTTGGTAGGCGCCAGATTCCCTTTTCCACACCCTGAATAACATCCAAAATCACCATGAAGCATCCGAAAAAGAGTCTGAACTCTGTTATTGTCTGTCAGAAATGCTCCATGCTCATCTGGGAGTCAGTCTGAGAGGGAAAAGCTGGGAAAAAGTCTACGATTAGTAATCTGTCAACTTACGTCCTACTACTGGAGGTTTTAAATCAACATGTGCAACTGTAAGTGACTGATTGTCAGGCCCATTACATCTCACCACATTAAAATAAACAGCCGTTCGTCTGTGTATTTTTAAAAGCGGGGGAATATCCAGCATCTGAGATGTGAAATTGAAATGTTTGAAAATACAGTTAGACAAATAACTCGGCTTTGGGGAGGGAATGGGAAGAACCGTCCCAGTTCAAGAATTCTGATGGAATGTTGTGGTTTTCATTCCAGACAGCTGATTTTGAGAGGGAGTCAAACAATACATGTTGCACATCCCTCATAACTGGGAAAACAACCGTCTAGATGGTTCTGTAATGTTCCCTAGAGAATCTGGATGACAAACCGCTCCTAACCAATGCGCCATAGGACATTTGAAACACAATGTGCAGAATTCCACCTCATTTCCTCCTTTCCAAGGATTCCGTGAGCCATTCCTGCTAGTAATTGTGAGGACAACTAAACAACCGTTTACTTCACAGTTGCATGACCTTGGGATTGAGAACTGCCTCAAGCACACTAACACCCTCTTTAAAACACAGCATGAACCTGCCGGGCATAGGATGGTGACAATTTTTCCATTAGTCGTTTGGTTAAGATCCACGCAGGAGATTTCCTCTCAAGGTTTTACTGCAGCAAACCCTCGGGTATTAAAATCATGACTTGCACTTACATATGGTCAAACCTAGATGCAGCCTGATCACATCGCATTAAAATGTTGTACTGTAGGTAACATAATGTTTACACTTTACATATGCTGAAAAGTACAATATGAAAGATACATCTATACATGTTTTATTGCAGTTATAATCAGGGTTATTACAGCCAAAATTAAAGCCATAAAAACATTTGTTACTTAAAATAAAATATAAATTAACTGAAATACAAATTACTAAAAATATTAAAATAACTAAAAATTAAACTGAAAAAAAACCATATACGTACATACACACACACACACACACACAACATCACACACACACATATAGATTAGAACTAATGAAAAAAAAACTACTAATTGTAATAAAATTAAAATGAAAAAAAATATAAAATATCTATTTTGATTATCAATATTATTTATAAAACCTATAATAGTAAAACATTGGTTACAATACACTATTATATAGATGTACTGTGATTTCAGCTTCATAATTAAATAACTGTGTTCAATTACAGAATTCCTGATGAATATTAATTACACAGAAAAAAAAGTTGGCAATTTTTACAGATTTTTACTGTAAAAATGCTACTGTAAAAACCTAGTTAACAGTAATTTACCTCATAATTTACGGTAAAAAAACAACAAAAGAAAAACCTCGCATTATATGTATTTTTTACTGTACTTTTTGTCAAATGTATTTATTATTTTTTGAATGGAAAATCTCTGTAATTTACAGTGAAAAAAATGTAAAAGGACATTCCTTTTAGATATTAAAAAACAGTTTTTTCTTATTATTTGTTAAATATATACAGGAATATGCCATGCCATCATACCTGAGACATTGTCACCATAAGGTGAATATCTGGCAACCACAGCAGTTGTTTTTTTAATCATAAATTTAACAGGATTTTTTTTTTTTTTACAGTATGCCGAAAATCAAAGATTTGCTGCAATTTCACTGATCACAACAGTGACCACTCACTTACATTAAGAATTGTGAATAACGCAATTATTTTTTATTTACAATTAGTCAACTAATTATTTTCTTTTTTTAAGTAAATTCTACTTTTTAAAGTCAGTAGTTTAGTATTTTGGTGTTGCTGTTTCAATTTCATCATCTGCAGTGCTTCATAGGATGAGTACTTCATTTTCCATAAAAGACGTTAAAATATATGGTTTTGTATTTTTTAATGTTGTGATCCACTCTATGGAGAAATGAACTGGAAAAATGCCTCTGGCACCCAGGAAATCATGGGCGCTCACTGCTTCTCTCTATTAAACCCCATCTCTTCTCTATATTGGGAATTTTACAACAAAGGAGTGGTTAAAGGCAGCTTGTAAACATTACTGTCTAGACACACTTTGTTTTCTGTTTAGTCTGAGATGAGAGAATGCCAGACAACACCTGCTGGACTTAAATCCCATTTGTTTCATTGTAAAGACACAAACAATACACGCTCATCCCTGATTTGGATCCACAACAAAGGGTTCACAACAAAGGTTGTTGTGTAATAGTGGATATGCATGTAAACAACCCACTTTGAACAAAAACACAAATAAAAGAGAGAAATCAAAGTGTTTTGTTTTGAGTCAGATAAAAAAGTTGTTACTAAACAAGGTCTGTGTAAATAAAACACGTAAACTCCTGGTATAATCATTCTCACATCTCATTTGAAGTCAATATCGGTGAAAACACCCCTTCACTGAATGTAAACTATTTCTTCTATTATTATTATTAATTAATAACAAATTAATAAAGGCCACTTCACATGTCAAAAAAAGAATAAAAAAGTTCACAGTCTTAATCAGAAGAAGAAGAAAAAAAGCAAAATGTTTTATTAAGCGGCAAAAATCCACTTTTCCTCGGATTAAGAGTGTCATTTTTTTTAACTCTTTTTGTGACCTGGATTATTTCCTTGAGTTTTCAACACCTGATTTTTTGACTGTTTTTGAATGTTTGGCACACAAACCTTCACATATATATTTTAATTTTAACAGGAATGGTGTTTTCCTTGCCATGTTTATGAGATAATAAGCAAGCCCCAATTTGTGAGTGAATCATTCTTTTGATTTGGATCTTTTCAATGAATCAGTTAATTCAGATCATCAAACCAGTCAGAATGATTATTTTATGAATCACATAGATCTGTTTCTCAAGTTTAACTCATTGATTCAATCTCAGCTCACTTACATTTTGGTCTGTTTCTCACACAGAATTATTTTGTTTTCTTTTGACTTTTACGATACTTTTATTTCTGATCTTATTCATTATAATTGCATGGGTAAAAGCGACTAGTGTAATAAACAGTTGGAAAAATATCCTTATTATGGATTATCGATGGGTATATCGGAAGCAATTATCTGAAGTAAACAAAAAATGTCTTGACGTATTTGTTTTTTTACAAACACACAGATTTTCTCTTCACGAGACATTAATTCATGGACTGGAGTGGTGTGGATTACTTGTGGATTATTGTGATGTTTTCATTATGACACTCATTCTGACGGCACCCATTCACTGCAGAGGATCCAATGGTGAGAAAGTGATGGAATGCTACATTTCTCCAAATCTGATCCCATGAAGACATAAACTCATCTACATCTTGTATGGCCTGAGGGTGAGTAAATGTTCATTTTTCACATTTTTGGGTGAACTATTCCTTTAAAACTCTCTTTTTGTGTTTGACAGAAGAAAGCCATATGAGTTTAGATCAACATGAGGGAGAGTAAAATGATGCATTTTGTCATTAATGTCTTTAATCAATTGTGGTCCTCTTTAATTATCTCATAATTTTGTCATTAATAGGAATTATCTTGATTCATGTGTGACGCTCCTCATAGATCTGACCTCACTGACAATGTCAACAAACTCCAGCTCAGCAGATGATACAGACTTATCGTGTGTTTTCCTCCCCGGTGGTCCGAGTGACCTCATTCCAGGCATTGGATGTCACACCACCCATAAAACAGGCTGTCATGGTTCCCTGCGGAGCAACCTCAAGGACTGACATTCGGACTGTAGATTGGAGTCAGGCTCAGATTGCCAGTGGAGCCAGATTGTTTAAAATCGCATGCTTATTTTGACTTTCGCCTCATCCTTTTGTATGCTGTATTTGGAATGAGGTATTGTTTCGCTGAGAGGAGAGAGAGGACCTTTTTTACCTTGAGTATTTGTTCTTTGATGGGCTTGTGTTTGCAGACCAGTCCCAGTACGAAACATAGCTTTCAATCAAAGGGGATTCACATGTGTGTAGTTTTTATACTCCAGTGGAAAACATCTGCCACTTTTTCTACGGGCCTTTCTGCACTAGCATCATGAAATGGAATAGCAAAATTAAAGACTGTTTTCAAACAATTGATTAAGTATTAATTATTTTTTAATTAATATTGAATAATAAATAAGTTTATAAAAATTTTAAATATATCATTAATTATTATTTAGTTTAATTAACATTAGTTGCTTTGTTGACATGCATGAAAGAGGCTCAGTTCTTTTTAGTTCAGTTTTTTAAATTAACTAATTAATATCATTATATCATTTCATAATTAAGCTCATTGAATAATTAAGATTAAAACTAATATTTAGTTTAATATTAATTATTTTGTTGACAAGTCTTCGACACACCCTTAGACTGTTTTGTTGTATTTTCATTCCCCATGAGCTCAGTGTGACCCAGTTTTCCCCTGTGTTTGATTATGTTAGTCAGTTCACCCGTGTCCTTATTAGTTACTCTTCCTCACCTGTCTGTCCCTCGTTAGCACCCCTATTTTAGTTGTGTTCATTTCACTGTTTGGTGTCCGGTCTACTACATCCCTAATGCTGAGTTCACACTGCACGATTTGCAAACTTGTCGGATTGCTGGTGTTTTCACACTGCGTGACTATCTGGGGTAGCATTCAGTTGCTGCTGTGTTCACATTGCTCGATGGATCGCCGAAAGGGGGTTTCAAATTGCATGACTACACAATAGGAAGAATTGCAGACAGCTCTGTCTGGTGCAGGGTTGCAGGTTTTTGCTACAAAACTCGCCTAATTGCTACTCAAAACTAGCCCAATCGCGTTCCAGGGGGTAAAATACAAATTTTTTGGAGGGGTTCTCCAGGTATAATTCACATTCCAGGGCCTAAATATCAGGTTATTGGGGTCTCTTCAACCTGCTGACATAAAAAACAATTGGCAACACTGGTCCGCAAACTACGATTCATATAACTCCTCCCTGAACTTCCCTCTGCCCTGTATCTTGCTCTCTCATTGGCTGTAGGTCATCGCCGATGTAGTTTCAGTCAGGAATCATTGCACACAGCGTGATTGTGAATAGCTCCAGATATTTAGCATGCCAAATAATTCGCGGGCGTCGGCGAATTCCCTAGATCAGTTCTTTGATAAGTCACCCTGCGTGATGTCACTCGCTGTGAAAGGCACTGATTTTCCTCCGATTTCGGGATTTGTCAGCGATTCGCCAAAACCTGTCGGTGAGGAAAAATTGGGCGAAATCGTGCCCGTCGGAACTCGGCATAATAAGTGGGTCTCCTGCCTGTTGGTTCTGGATTGACCCTTGTGTGATTTATTTAAAGCACTATTTGCCTTATCTTCATCTTATTCGTGCGTTTATCTCAGCGGTAGCTGATGACAATAGGGCTTTTATTACATTTTATTAATGAATATTAAGATTATAGATTAATTACAATGAATAATTAGGTATATTGGAGTTTAATGTTAATATTTGTGTCATGTCGAAAAAGCAAGCAGCTAAGATTGGGTTAGTGAACTGGTTTCAAAAAGAAATCATGAAATAATCCGAGTTAAAAGGTCTTGGATTGAAGTTAAGGCCGCACTGAAATTAAAATAAAAAAAGTCACATCTACTACAGGTAAAAAGGGATAGTTCACCTACAAATTCTGTCATTAATTACTCACCTATGTCATTCAAAACCTGTAAGACCTTCGTTCATCTTCAGAACACAAATTAAGATGTTTTAATGAAATTTTAATGATTTACATTTTTGGGTGGACTATCCCTTTAAGATATTTTTTTATGAAATTTGAGAGAACCCTGCATAGACTGCAACGGAATGGAAAAACAAAAATAAAGGCTTTATTCACCAATTTCTTCTCTTCTGTGTCAAGACAGTAACGACTTCAAAGTTGTTATTTTTGTTTTCTCGTAGCTTCATAAAATTAAGGTTGAGCCACTGATGCCACATGGACTACTTTAATGATGTCCTTACTACCTTTCTGGGCCTTGAACGTGTCAGTTGCGTTGCTGTCTATGCAGAGTCAGAAAATTCTTGGATTTCATCAAACATAGCTTAATTTGTGATCCGAAGATGAGCGAGGGTCTCACAGAATTGGAACAGCATGAGGGTCAGTAATTAATGACAGATTTTTCATTTTTGGGTGAACTATCCCTTTAAGAACATTCCACAAATTCCCCCCAAAATCAATGGATAAAATCCCCCAAAAAAGAGTCTGCAGATTCCGTCTGGGCATGATTATAAGGTACTCCAGTGAAATTAAGCAAAGTATTTCCAGAGAGACTCTTTTATACATTAGCGTGTTCCCAGGGCACTTGAGGGGACTTATTTACAGCAGATATAGACCAAAATTAGAGGTCCTATTCTTGTTGTTGTCTGCGAATGCTGTTCATTAGGAAAGTCAGAGGACTCTGTTTTGCCTCATGACAGAACCTGAGAGCACATTAATTAAAGCCAATTACAGATAGCTTAGAAATCCCTCTGCTAAGCCTTGGAGAGCAATTTGTAGGAGATGAAACAGCACGGGTCAACCGTCATAATAAAAGAGAGCATCTCAACAACATGTGTGCTTGACGGGAGTTAGCAAATGTTTTACGCTAAAACACCTAATCCAAAACAGATAGTGATACTAAATAACAAGGACAGCTTTTATCCTAAAGCTAGACCTCTAAGGTTTCATACTTATGAATTCGTCTTTCACATCACAGTTATAAAAGCATCGAGGCATGTAGGGCGCTACAAAAAAAGAGGCTAAATCACATATGATAGCAACCCCCATGGTGATTTTTTTTATCTCAGCTGATGCGCAGTCCTCTATAATCTTCACTTGATTTATCTTTGGCTCTTTAGCCTTGAAGAATTCCAGTGCCGTTCGTTTGAAAGGATGAGAAAACAGAGCGAGAGCCCCATACCGGGAGGTAAGGATCCCCACCGAGCTCTCTGACATCCCGGGTCCTCAAGGGTCGTCCAGCCAGAGGGGGTGCAAGTATCTCTGCTCCAGGTGGAGCAATATGTGATGGTGAGGAACGCAGGGTTCGGAGGTTTAGACAGGCGTGTCGGGATACGGCTAATCAGATATATGTGTCCAAAACACCTCCGTCTCTGAGGTCTAGTAAAAATTTGTATTGTGATATTGGGGTGTGGAGGTTAAGTGTGGGATTTTTGCACAGCTATAGCACCAAAAAGAACTGTAATCTGAGCAGTGTGACATAAAAACTTGAGCTCACTGGAAAAACATTTTGGCAAAAATCCAAAAACATACCTAATATGTACAATTCATTGTAGTTTCCAGCTGTAATGACCACTGGTAGCAGTAAAACACCAACTGTTATTCCTTTTCACACAAATCAAGAGTAGATCATAAGATTATCAATTAATAGCTCATTTTTTTGTGCACTTCATTGCATAATACTATGTTAGGACCTTAAAACACTTTTAGCATAATGCGTGATTTGTAAACTAATATATTTTGGTGCTTTCATCATATAACCAGCTCCATATTTATGGCATAGAATCAGTGCCGGGTAGTAACTGATTACATGTAATCTGACTTATGTTTTCAGATTCCAAAGATTTAGTACTCATAATTGAATTATACTACATTTTAAAATGCTCATAATCAGATTACACTTTTATATGACATGATTACATATAATTAATGAAATGCCATTAAATTATTCAGAATGTATTGATTCTCCCTAAATCTTTTTTTTTCTCTTTTAAGGTTTCCTTTCCAAAAATCATACCTAGCTTAAAACAAAAGAAATCTAGTAGTCAGAGTACATTACGAGTAACCTAGATTACGTTACTAACTACAGTTTTTGTTATGTAATTTGGATTCAGTAATGGACTACAATTTGTAAGTTTACTACCCAGCATTGCATAGATAGATGTAGGACTAGATAAAATATAGTTGGTGCACCACAGCTACAAAAAATAGAAATGTATTGACATTTATTAACGTACCACTGAGTATTGATGTATTATTGAATTATTGATGTATTATATAGCACACAGGCTCTTCATCAGAACATGTTTTATGTTTTCTGATGCAGTAAACTTCCTCATTAGCTCACCCGGTACAGTATTGCACTTGCGACGAGGAGCACTAGGGCCTGAATCCGCAAAGCACGAGTTACGATAAAAGACTTGTAAAACTTGTGATTGTATCTCATGTTTGCTCTTGTTAACACTATTGGTTAGGTTTAGGGTCAGGTTTAGTGTAGTGTTACATTATTTTCAAGTGCGATAAAGCATTGGCCTTTTAGCGAAACTCGTTAGATATTACATTTCCAAACTGCTGCGATACAAACAAGATCAACAAAATGATTGTAACAAAACACTGCCAAATTCAAGTTCATCTGTTTTGGATAAAACCGAACACACCTATAGTGCCACTCACAAGATATCTCACTTTGAAAGTGTCGCGAAATTTGCAAGAAGTGACTTAATAATTGCAGAAATGATGGCAAAGGTGCGATTTTCTAATAAGCTTGGGTTTAGTGCCACTAGTAAAAATAAAACACTTTCTTTCTTTTATCAAAACACAAAAGCCACAATTTGGGGGGGTCCAAAATAAAATATGCAATAAAAGATATTTTATGTTAAGATTGCACTAGATTTTTACATTTTCCAAAGAAAATGCCAGTTGCCCTTGTGCAAAAGTGACCACCATAATGCTACAAGTGAAATGTTGCCAGAGCGTTGCTAAATGGTTGCTCAAGCGTTCTGGGTGATTCTAGGTTGATTTACTTACTTTTTATAGGATTATATTGCCAAACTAGATTTAGTGCTGCTTATCATGGATGTCACAAGAGCTATCTTGAGTCTTTTTTGTGTGTGACTATAACTATGAAACAGCACATGTAAACAAATGTTAGGTTTGTTCCTTATTCCGCAAAGCTCCACACACTCCATCCCAATCCTAAAGGAATAAACAGCTGCAGATTACAATGAAATCACTCAGAAACAATGGAAGACAAATATATACGATTCATGACCGACACATCGGACCGACAATCTCAGTTGGTAGTTCAATGATAACCGTGCTTGTTTTGGGTTCTGTAAGCAGAAATAACATCAGAATTTAGCTTGGCTGAAGATTGAGTTTGGCTGAATGATGACGAAGTTACTATTATTTGTCGAAACAGCTGGTTGGGTGTTTAAACAGAGCTTCCCTTCGCCCTGGCCCACACAGAGCCACTTCCAGCCTCATTCTGACCTTCCTGGGGTTGGCGCCAGATAGCAGGTTCGAACAGATGCATTGTGGGAAGGAAGTACTAAGTTTGCCAGGGCATTGTTGTTGTTGGGCTGATGGAGAGAAGGGCCAATTAATTAAGATAATAGAGAGGCCCCACAATGGGTTATTGAGTCATTCATGGAGGATGTTGATTGCGGCCTCGCCAACACACGCACATTCAGAGCAATTCTTCTACAGAATAATATTCTACACAAATACAATGACGGCTGATCGGCATCTCTGGCTGACTTCCCAATATCCACCTGCCCAGGTTAACAAGTTCAATGACGTACAGTAAACAGCCTTAACACCTTTAAAAGACAGTTAAAACGTACTGTAGGTGAGTTTATTCATGTTTTTTTTTTACTTTCTTATATTACACATTTATTAGCATTTTCATTTTAATTTAGAAAAATATTTATTCATTCATTCATTCATTCATTCATTCTGAGCATTTTTTCAGAAGTCTTCTTATTAGACACTACAGCATTTTTTGGTGAGTGTTGCATGGAAATCATTCTCATATTTGTTGTATCTTAAGCTTTTCGTCAGAATATATCTTTACAATTTCAGTTTTCAGAAAGGCTTTCAGAAAGGCTTTTGGAGTGTGTTTACATATTAACACTAAAATTAAACTGCAACAAACTATCATGAGCAAAATCTTAATCAAAGCTGGCATCCGATTCTTCTTTTCCATATGGATGAGAGCAAATGAGCCTTTTTCTATGGGGAAAAAGTAAAAAGGTTACTTTTGCAGAACCAGTCTTTTTACACAGAAATTTGAGACACAGTGGCTGTACTTTAGTTTCTATTAAAGCATAAGTGACGACTATGTGGCCATCTGTGATTGCTGTTGGTCTTGTGGTCTAGTCTCTATGTTTCCTGCACTTTTTTTTCTAATTTATTAATTGCAGATCTAGCCTAAATACTAAATTTAGATTTAAAAGGACAAATACTGAATCGGTCTCCATTTATTCACGTTATGTATCTCTCTACTCTTCTTATCTATCATCTCATTTCTTTTGACTATATATATATATAATATATAATATTTTATAAACAATGTTGCCTTGTCTGGATGACAGTTTCCACAACATTGTATCTTTATTTACAAGACACAACAGACAGAGTTTTAGATGTTCTAGGATAAGCGAGCTATAATCTTTAATATGACATGAGCCAGATGTAAGGATGCTTCTGATAATCTGAAAACAGATATCTGGAAACCTAAATCAGGCCTGTGCAATGATTGGGAATGTTTCCCAAGCTTCAAACTGCCCTGATATGCATAGCAAGTACAAAGGAAATTGATATATCAGATTTCCAGATCGCCAAACATGTGAGATGATTCTCACAGTTCACAAGGGCTCTATCGTAAGGTGACATACCATTCTCCCTAAACTCACTTCTGTAGTATAAATGTCAGCTGTATCCTGCCACAAAACTTTGCCGAGTCAGATGGATTCATCACACCTAACTCAACCAAAATCTGAAGACGCTTTGATTCCTTTAGCTTTTTTTGCCGCGAGGGATGAAACAACAGAGTAATCACAAAACCCACAGACTCCTCTGGGCCAAGACAGAAAAACCAAACCAAAGTAAAACTATAGTCAATCATCAATGCAGACTAACCGCTAACTACATGGATCTAATTAAATATATAAATAAATAGACATAAAAGAAAAGTAAGGTTGAAAGAGAAGCTAAACTCTTCTTGACGTCCTAGCTTTAGTTTTTTATTAACTCTTTTATATAATAATTATTTGTTACTACAATTACAAAAATCACACACCATATTCCCTTGTGAGAAAAAACATATTTCTGTTTTGTTTAATATTGAAAAATAATGTAAAGAAAAATATACTAAATGCAATCTCTTTTTTTTTAATAAAAAAATTTCATTGTTCTCAAGCTGTCGAACCTTTTACCAAAGAAAAAACATCTTATCTCCAATTAAATTATAAAATATTATAATAAAATCGTTTATAATGGCGACTCCACTTTATAAAAAAAGAGTGTTCTAAGCTGAAAAATAATTAAAAAACGTAAAAAAGTAATATTTTCATTTATAAATAGGAAAAAGGCGATCAATGTAAAATAAATAATTGCACTCATTGTACACGGCTAAAAAATTTATATTAGTGTATTATTTATAAAAATTATTGTAAAAAAATAAAATAAAATCTTTGATAATGAGAATATTGCACTCAAATAAACAAACTAACTAAATAAAATCATATAGACAGTAAAATTCTAAAAAATAATTAAGAAAATATTGAATATAAAATAATTGCATCCAATTTGTAACAAATACTGGTAGTTAAATTGGAAAAAAAAAAATTAATGAATAATTTAAATATTACGGTGATTTGGTTTTTGTCTGTATTTTTTTTTCTTATTATTTTTATTTTAATAAAACAAATATTTGCATCCAGTCTGTAAAAACTATATAGTTAATTTATTTTTAAAAAATCATTTAAAAACTTCATTAAAATAATTGAATGAAATAAATGGGTTGCAAAAACAAATGTTAGCTATGCATTTTTAATGGACATGTATGGAGCAAGTGGGTTACTTGGAGCAGATAGTGAAAGGCCCCTTTGGAGCCCCTCTCTGATCAGGGCACCTGGATTCATCCTAACCTTCGCCCAAGTTACGACTAATGAAGAATGAGCGGTTGAATCTACACTTTTGACTGGTAAATCAAAGCACATCTCAAGGCAAAGTAACTTCTTTCAAGTAACTTCATTTAATACTGTAGAACTTCAAGTGTCCTGCACTGAACAATCATACTGTATGCCTGCTCACATGAAACAGAGCTATTGTTACCAGCAGAACAAAGCTCAGTCCAGATAAAACAACAACAGCCGCGGGGCTGCAGTGCTGGCCAGCACAGATAAGGCCCTCGCAGACGCCGCCTGGCTTTTCTCATGTGGCTTCTACGTGAGAACTCCTCCCAAAACCAGATCGCAGTCAATCTGTCAGCTTCTCCTCTCGCTTTCAAGTGCTCCGAGTGGGTGTGAAACCCAAACCCTCCCTGACAAGAACTTACAGCCATTTCACAACACATCCTGATAATGCAATCCATTTTTTTTTTTTTCCCAGTTCTCAAATCAAAGCCAATCTGAGAAAGCGTCCGTCAACTTCACAAAACTTGCATACGTTTTATACATTTGCTTCCTATCTTGGTCTTATAAGAAGTCATGGCTTTCTGGAATAACTTGATGCTAATTAGTCACCAAATGTATGGTCAAATATTATGGCGCTGTTTTTTTTTTTTTTTTGTCCTTTCTCATATAATAAATATAATAAATGTAATTGATTTGAATTAAAATCAATTAGATATTTTTACTAAAATAATTGTTAAATTAAAAACTATTTCTAAAAGCAATTATATTTCAAAACATGTATTTTGATACAATTTGTACTCAGTTTGGAAAAACAAAAATATATTGTTAAATTTGAAAAACATTAATAACAAAATTGTTTAATATAATGCATTGCACTTAATAAAAAACATAAATATCTAAAAAAATAAAAAACAACATCTAAAAACAATTTTATATATATATTTTTTTTTCCTTTTTTTAATAAATTAAATAATTGAATATAACAAGTCATGGCATATCTCAAACATATTATTTATTTATTTGAAATATAAAGATTTCAAACACACTCAAATATGTGTATCTAAAATTCTACTCATGCCAATATATATTTTGGATCAAATTAACCACAATGATTTGAAATACTTTTAGAATATTTCTATATATGGGAGTAAATGTACAGCATGTGGAGGACGGAAACAAACAAATCAGCGTGACACAGTATGCACACCAGCAAACAGGAAAAGGAAAGAATCAGGAGGACAATGAACATCACTGACGTCCAAACATTTAAATAAATGCAATGTACGTCCTGTCCTGCTGTCCTGTCCTGTCCTGTCCTGTCCTGTCCACAAGAGTGAGGTTGTGTAAGGCTATGCTGTAGTATACTGTACTACATACTGTAAAAACAACATACTCAGACTAAATTATCTTAAGGTATTAAACCTCATGCTCTGTTTTGGGTCCTGAAGACCCACATGCCTAACACTTAGGCTAAATACAACAAGTAACAGGTTGATACTTCGAGTTCTTTTCTCAACTTTATGACGTTAAAACTGACTTTAAACAACTGTTAAATGTTAAAATAAAGTTTCAAAAGTCTTCTTACATGTTCAGTTGAACAGTTAAACTCAATTTGGGGTCTCAGAAACATCCAGGTAAAGAATAAATGCAATGCATTTTCCTATAAAACAAACGTTTAAAACGATTACACCTGTAAAAATCAACATTAGGCTATTTCTCATATAATGTAGCCTAAACATAAAACAAACAAACACTTTTCCCTTAAAGTGTAGGGAAAATGTTGCCTATTAACATATAGCCTACCGTAGTGAAACATGGTATTTTTTGAAGAACTCCTACATATCATATACATATTATGACTTATGAGTATCTGTTATAAACTTGGCTATATCAAAATACCATGGTATTGTCATCTTACATCACTATATTGTAAGTTACCATGGTTATTTAAAGTTGACAGAACAACCACAAACAACAATTGAAAACCTACCGAGTGTTATTTCCGCGTCGTTTTCCTCGTAGCTGCTGGTTTTATCCCAGTTTCTGTCGTAATGTCGGTGAGGTGAGTCGTGTGAAGATGCGCAGCGAGTCGCGTGTGTTTTCCGCGCCTCCTTCACTATAAACAATCTCTCAGAGAGCCACTCCTCCACTCCCGCTTCACTCCTGTCATATCCGTCCAGTGTTATAATGATGACCCACTCTGTGACTGATGCTTAGGCAGGTGTGCTGTTTAGCCGCCGGCAACAGGTCAGTGCAACATCCGAGGAATCGCGGAGAGTCTCCGTTTGATGGAACACTGTCCTCTTCAAAGCCGAAAGTTAAGCGATATACTGCCATTATTTTACTACAGGGTCTAGTTGTCGCATGTGCAGTATATTTACAGGATTTCTGAGGTTTTATGAAGGTTGAAATGTTAGACTTTTTTAGACCAAGTGAGCAAAATATAAGGAATCAATTGAATAAACACGTCAGTTGGATCTCAACCCTTACGAAAATGAACCATGGTTTTACTAGACATATAAAAAAATAAAATAATAATTTAAAAAAACACATGGCTACCAGTGTTGCCAACTTAGCAATTTTGTTGCTAAATTTAGCAACTTTTCAGACTACCCTAGCAACTTTTTCTTCCAAAAGCACCTAGCAACAAATTTAGCAATTTAAAAAAGTTATTTGGCAACTTTTAGCAACTTTTGATAAGGACTCAGACAATAAAAAGGCACACATTGTCCATCCAAATGACACAAAAAGAGGAAACCACAGATGCCTAGCAGTACACACATCACGAGAATTGAGTTAGCTGATATTTGCAATTGTTCAATTTAATAATGATAATAATAATTGAATAATTTGATAATTGTTCATTTATGATACACTTTGTTAGTAGCTTGTACCTGCGATTGTTGATCAGTTAGTACACTGTAAGAAAAATTTAAAATCTTTCAGGACATTATCCATTATCCATCATATTTGTAACCCTGTAACCCGAAAACACAATGCGTAAAATTCCGTAAAAACCATTACGGAAAATTCTTTCTTTCACAATATTACCAGTATATTTGGGCGTTATTTTTTGCAGACGTTTCTATAGTGTATGCATACGTAACTAACGACTAATACACTGCTTAAAAGTGTAATTGTTCAGAATGTGTAGTTTTACTAGTTTACTAGCTAATAAAAAACATTTAAATTGTAATTGTTCAAAAATGTGTAAGTGTTTAATAATTTAAAAATACAGTTATTTATATTTATATGATGCATATTATTTTACAAACAAATCTAAATTAACATATAAAATATATTTTTTGCTGAGGTTTGATGAGGTGACAATTTTGCGTCGTGATTACGCAACGACGTCATTGCGCAATGACATCACACAACATCATTTAGCAACTTTTAGCAACAAATCGACCTTCCTTTAGCAACTTTCTCTGAAATACTCTGCAAGATGTCTGTTACATATCTCGTTGATCTGGAAAGGCATCGCTGTCTACAAACGTCTGACACGTCTTTCAGATGTCCAGTTTTATACTACATTCTAAAAATCATAACCTCTAAAGCGTCTTGTTTGACATCTTAAAAGGAAACGTCCTTTAGATGTATTTCAGATGAGCAACACTCTAAAATAACCTCTTTCCAGGATTCCAGTTTTACATACCTTCTCAATCATAAACATCTTAAGAGACGGGTCTGTTTGACTCTTAAAGGAAACTCCGTATTAGGACCGTATTGCACGGCAAACACATTGGGCTAAAGAGAGTACGCTTTTCAGATGTCGTTTTACATACATGGTGCTACACGTCGTAAACATCTTAAAGATGTCTTTGTTGGACTCTTAGAGGAAACGGTTCCTTTAGACGCATGGGCATGGGGGTTAGCAAGCCGACGACACTCTACAAAATACGTCTTTGGCAGTATGGTCAGTGTTTACAAGCAGGTTCTAACAGTCGTAAGACATCGTTATAAGCCTCTTTGTTTGAGCAGCCTTAAAGTAAACGGCCTTTAGAAACCTTGCAGGGGGTACGTGAGGCAAAACGAGAAAGTATATAGGGGGTGGTGCGCGTGGTGGGGGGGTGGGGGGTGTGGCCGGGGGGTTGATGTCATTTTTAACTATATTCAATCGAAACATCTTAAAGACGTCTTTTTGGGACGGGGGGATCTTAGAAATCGTCGACCGTGGTCTGCGTTGAGCTGTGGCGGTGCCTGGATGTGGCTACAAACTTAAAAAGGGTCGGGGGTGTGTTACTTGGTCAGATGGTGCGGAGTTGTGGGTGGGTGGCGGGGATATGGTGTTCTTGTAAAGTCGGGTTCTGCGCAGTGGTGAAGAGGCGGCTGTGGGTGTGTCATGCGTTTAGGGGGAAGTGTGGGGGTCTGTTTCTAACGGGCCGGTTGGGAGTAGACGTGGTGGGGGGGGTGGCCGTGTCGGGTTGGAGCAGAAGAACGTGGGCGTCAAGAGGGGGAATACGGCGGGTCAGTGGGGGGGTGGCCGGGGTGGTGGTTGACATAGGCATGTGTCTAAATGCGGGTGGGGGAAACATCGGTAAAGGGGCACGTGGGGGGCGGGTTTGTGGTGGGGACGGTGGGCTTCTAGGAAGGGAGGCGTCCGTGTAGACGTTATGTGCAGCATAACACTGTCTAAAAAGACGGGGGCAGGATGTTGAACGGCAGGGTGTCATGTGGCCACGGGCTGGGGGTTGGGGGTTGGGTGTGGGGTGTGGTGGGAGGGGGGGGTGGGGTGGGAGGAGGTGATGGGGGTTGTGTCGGGGTGGGGTCGGTCTGGGGGTGACTGGTAGGCCAGGAGGTGGATGTGCCATGGGTTGTGCCACAAATGTGGGACCGGTGGGATTTGCTACACTAACCTACTTTAAAAGGAGTCGCCGTGTGGTAGTTTGGCCGAATAGTACGGTGGTGAGGCAAAGGTGGTAAATCAATATGCCCAGAAAGCAACACAGGCATGGGGTTACTGTGCCAGCGGGTGGGATACGTAGCGAAAACCATGGGTTCATAAACCCTTGCTGGGTCTGGGCCTCGATTAGGCGCTCTATTGAGAAGTGAGGAGAATGGAAGGGACCGGGGTGGCGATGGTATGAGAGCGGCTGGGTTATTTAGGGCACACATGAGTGTGGGTGTGTGCGGGGTAGGTTCCCAACATGCTAGCATGGAGGGGGAGGCAAAGAGGGGTAGCATATTGATTATACCATATCAAGTCGATTTATGGACAAAAAGGGTGGGCCAAAATTCAAAAACTTTTGAAGAGTGGGCTCAATGGAATGCATTGATTGAGGGGTTACCAGAGTAAAATGAAAATCTGGCTTAGGACTGTTTCAGCTCTGTTTTTTAGTCGGTGGCATGGTTAAAGTTGAGACAAATCTGCTATTATGGTTAAACTCCAAGCTTGTTATTTCTCCGTTGAGATACGTCGCAACGAGGGCAGAAGAGCGAGCACCTGGTGGGTAACTCCAGTTGCGCAGGGGGGGAGTTGGGGTGGCAGCGGGGTTACAATGGGGCGTTACAACATCGTGTGCTATTCGTAGTGACATTAGCGTGGCAATTGGTAGGGGCGCGTGATGTTTAGCAGTTTAATTAATTGGGGGGTAAGGGGTGGAGAAAAAGCGGGAGAATGGATGAAGGTGCAAGCTACAGTCAATGGTTTTGGAAAATTATTATTTTCAGACATGTCAATCATTTTGGCTCAGTTATGGGGGTGGGGGCCGTGGGGGGGGGGGGGGGCCAAGCATGGATTGCAATGTGTTCTGGGTCAAACTCCAAAATCAAAGTTGGCGGTGTGTTTTCAATCAATATAAGAAAAGGCCATTATTTATTGGGGGTGAAAAAAATTATTTTTTTTATGACAAAATATTTTATGTTTGTCTTATATTTTTTCAATCATGATGCGATCCGATAGCCTTGTTAAGATTCAGGGTCGGTCATGTACAACGTGCCCCGCAGCTGTTACCATGGTACCTACAGGCATGTGTTGTCACATTTCACTTGGGATCCATTTTTTGAGGGTAAATAAGAAAACGTATAACACTGTAATTATGAAACAAACGACATATTTTTACTAGACAAGTGTAAAATTACGGTGGTAAAAAGGGGGGGGAGGGGGAGGGGGGGGGAGGGGACTCCTATGGGTCTGAACCCCATGTGGATTTGCACAAACCGAGAACGGAGGGGTCGGCCGAAAGTGGTGGGGTTGGGACTTTTTGCCGCCCGGCTCGTCCCCAGCTCGGTTGGAGCACACTTCAGATTATGTAAAAATCTGCCACTGTTTGGTAATCTTTTGAGCGCTCTACAGGCCGGGTCAGTATCTCTGCGGGGGTGGGGTCCAGACGCACTGAAGAGGGGGTGGAAATAACTTTATGATCCTCACAGCAGCGTGGCGCGGGAAAACAAGTGGAGTGTGGCAGCCTCAGTATTTTGTGGAGTAAAGTAGATTCATATGATTAAGTTGGGGTATGGCGGTCAAACAAGAAAAGAAAGATCTGACGGTGCGTAGGCTCATAAACCTCGAACTTCCTTTAAGAGAAAAACGTATTTTGGTCATTCCACGTGAAAGGGTGTTTTCGCTTGTTGCGTTCGGGTTGGTGTTTAAGTCGAAACGTCGACGTGGGCAGGTGTTGAGTGGGCGATGGTTGCGTTTCGGAGAAAACAGGGGTCGCGTACGGACATGGCGGTATTGGTGTATCGTGGGGCCGCGATCTTTGTTTTAAGGATGTTTAGATATTTGATGGCATGTACCGCGAAAAATTACACGGTAGGGACGGAGGATAGGTATATGGTTGTATTTGGGCAGTGCAGGGGGTGCACATGGTTAATGGACTTTGATGAATTGGTAAGGGGACTTCCTGCTGGTGTATTGTGAAGACCGTTTGTGGACGGGGCTAATGTAAGACAAAATCGGATATTTTTAATGGGGGACGAGGGGGGGGCACAATCAACAGGGCAACTAAGCCTGGTTGCGAGTGTTTCATAATAATACATTTTTTTCATGCCATGATTTGGCAAGCTGTCACATTTTGTCACTTTTTTCTCAATTTATTCATTGGACTTTTTTTTTTTTGGTTATATTTTTTTATTGTTGCAATTTTAGGAGTGTTGCAGCTTTATTAACTTTAGATTTCAGGGTCCTTCTCAAATCAGGGTCCTTCACAGCAGGTTCCCGCTGTGACAACTTACCCCATACAGAGTGAGTTAGGATTAACGTGTAAAAAGGAACTGTATATTTTTGCTGGAAAATATGTTTTCAGTTGCCAAAATATTAAGGTATAAACTAAGAAATATAAAGACATTCACATAAGTCCTTTCAAATTATCAAAATACAATCATCAAAATATATAGAAATTGATCAAGAAAATCCGTAAATGTGTTGCAAATGAACTGCATTTTTATGGCAAAAATTAACCAAAAATAAACTGTACTCAAATAAATTTTCATACTTAATACTAATATATGTATATTTAATAAACAGAATGAAGTAATGATAATAAAACAGTTGTTCAAAACATGTTGTTATATGCTTACATGAGAGAATGAGGAGAAAGGAGCTTTGTTTTCATAGACATTTACAGTTAATCAATATATTACATGATAAATACATAATTTTTACGTATTTCTGTAGAAATTTCTCAACTGTGGTTTCCCCTTTTACAAAACTGTGTAGTCCTAAAGTTGTGTTCAAGTGGACTGACGAATGTCAAAGTGCATTTTTGTGTGCCAAGTCTCTCCTTTGCAGTGCTCCAGTGTTGTCTGCTCCTGACATACCTTGGGCGTGCAAGCTTGGATTTGGATTTTAGTGCCCAAAAACAAAGTAATCGTAGTCTTTCCCACTGTAAGCATAATATACATGAGTGAGAGGAACCAGCTCGATTGTTTGACGCTGTAAGAGAATAAGAAAATAGCTAGAGAATATGTCATTTGTATAATCTGATTCATTTGCAAGCATAAATTGCTAACATTTTAACCTATAAAAGTAGAAAAAAAAGTTTTTTAAACATTCTCAATCTAGCAGGCCTATATGCACACTTGTTTTCAACATTTTAAGTTGATCAAGGCGGTGCTTCCAGCTGGTGGTCAAATGTGGAACTGCATTGTCACAATCCTCTCTATTCACATTTGGAAAGTCATTTATTTTTTATTTTACCCATAATTCTGCTGTGCATTTGACAGCACAGACTCCGGTTTCTGGCTCAGTTTCTGCTCACCTGCTGCAGGGTGCGGCTCACAGCAGAATGTTTTAGCAGGTGATTCTGAATCGCTCCTTTTGAGGCATTGCAGATTTCCCAGTCATGAAAGCCCACTATCGGATAAACCTGCGATCAAACGATGTGCTTCAATGTATAGGCTATAAACATGCGTGTGTTGTACATACCATGGGGGGCATACAACAGTTATATATATAGGTATATATATATATATATGTATATGAAGAGTTTATTTGCAAAAACCGATAAACGGCACTTTTAAAAAAAGAGCTGATTGCTGTGCATTATTCTCCAAATATAGCGTGATCTGAACCCTAAACACTTTTGTCAAAAAAGCCGGTTTTGTCCAATTTCAAGGCATCGAGAGTTCACGTTTTACTGCAGAAGCCAACATGGCTCCCGGTGTGTTGGGTTGGGGCCCTTTCAGGAACTCGAGCTAGCGTCGAAATGCTTTGGGAAGGCGGCCTTCAATCGGGACGCGACTCTCTGAATCACAGTGGGATGGGAAAGTCAGTTCCAATTGAAAGGCGGAGAATCACAGCGGTTGTAGTTAGAACGCAGGAAGCTATAAATGCACTGCGTTACAGACCAGGCGCCGCTTTTGTCATTCAGCAAGCGCGGTTGGGCGGGGTTTGGGGGAGTTTTTCCAGGTCGGCTATTTTTTTGAGTCTTATTTAGTGTTGTTTGTCCCCTTAAGGCCATTATGTCTAGCTTCAGCCAAAAATAAGCATTTGGTCGGAGCAGAAAGCGTGGTGTCATTCTTGTGTCCGCCCTGGCGCCGTGCTATATGTCAGGTAGGGGGACACATCACTAGTTTGGTGTGTTGTCCCTGCTGTGGGAGCAAAGCACGCAGATCAGCTGCTCTGGGGAAAAAGAGAGAGTGCTGATTGTACTTTTTCGACCGCGTGAAATGCTCTGCTCTGGCCGGCAGGAACGCGTCCGGGAGGGCGGTTGTGCCGGAGCGTTTGGGGGCCCGTACAGGGGTACGTCAGCCGGGAGGAGGCCAAGTGGGGCGGCAGTGTCAAGGGTCTGCTGGCCGGTTGGGTGGTTTCCTGACTCCAGGGTCCATGGCGGGGGTGTTGGTCTTCTTGTGTTTCGGTAGAGTGGGGAAGGCGTTGGGGTGGCACCCTGGCCCCCTGTGTGGCTGCGGTCGGTGTGGGTGGGGTGGTGAGAGTGCGAAAAGGTGCTGATTCGTATCTCATGTTTGGGACTTGCCCTGCGCAAGGTTGGGAAATGTCCGGAGGGCTTGCGGGGGTCGTTGTCTTGTTGGGGTTTTTAACAGACATTTGATTGGGACCCGGCTGGGTTTTGGCAACAGGGCTTGTACATGCTAGGTCTTGTAGCCCCGTTCATGCCCCAACAATGACGTCAAACTAAAAAGGTGGAGAATTACATAAAACTTAATTACCCGTCTAAAATTGGTGGGGTGGGGGGGTGTTGCCACATAATAAGTGAACGAAAATACTACAAAAACGGGAGGTAATCGGTGAGCTATTGGCCATTCAACACTAGGAGGGGGGCAGTTAATCGTCTCCTGAATTGGCTATTATACCTTAACAAACGGTCCATAACTTACACGTTCTCAGACAGCAAGCAGGGTTAACGCACGAGTGTGTTGAAAACACATACTTCATTGGCCTCTCTAACTCGAGAGGAATAAGCTTGGAGGGTTACAGTTTCTTCTCGTGTGGCTCTTCTACTTGTAGTGCACCGGTAAAACTATTCTGATAGCAACAATTAAATAATTCCCAAGTGGAACAAAAAATAGGTTCCCCTCTTTTTCTATGGTTTTAGCTGAATAATATGGGGTGCATGATGAAGGGGGTTACGATGGATTAACAAAAATATATACTTATGTATCTGTAATATTATTCGAACCTTTGGGGAACTAATTATGTGACCGTTTTAACTGAAAGTGCATATTGAACTAATATATGAGAGTTGGGTCGCTATGGGACGTCAGCTACATCGCGGAGAAGCGTAGGGTTGGGCTGGTGTCAATTATAAGTTGTCGAGTGTCGCACCTATCGATTCCGTACACTTGTTTTTTCTTCGTCTGGTTGTGGGGTGGGGACATGGACCAGCGATCTGCGCAGGACCTTACTCGCTAAGCTAAGCACCCAACGTTGTGGCTAGGCGGTGGTGTGATCAGAAGCGGTTGTCAAAAAAAGCAAGTAATTTAATATCTGTGACTGAGCTGAAGCAAACACAAAGGAGTTTAAACCCGTTAACATACTGCGTAAAAATAAAAAATGTGGATTTTTATATCATATGATACAGTTAAGCAACATCACACGACCAAGAGTGCTGATTGAATACCATCACGATTGAAAATGTGACACTGATTTCATATGACAGTTACTAAACAAGTAATTAATATTAAGTCACTTACATTTTAGATGCAATATTGACTGTTTTTGCTCAATTTCACAAATGAAAATAGTTCCAAACAAAGATCAAAGCAAAACAATTTTGCGCATCCTCAAAGCAAAACTCAGCTGTGTTTTGTTACTGAATGATTCAGCGTTTTGAACGAATCGGTTGAGTCCAAGATTCAATGACCCAGTCATAAACACTGCGCTCATTCTTGATGAATCACCGTTTGAACGAATCGTTTGAATGAATGACCTAATGACTCGCTTAATAAGACCGATTATCACATGCCGCCATCTACTGGCGCTTTAGTTTGTTTAAAAGTGGCATTCTTTCCAACATTTCTTATTTGTATATTCAAAAACATATTTAAAACAATCTCATAACATTATTTAATGTAAATTATTTAGTGTAAATTATTACATTTGATTGGTAACAGCCCTATAGTGTCTTATTCTAATTTAATTTATTGATCAAAATTAAGAATTTAAAATGAAAGATGAAGCATATATTTAAAAATATAAAGTGGAAAATGCCCTTTATAAAGGTAAAAATGTCACAAATATGCATATTTAAATATGTCAAAGCTGATAGAACACTGATGAGAATATTGCTTCACAATAAATTACATTTACACAACAATTGTCACAATGTCAAGCCCTGACACATTTTATTTATGTATTCATTGTTACAGCCTATATCTTTGTGTTACATTTTGTTTTTTTAAAAGGCAGGGACTTTATAAAATAGTCAAATATAAGCAACTCACCACTCCAACAAGTTTACACAAATAATAATAAGAAAATAATATAAAACTAAGTCTACTCAAAGTGCTATTTTCTGTTGTATATAACCATATAATGTTTTATTTCATTTTTCACAATGTCTAGACAAGGACCTGCTTAAAATAAAATAGGCTTAGCCTACTCATCACATTAGTAGAGCGGTAGGCGACGTTGTGCGACAGAGTGGAATCTTCTTAAAACAATGTCCTTCCACTCCTCCCGGAACTTTTTGGTTAGGTCCTTTTCAAATGCCAACTTAATTAAATTGGCCTTGCGTCGATGAAGCATGCTAAGGCGATGCTCTGTAAGGACGTTCTTTAATGTGGAAAAAGAGTTCTCACAGAGTGCCGTGCTGGCACCAAAGGTCAAAGCATGTTTGAGCGCCATCATCACGCTTGGCATTGCTTCGAGAGGTTTCTGAAAGTGTTGTAGAACTTTTTTCATTGTCCATTTACCCCCGTCGGCTGGAAATGAGTCCTTCATTTGCATGCTTAGGAATTGGTGAGCCACTGTGTATTCAGATTCCACAATGGGTGTATTAGTAAGGTCCAGTAAAGGTTTCACTTTGGACACATCCAAGAAAGTAGAATCCTCTGGGTCCAGAGATCTGAGCGCATCCATCAGCACACAATTGCGTTCCCCAAAGCGTTCCTTAATTTCCCCACAAACTGCATCGATACAACTGAAATACATCCTGCGTAGCTCTGTTTCTTCGCTGAGATCTTCATATATAATTCTTTCCTCAACTGCATACATGGCGAAGGATGTGTTTAGTGTGCGTCGTCTCTTATTTGGCACAGGCTCTATTGTTGCATCCTTGCAACGCTTCAAGAGTGTCACAAATTCCGTCTCAGAACGGAGATTTTCAATACACGTACATGCTGAATTTACAAGTTGCACACCTGTTAACAGATCCATGTCTTCTGCCTGTAGCATCAGATTAGGGGGGTCGAGATACGATAAGATTTTGTGCACCATCTCTGCAATGAACCTAAAGCTGGGTTCAGACATGGCCCGTAGTAAACCTGCTGCTTCAACTCGCACATCTGCTCCATAGGCTGGGCTGCTGTTGATTTCTCGGAGCAGTGTGGATAGGTCATCAAATGATCTCAGAATAACGGAGACCGTGCCAAAATGACCAGTCCAGCGTTGGTCTAGGAGGCGCTTCAATGTCTCTCCCTTGTAGAGAATGGCAACGGTAGGCTTTCTGCAGAATTTGTAGAGCATGTTACACATAGTGAAAAAGTCCACCAAGGCCTGCTCTGCTGCCAAAGCATGGGTGACCACCAAATGTAATTGGTGGTTGAAACAGTGGACATAGGGTATATCTCGGTGCAATTTTTGTTGGAGACGTTTTTGCACCCCTCCATGTTTACCTGACATCAGGGAGGCGCCATCATACACCTGACTGATGATTTTCCCAGAACTCAGTCCTGCTTTTGTTAATTCTTCAATTATCGTGTCAGTCAGTGTTTCTGCGTCTCCCTGGTCAGCTGTGGCAATTGTCAGAAGACGTTCAGTTGGCTCATTCAGTTCATTCACAAAACGCACAACTATCGAAATATTCTCTCTTCCTGTCGGGTCTCGAGTTCCATCCACTTTTATCGTAAAAAATGACTCGCCAACCTCTTTCACTATGTGCTCCGTGACCAAAGTACTCATTATCTCTATCAAACTGTTTTGGATGTCATGGCTAGTATACCTAGCATTGTGTGGGATAGTCTGCGCTATCTTGGCCAACACAGCATCTTTCCTCAAAGTATATTCAAATAAGGACAAAAATAATCCGCATCCCTCTTCAGCCATACAATCAAAAGCATCATGGTCACCTCTAAAAGGGAGCTGGTTCACTGCAAGGAACTCGACGACATCGATTACTGATGATAAGTAGTATCTATTGCGTTCCAAATGTTCTGCATTGATTAAAGTTGTGATTTCTTTACCGGTCTGAATCCGTCTTTCCTTGTCCCTCCACATAGCTTCACAAGTCTGGTGTTCTTTTGACGCTGAATGTTTATTAAGTCCTTTCCCAGTTTCCACTGCATGCTTCCAGTCGCAAAATCCAATAATCGTAAATGTGGTGTCTGTGGCAGAGGAGGGCGCTCGAAACGTTCTGCATGGGTAGCAGAATGCAGCATCTGCATGAATAGAGTATTCCAGCCAGTCTCTGCTTCTATACCAGGAGCTGTTGAATTATCTTTTTTTTTTGTCTGAGAAAACACGAGCAGGAAAGTTTTTTAAGATTACTTGGTTAGGTTTCTAAACTCCGAGATCCCCTGGTGCTGCAACCTGTGACGACCCTTGCCTGTGGCCTTGGCAACTGGAGCGGCTGGCCTCTGCAACGATATCTTGCAAACTGCGACACACCAGGCTGTCGCCTACCGTTTACATCGCTTGCTGGCTCTCTCGCTTGCACTTTGGTGTTTCTGATTACAGAAACGCCGTATCCATAGCCCTGCACACGATATTCGCTCAGCATAAATTTTTTTTTTTATTAAACTAACGGTAGTAGGTAGCGTCATGCTTAGCGAAACAAACCCAACATTCCGCGCTTCAACATCTCGACAACCCAAATCAATACGTTAAAATTATTATTTTTTAAATCAGACCAAACACATTTTTATTTTTATTCAGGAGTTATATATATATATATATACAAAACGATAACTTTTTATAACATAGCCATTGATAAAAAAAAATTGTGCAGGGACAAGCAAGGACTTTTGGGTGGTGGGACGTGGAGCTGCCTGCTGAACAGGTGAGGGGAGACAGCAGGCTCGTCCAGGGCGGGCACTAGTGACTCACAGGGCGGGCCAGGCCCCCAATGCCCGCCCATGGCGCCGGGACTGCAACAATAGACCGTTATAATATGCACGTTTAAAGTCATTTACCCACCTGTATCTTCGTCTTTGTCATCCATAACGCACAAATTGCTGGTGAGGTCTGTTTCACAATGATCTTGGTTCCAGCAGCGCTTCCCATTTATGTTTACTGAGAGCTTTTCCTCAGTTTTGAACTCTAAAAACTGGACAGTAATGAAGAAACGCCCACAATAATGTTCTGGCAGCCTGGTTTAATGAAGCGCGCCTGATACAACTCACAAATGACAGAATCCTTAAAGGCACAGTTCACTCTAAAATAAAGTTCTGTTATATAGCTACTCGCGTTCGTGTCATTGCAAACCAGCTATAACTCCCGAGGGACACAAAATGCAATGACGGACCGCGTCAGTCTTAATTTGCTCATAGAAAAGAAAGAAAGAAAGAAAAAAAGAAAGGAAAACATCCAATGAAAGTGGATGGAGATTCATGCTGCCATTTTGACTAACATCTCAATTTGTCTTTTGCGAAAGAAAAAAACTTGTACAGCTCTGAAATGATGAGAGTGAGTAGAATCTTAGAAAAATAGAGCTTTCTAGGTAATTTATTCATTTAGGACAGTACAGGATTAGCCACAGTGGAACAATGCATATACAAATTATTGTATAACATAAAACTAAGCAAATAATTTGTGTAATGTATTGCGATTTTTTTGGTAACACACTCTAAAAAAATGCTGGGTTAAAAGGGACAAACCCAGCTATTGGGTTGTTTTGACCCAGTCGTTGGGGGGTTTGTGCTTGACCCATCGTTGGGGGTTTTTGATGCCAAACCGCTGGGTCAAAACAACCCAATTAGGCTGGGTTTGTCCCTTTTAAACCCAGCGCTGGGTCAAAACAACCCCAATAGGCTGGGTTTGTCCCTTTTAAACCCAGCGCTGGGTTATATTTAACCCAGCATTTTTTAGAGTGCATGATGTCATAATTGTCTCTGTGTAACAACTATCATAATAATTGTTCTTCTTGATGAGCAGACATGGTGAAATTTGAATAAAAAAATTAAAAAAAAACATACTATAACATATTTTACCCAAAATCAATGGGAAAAAAATAAGATTAAATTTTTTTTTGCTTCCACCACAAAATAATTTAAAAAAAAAGTCAACTGTGACTTTTTTTCTAAATTTTTTTACTTTTTTCTCACAATCGTGAGTTTATATCTCACAATTTCGACACTTCTCATCAGAATTACAAGTTTATTTCTCACAATTGCAAGAAAAAAGTCAGAATTGTGAGACATGAGCTATTACGGAGCCCCGCACATGACATGCAGGAAAACAATTGTAGGATAAATAGTGCACACGATTTATAAATCGAAAGAACGAATTAGTAAATTGTTAGCAAATCGAGTGAACAAAATAGTAATCGTGTGCACGTTTTAGTACATCGATGCACTGTAAAAAAAATTCCGTAAAATTTACGGTAAAAAAAAACAGCAGCTGTGGTTGCCGGAATTTTAGCGTAAAAAATACAGTAGCAACATTATAGGTTTTACAGTTTTAATTTAAATGTACAGTTAAATACCGTCATTTCATTAACTGATATAATGTTAATATACCAACCTATTGAAGTACTGAAATCTGTTTTGTACCTTTGTAATACACTGATAACCACCAAATGCAGGTGGTGATGAGAAAGTCACACGATGAACCAAAGCCCACCACAAGCAGCTTTTAAATAATAACATATATATAAGGTGCACAGCGTCGTTCACACAAACACTGAACACCATCACGGTAACACATATGAAACTGAAATAATGCAATAAACATTCATTTATCAACATTAGGTGTAACACACAATCCTAATATACAAAACAGATAAGAAAAAACTAAGAAGAAACATAGTTACTTAAACGAAAAAACATCAAATGTGAAATGTAAAGCAGGGAATTCTGGGAATGTCAATTAAACGGTTATTCAATTCACTGTAATTATAACTTCTTTTTCCCGTTCCACAAAACGGTATACTACCATAAAATACAACAAAACAATAAAATGTAAAAATTAATGTCCAATACATTTAAATGTCCAATTACAGTTTTTCACCGTATATAGTCTGGGAATTTACACCCGTTACCCCATTTTAACATTTTTTTTGACTTACTGTTCGCATTTTTACAGTAGTGCTTTACCGTTAAATTCCAGGTACTTTTTTACAGTGTAAATTCACGGTAATTTTTTACAGTGTGGAACGAATTAGTAAATCCTGCGCATGATTTATTGATTTTTTCTTGCATGTCGTGTGGGGCTCCGTAAGCTATAAAAATATTAACTGCGAGAATTTTTTTTTCAAAATTCCAAAAAGTCACAATATTTTTATCCCGTGGTGGAAACTTTAAAAATAATAATAATAAAAAAAAACGCGAAATAAAACATTCTGAAAGTTTACAGTAACGTTTTTTGTTTGTTTGTTTGATTTTTCCCTTTGTTTTTGGGGTGAAATACAGATGCTCTATATGTTCTATCTAGTACATCTAGACATTCTATGTTTCATTTCGTTCAAACTGTCTTCCAGTTTCTTTGTAATAATTTTAAAGTTGTTTAACCATTAATATGAAGACGATATAACACTTTTACTTGTCTAACGGACAGTACTGGCAGCACAGGCATTATACAGCATGTTTAAAGGATGGAGCAACAGCAGCATTTGACAGGATAATCTTTGGTGTAGACTTTGTGTTCGGTTCCATATACAAAATAAATGTGAGTTTTCTCATTCCAGGCGTAATGCACTCGCGTGATGGGAATAAGCTCAATGGTTTGCCTCTGGAAAATAAAAAAACAGAGTTAAAACATGCTTTGTCTCCATATGATATAAAATGTTCTACATCAGTTACTCTTTACATATAGCATTTCTTACTGTTTTGCTATTAATACTTTTAGAGAAATGTAAATAACTACTACTGTATGAATAACTACTTCAAAGAGTTTCTCAAGAATTTATTGTGAATTTTATGTGACATGAGACTATTTTGTTTTATTCAGTTTTTTTGTTTGTTTGTTTAATATAGGTAAAGTTGTTTCGAAAAGAGCAGTGATGTTGTCTCTATTCGTGTCATCATTGTGTCCCCTTTTTGTTTTTTTTTTTGTATGAATATATGAAAATATTCTGACTGCTTTTGGTCAATCACAACCTCTAATCTGGTTTCTTTTCTTAAAAAGGATGTGTTAAAAACAACCCCACCTTAATTATATAAAACATGAAAAACACACCTGTGTGTCTAGTTAAGGACAACACATTTTGTGTTACTTTTAACTCAACCAGTGTGTTATTCTTCTTAACACAGGGAGTGTGTTAAAATATTTAACACACTAATGTGTCATAAATCACACAATTTGTGTTCTTGAAATGTGCTATTTTTGACCAGTTAAAATGAATGCAATATATAAAAAAAGCACTTTTTAAAAAATATATATTTATTAAAACTTGACTGCTACATTTTCACAAAGTCAACATTCACATGTCATTTGAATTTCATAGACATTTTTAAACAATTTTATATCTTGGATTTACAAAAAGGTTTTCTTTGTAGGAAATCATGTGAAGTGGTTTTACATCAGCAGCATTGCTCAAATTAATCACTTTGTATTCATTTGTTCTTTGGACTGCATAAGCATATAAGTGTGGGTGAAAATACATTTGCGATAAAACTCTAAGAAAAACTAAAACAATTTCTTTTTCACATTGTGGAACTGTGTGTAAAACTTCACCAAAGAGACGCTCTTCTCTTAAGTCACGGTTTAAAGCAAGTACACAACCAGTTTGAAAAGTCTGACCGAACACACTAACAGAGTGAGAAACATGAACAGTACTACATGTCAAGTTCATAGCCAAAGTCTTTCATGCTTTCAACAAACAGAACACCTTTTTCCAAAGATCCAACCATGACTGGAAAAACATTTGAGACAGTAATTTTTTCTGTTAATGGACTGCACAAATTCCAATGAAACATAGTCTGAACCTGACTCTTGTAGGCTAATGTCTTACTTATATTTACAAAATTACATACAACTCGCGCTTGTCTTTTTAGAGGACCATGTTTTCCCTCAAATCTCATGCACCAAAATTTAGACAGTGGGCCAAATTTGATCATCATTCGCCAGTAATGAGTCATAAAATGATGCTTTGGTATTAGTGATTTGTTTGGATATAGAGTCTTAAACAAGTTATGGTGATCAATAACTAGCTGCTTTAAAAAACAGCTAATCCTTTGGTAACAACTGGTGCAAAAATTATACTACAAATTTCTCTAAGCAGAAGGAACAATTTCCAGTGACTATCACCTTCACTTATAAAATTTCCAATCAGGAAAGGCAAAAAAAGGATGAGACACCACATTTGACTGGCATTTTGCTTTATGGGGTTCTCTGATGTTCTTAAATTATGAATGGAACTAGGCTTGTTTTTCTCGTTTGCCACACCATAGTCAAAGCTAATCATTCGGTCATTCAACTGGTCTAAAGTGAAAAGTTGAAATGTTGTAACATTAGTTTGATCTCGAGTGGAGCCACACCCTCTAAAATGTCATGCATAATGTCAATGCAGACATTATCGGTAATTTGAAAGTACTCTAGAGAGTTTAGGCAAGAGTCTGCTTTTATGCCTGTTAAACTAGGATTTTTAAGCATGACATGTTCATTGTAATTAACTTCATTGCGCAACTCCAAACGATTGTCGTCAAATATACCCTGCATCTCATGTTTGTCAATCAGACAGAAATGACAGGATTTGTTGGCTGCGAAACTCTCCAAATATCCTCCAAGTGAATGGCAGGCCAGATTATCAGCAGTAAATAAGCATATTGTGCCAAATAACACTGTACTTTGGCCATTTATCTGAACTTCTATCCCTCTGGTTTCAAGAAATTTAATATCATCCAACAATGGCTCAAATATTTTGTTGAAACCATAAACTTTTGTCAATTGAATTAAAAAGCAAACATAGGTGGATGTTTTCAAGAGACGAGTTAAATCTAGCAGGTAAATTCCTCAAACAAAAATAAACTGCTCCCATTTTGTGAACTTTGGTTTTAGAGCCTAAAGGATTTGTTGTTTCAAAATCATCAAAATAAAGTTGAATTTCTAAAGCTTGAGGAAATGTACTGTACAATTTGTGATTTTTAAAATGTGAGCCATCACAGTAGTCATGCAATTTATCATCACTTTCGGTTGAATCCACAAAGAGCTTTTGCATTTGTTCATTGTCAAAAAGAAACTTCAGAGTATCAATAATAGATATGTATTGACATGTATCTGCTATTAACACTTGAGTTAATGTACCTTGCTTTCTTGCAGTGTCACCTCTGTTTCCAAGGAAGATTTCTGTTGGCTTGATAAAAGAGTGGTTTTCAGCAAAATACTTGGTCATTTTGTAGGGGGTATCAACTTCCTCAAACATATTTCGTCCTCTTTCAAAATCTTCCATCAAAGTCTGCAATTCATCATTGGGTACAGAGTAACGATTAAGCAGAGATGTAGTTCTCTCTTGCAAACAGTCCAGGGTTTCACAAAGTAGTTCTTTTGTGCATGTGATGCTTCTTTGCACATAAGTCAGGGTACAATTTGAAGATGAGTACATTTTTGCAACAAATGCTGCTGCACAGCTTTGGTAATCAGAAGTGCTGCAATTACTGGAGCCATCAAAATTAGTCTCTAGAATATCAACAGCAGCAGAGCATGATGCAGCTGAGAAGTCCTCACTCATGCTGGTGTCAGGGTCTTGTTCTAAATGTACTGGGTTTGCAGCTTGAGCATGTTTTCTATTGAGAACAATATTTCCTTCCCATTTTCGAAGAAAGAGGTCAGCCTTCCCAGGAAACATTTTTCCAAACTCCGTGTCAAGCTACAACACAGGATAGAATACACAATTACAACACTACTGTTTCCTCAGTATGTTCACAAAAACGAGTCAAGTTTGCGAGTCAAGTTTATGCAATCTTAACTTCAGAGAGGCATTGTGGGCCATTCCAAGTTATGAATATTAGTAAAAAGAAAAAACTATACAGCAGTATTATGATTTGAATTAAACTGAATGAAAAAAAATTAAGTGGTGGGGCTTGATTTTAGTGCAGCTTAATCTCTAGCTTGCATCAGACTGATGGTTGGAGGGGAGTGGTTAAAGGATGTTTAAAGGATAACGTAAGAGAAGGAACAGCATTTCAGAAGGAAAGCAAAATTCCAGATTATGACTAAAGATTACAAAGACAAACTTTTTTTTTTTTTTTTGTAATAATTGCATAGATTCATTTTTCACCACAAGACTAGTAATGTGCACTAACAAAGTAAAAAGAACAACAAAAAAATAAAAAACTTTTTGAATTCATGTGGACTTAATATCTACCAGCCATGTCCCTTTGCTGACAAGTCTATTCATACCTAGCTAGAAGGAAAAGCCATGCAAAACACAAGTACTTACCAAGTATGGCATGTCCACAAATCGAGGATATTGTTCAAAAATCTCTTTCACTGTTGGGGACTTGTTTGCGACCCATAACCTGCGATTACTGTATGTTTTCTCCATGCCCAATTTGATGGTATTGAGGTTTTCTGGAGATGGTTTCATCCTTTTGATCACAGTCGTCCACTCCCGAGAGGACTCCTCCTCCCCTTCAGCAGTCATTTCCAAAGTGATAGACACTCCAGAGGAATCACTGATTCGACTATGTTTGCGCTGGTAGCGACGCTGATCATCATGAAGTTTCCTCCGTAGATTTCTAAGTCTCATCTCAATAAATCCACTGTGGGAGACTGGGTCATAGAAATGTTCCTGGATGAAAGGGGGAGGATAACAATTGTAACTTTTACAAGAACCCATGATGTGTGACGAGCAAACCAGCAGAGTGGATTTACTTTTGGTGTTATTGTAACTAATATTGGTAATTTAAAAAAATTAATCAGTCACTAAATTTTCAATTGATTTGTAACCTGTTAACCAATTAACATACCACACTTACTATTCCAATTTGCATTTATTTCAAGTGGGCTTTGTGTGTTTTAATAAGTGCAACTTACAAATCCTTCATTCTCTTCTCCCATCTTGATCTTCAGAGAAGAAAACAGTGTCACCACACTTTCTGCCAACATCCGTTTCTCTTCATTACAAGGGTAACTATAAGCAAAACAAAGACAAAACATGGAATTACCCAATTCAACTTGTACATAATACATTAAAATAAAATACAGGAACAAGATTTAGTCAGTTTTCTCTACTGCTGATCAGCAGTTTGTTTTACAAGTTTTTTCCCCAATTATGTTCAAATTATAAAAAGTAATCAGTGTGTATTCAAAGTATTCAACATCATTATACGTTATCACATTCACAGTTGTTTTAGTTAATTTATCAACTGTAAACTTACAATCCACTTTGTTCCACCAACGCACTGACTCCTATTTTCACAAGGAGTTTTCTTGATGTCTCTGAAAGCATTCCTGAAGCTTCATAATCCTTAAATATACTCGGACCTTTGCTTTCAATTAGAGCTTGCAGTGTGTCTACATCAATTTTATTACATTGATGCTGGAAATATAAAAAGCACAACGTAGTTCTAATTAGATAAGTTAATGATTCAGTTACTCAAAGTCACTCACTTATATTGTTCCAGAATGAATCCGCATTTTTGAATGAACTGGTTGAATGGTTCTCACACTCAAAGACATCTACTGGCAAAATATACAGATGTGCAAGTGTACAGACTATTAGTTTCTGTGGAATGGGCAAACAAAGTCAAACAGAGTAATAAAAATTGTGAAAAGCATGCTGTTATTTCAGCACTCAGTTATATATACAAACCTTCTGTTGACTACTTGGACCTGCTTCTTGTGTGTTCTTTCGTGCAACCTTCAAAAAAAAAAAAAGGCAGTTAAAATATGTTCAAGTATATTACTTGTATCAGTATACGCAAGTACTCCATGAACATACATTCTGTTGACGACTTGGACTGGCTGCATCTACATCCAATTTTTCATCCTTAAAGGACAACAAAAGTAACAAGAAGTAGTACAATAATTACAATAATAAAGATATTAAATAAAATTAAACTGCATCTACTCTTATGTTATGCACAAACATGTTAAAGTAATCTTTTATCAATGGATAAGTTTAATTTATAAAGTTGTCTGTTTCTGGTCTGAATGGCGCTCCTGGCAAAAAACATTGTCAATGGGCCAGATGGCATGGTGATTTTTTTTTTTAAGTTGTGTTTATATGAAATCAGGATTATAATGTATGTGACACAAAAGTGTGATGTGTAATACTGTAGGTAAATACTGAAGCATTCTATGGTGGATGATCAAACAATATATACAAAGTTAAACAATCCCAAACTAGCAAAGTGTGTTTACTATTGACATGTTAATATGAGTTTTCATTAGCTAGTAGCTACCATTATGTACTATGCTAATGAAAAAAGAAAATGTAGATAAATACTGTACTACTTTACATTATCATTTGTAATCATCATCCCACACCATGTTTGAATGGAAATGCCACTTGAATGGTTTCTTACCATGCTCAAAATTGAAAAGCAATATTAATATTTAATTCTTAAGAAAAGTACAATAATACTGGAATCTGTATACATGACACATGTCATTTATTATTAGTTATGTTACTGAAAAGGGAAATTACATACCAATGCATGTGATCCACTTCTCTTAATCGACTTAAACAAAACTTGAAACTTGTCCAAGGCTTCCACTTTCTCATTTAGGTCGGTGTCAATAAATTCATTAAAATCAGCGTTAAATTTTAAAATTCGGTGGTACTCTGCAGCACAGGGGAGGAGACATTTGGAAGCATCAATTATTTCTGCTGCACTCTTGAGATGCTGCAGTTTTTTGCATATCTCCTTTTCATCAAGTAGTACAGCCACTAGTGTTTTTGGAGTGTCCTCCATTTGAAGCTGCAAAAGGGCAAACAAAAACACCCATCTGTTATATATACATATATTGATTAAGCATAGAATTCACATTCATAATGTAAAAGAGTAGTTAACAAGCAGTGTTAGAATGAACAATATCTATTTATTTACGAAAACATCAAGCTAGCATAAGCTAGATAAACCTCCTAGATAAACCTAAAGCAATATTTTGATCTCCGAAAACCAGTCGGCCATTTTCAATGATTCGCTATACACGCTTTGAAGTCCCGATCTGAATCAAATGATTCGTGAAACGCGATCCGATTGGAGCGCTCCGAAACAGTGAATCATTTTGCGACACAATAGTTTAAATGATTCGGAGTTTCAAAAAGCTTCGTTGTGTTCTTTGCTCGCTTAGCTACTCTATATAATTTATTCGTTGTTTGAATAACCGTGGAAATGAAATCATTACAATTAACAGGCCTAACGTACAATGTTTTTATTAAATTGTGATCATGTTAAATACAGTTTCCGTCATATTAAAAACATTTCATAAAACTTTTCAAAATCATCCCCCCCCTCTCCTTTTAACTCAACCATGTGTTATTCCTGCTATTTTTTTACACACCAATGTGTTATTATTACACAATTTGTGTCAATTACGTACACAGAATGACACAAACTGTGTTAAAACAGTCAAATTAACATTCTTTTTGAGATGGAGACGTACTCTAATGTCGAAGTCAATCAGATTTTAACCGTTACCTTGATAAATCATGTTATTATTTAAGGGCATTTAACAAAACATCAATACATTCTGTTGTTTAATGAAAGAGAGGCGACAGATAGCAATGAAAGTAGTAACGAACCGCTTTGTCAAACTCGTTAACGAGAATCCTGCCTAACGTTAGCTGCAGCGTTTTATCAGACGTCATGTTATTTGCAACAAATCAAACAAAGAAAAACAAAACTCGTTAAAAATTAGTTCTCTCCAGAAAGTGATGGACAAACTTACCAAAGTGTACGAAGAGAAATACAAATAATTTGTGAAGCACTAACGTTAACCATCAGACGCGGTTGCAGTCTTGTTCAACACCGCCTCTCCAGTCTACGGAAAATACCCGTAAGCACGAGAGGTCACTAACTAAACGCACATTTGACCGTCTAAAAAATAACAATAATAAAATGCATTTGACAATTTCTAATAACAAATAAATCGAAAATACCTGACGTGTGCGTCCAAGTCTTCCGCCGATGGAAAAAGAGGCGCGAACTTGCTTCTTGCGGCGCGAAATGACGTAGCAGCAATTAATTAACACACCATTTTTGAGAGTGTAGGGTTCCACGGGACTGAGCCAACAGGAAGCAGTCATTCATTTAATTCCCAGAAGAGTGGGAGGATGAGATGTGGCCTTAAAGAGACACGCGCAGGTTTTTGGTAGGGCTGCACGATATATCGAAAATATATCGAAATATCGCGATATGCATATCGCAACGGCGTGCGATATCTGAATCATTTTTAATAATAGGCTACTTAAATCAAAACGTTGCAAAGGGTCAAAGTTTTAGTTCGACGCATATATCACAGATTTGCTTGACGTTAAAAAGAGTTAAGTGCGATAAGTTGCAGAAAACAACTCTTTGCGTCTCGTCTTGCCGTCTGACTCACACCTGAAGGTGCGCACAAGCCGCATCTCGCGCAGCGTCTCTTCAGTTCTGCCGCACACGTGCAAAGCGCTCACACAGAGAGATGCGTTTCAGACGGCGCGCGAACACCGAGTTGATTCGTCTTTCGCATCTCCTCGTGTTTGAACAGACACATACACAATTATGTCAATAGTACCCGTCCCGACAATCATTCTCGTAAACGCAGTCAGTTATTTTTTAAATGAATGTAAACAGCTGAGAAAAAAATCGGACGTGTATCATTATACTGGATCCATGCAGTCAGATTTAAAGGGACAGCAGCCTATAAATACATGCTAATGTCACTAATGTTAATCAGACAACAAAACAGCTATAACAAAGATAATCTAAATTTAATTCATACAGTGAACACTATTCAGTGTTATTTACACTAATTATTACATTCTGTTACTGAATCATGTTTATTTTTAAATCTATGGCTTTTCTTTTTTTCTTTTTTCCTTTTTTTTTTTCTTTTTTTTTACTGACTGTTCACTTGCCTTTAATCCTGTGGGTTAAGTAACTTTCCACCTATAGGGGGTTGTTTGCTTGGGGGTAGCTGGAGTTTGTGTACATGACGAGTCCTTAAAGGTGTTGGCAAGGCAAAGTTCATTATATAATTAGTGTGCATATAATTTTTTTGTTTGTATCAGTTTTTCACACTATGTTAAAGGACGCTGGAGGGACATTCTGATTTGTGTGTTGCTTACCTTAAGTTTATCTGAATGCTAAACACTGCTGGTCACGCTTTCGGCGAAGTTGTAGTGATTCTTAATCTTTTCAGACAGAATTAACAATGGGTGGTTTGGCTCATTTGGTTTCCATTTTAAATATGTTTAAAAGTATATGTGAAATTGATTGTTACACGCTTCTAGACAGATATCGGAATATTGATTTTTTACAAGGTAAGCATATCGTCCTTTGGTTTTCTGGTGCCACTTATCCACAGCCCGAGGTTTTGTGTGTGGTGGACGGGGTGTGGCACGACCATCAGAAGTGGGGGGGGTGATTGGTAGTTGTTAATTAAACCGTTCGGGTGCGCGTTACCTGGTTGCATAAGGAATATGCTCAAGTGGGTGGTTGGCGAACTGGGTGCTCGGATGGGGGGGTGGTGCGCAGGAGTGTGGGGCACGGGCCACTTTATTACAACTCGCGGTTCACAGAGTGGCGTGCGTCCCGGGATCAAAGCTGTCCGAAAGAGCCGCTGTGATAGCAAGGGGCTGGCTGCCGTGGATGAATGCAAACTAGGCAAAAGGTCTAGAGCACGGGGGGAGTTAGGATCCAACAAGCATCAGCAATGGTGAGAGAGGGGTGGCCAGGGAGCGGTGCTGCATAGAAGGGATGTTTGTGAGCACGTTCAATCTGGCTACGTGGGTGCTTGCGGTACCCCGTGTGCCAGCATGGTGACCCAGAGGGGTCGGGGGCGGTTGCCGAAGTGCGAGCGACAGGAAGCGCATTGGACTGAAACTTGCTCCACACCACAAGTTCCAACGAGTACTGGGGTGCACGTTTTTGGATTGTGTTCCCCCACATGGGTTTAGTTGGGGGGGGCGGGGTCAAAATGATGGGCCTTTGCAAAAAAACGGTCCTTGGTTTACGTATACAGTGGGTGGGGAGAACTAGGTACATAACGGGATTACAGGTTATGGACGTGGTGTAATGGGTAGCCAAATAAAAGTAATTGTAATCAGTTACAGTAACTAAGAAAAAATATGGTGGAGTGTAAAGTGATAAGGTACTTATGAATGGGTTTCAGGTTACAAAGGGGGTTGCAATCAGAGTTGTTTTTGGTGAGGTTGCACAGAACCCTCCACATACCGATTATTGCGTTCTGGTGCAAGGGGTGAAATTGCAGTTAGCTGCTCTAAAATGGGGTAAAGCCCCACCAGGATGTTTCAGAAGCTTATCACATGCTTATCGTGTTTTGTATATGCTTTAATTTTGTAGATCGCTGTGTTTTTTTTCTAGCATTGTGGGTGATGTCATTCCAGGGTGTTTGCGGGCGGGGGTGTCTATGGAGGGGGGCAAAGATTTGATTTCACCACCACAGTATCTAGCTATTACTATTCTGGTTATGTCTTCAATATGTATTTAAACCTCAGACATGATGTTAAGTAGTCTGATTTTGTGGATGGCTGTGCTTCATATGTGACATCGGATGCCCATGGGGTTTCACCACGGGGTATGATTCTTTCTATGGGGTTGTTCTTGAAAGTGGTGGCGGGTGCATGGTCTGTGGGTAAGAACACACACGCGTTTTGTAAACCTGTCAAAAGACAGCTCTGTTTCACAGCGACTCGTGGTTGGTGAATCCTGTGGCCGGTGGGTCATCTGCGTCGGTTGTACAGGGCAATAGACTCTGCTCCCGGAGAGGCCCGCGCGACGGCTGGTCTTTTGTGGAGAGCAAACGCGATGCGCAAATACCATCGAAAAAATAAAAAGTGTGTTTCTCAATAGCCTTGTGGGCAGCGCGCTGACATGCAGCACCATTGCACTTCGGGTGTCCCATGTTCAAATCGGACCTTTCCCGATCCCGCTGAAGGTGGAAGAGTATTCATTCCAAAATTAAAATGGCTTGATAATTGAGACTGTTTCGTTTTTTGGGGGGTATAAACAGAAAGGGAGATTGAAATTTTTGTCATGTTGTGATTGGGGTGGGTTTGGGTGTCCCACACACTGGGCTAAGGACCATTTATAGCAAATAGAGGATTTGTGGGTTGCATCCATGGCTCCTGAAAATCAGTCTTAACTCTTTATTCCAAGTGGGTGATGGATTTCGAAAGTCTTCCAGTGGGGGTGTTCCTGTTGACACTGGATATGTAGTTTAACCCTGCCGGGTTTACAAATGTTTGGAAGTGGTGTAACCGTTTAAAAATAGTAGACATTGGGGTGTAGTCTGAAGGTGGTAAGTCAAACGAGGGTATCAATGTTAATCCAGGTGGGTACATTATTGGGGGTGAAGGTAAGTAAGAGTGGACAAATACACTACTATTAAGTTTTAAGATGTCTGGGTAACGGTTTTAATCTGTCCCTATTACTTTCCAAAGCCTTCCCACACTGACGGTATTTATCCACCAAATATAATTCAAACTTGTGTTCTTTCATCAGGACAAGGTTTTGGTATATTTTTTTTTGGAAATGATTGAGCTGTAAGCTTGGCAGGTGATCTGACTGGGTATGCACCGTCCACAAATTTGTTTATTAATACTGCTACTTTTTTTTGAACTCTTTCCTCTGCTACACTCCTCACACACTGGCCTGTGCAGGGTGGGAAATCTATGGACTTAATAGCAGTGCTGGAGGGATTTTTTTTAAAAACGGCTAGACTTTGTAGGGTCAAACAGTGGACGGCCATCGGTGTGCAGAGTATAAGAGGGTCAGAGGTGGTAGTAGCTACCAGCAGGCAGTGTTGTTTGTCACAAAGGGGGGGTGTAGGGGGTGCTTCAATAAATGGCCTTTTTGGACTGCCTTTGAGTTCAGTATGTTTTGATAGTTCTTAAACAACGTGATATTTTTGCTCACCATTGGAGCCATATCAGTAAGAAGTTTCTCTCCACTAATTTGAACACTAGAGTCTGGCAGAGGGCGGGGCGGGATGGGAGGAGAGGGTGAATCGCGGGCGTGGAGCCCTTGTTGTTTCAGGGTCAGGTGGTGCCGACAGAATGTTAATTCTTCCTAGTGGAGGGATAGACGTAGTGGAGAAAGTAACCAGATAAATGAGAAAATTACAGATAGCATGAGTTTGGTGGTGTATTGTACAAAGCAGGTGACGAGTTGGTGAGCATTGTTTGTGAAAGGTCGTGGTACCATGGCCTTCTCACCATGTGAGTTTTAAGTTTGATAAGCAAGGAGCTTCCCGTGCCCTTTGCAAGTTTTGCAGTGATTGAAAACTCCTCCACAGAAGTGACACCTGAATACAGAATCATTTATAGGTACTATATTGCTGTCCTTTTTTTAAGAAGACCCATAAAACCCTGGGCTAAAACCCCATCAACGATGCTAGGGGTTTAGCTATTTAAAAAAAAAAAAAGTGGGGGTGGGGGGGGGACCGGCAGGTGGGAGGGGTAGTGGGGTGGGGGGGAGGGTGGGGGGGGGGTGGGTAGGATTAAAAATTAAACTCAAGCAATGAAAAAATTAAACATTAAATTTAAAATTACATAATCAAGCTGTACAGAGTTCTATATTAAATAATGATTTTAGAGTTAAAAAATAAATAAATAAAGTAATTAATTAATTATTTGAAAAAGGGTTGCTATCCTACCTAGTCATTCCAGAGCCATGACACGGACTGCAGCGATTGGAGCCAGTTCTCCCCGTGCCACCGCAGTATGAACATCGAGTCTGTAACAATAGAATCATTATAATGAAACAATAAGACAGAAAATACAGAAGGAAGTATTAAAGGTGTCATATGATGCTTTTTTAAAGATCATTATTTTGTGTATTTGGTGTACCAGAATATGTTGACATGCTTTAATGTTCCAAAAACACATTATTTTTCAAATACTGTACATTATTGTAGGTCCTCTATGCCCCGCCTCTCTCAAACGCTTTGTTTTCTACAAAGTCCCTCCTTCCGACAAGCGCAGTCTGCTCTGATTGGCCAGCTGACCCAGGGCATTTTGATTGGCCGAACACCACAAGCACTCGTCGGAAATGTAACGCCCCTTACCATAATCGCGAGCTTCAGCTTTCAAAATAAATGTAAAGACAGAGCCCGAAAGGGGAACAGAGTCGCGTGACAGATATAGTGATGAAGCTGGTATGTGTTTGCATTACACAAGCCACGGTTAAGACAGCTGACTCCACTGTGATGTGACCCCCCCCTCTCTCTCCTCTCTCCTCCTCTCTCATCCTCTCTCTCTCTCTCTCTGTTGCATACTGGGAGTCGGTGAGAGTGGTGGCGGTGGTGAGAGCTACTGTGTGAGTTGTGAGAGTTTCTAAATCTTGCTTTTTCCTACTTACTTTTTCTTTACTTTCCAGAAAATACATGGTTTAGAAAGTAATTTGTAAAATAGTTGTATATTGGTGATTGTGTGGCAGAATGGCGTCTCTTGATGAGACGCTGCCATTATCACTTCGTAATGGTTTCAGGTGCATTCCTGAGGATAATGCTACAGTGGAGGATGTTTTAATTGCAGTTGGGGATCAGATTGGTCATGAGAATATTGTATCGGCATCACAAATGAATCAGGCAAAATTTAGTTAATCGTTTAGTAGTAACTGGCCTTACTATTAAAGATGCTTTTGTGCAACTTTCACCGCTGTATACATCGACAACGAAAGTAACAGTTTCAAATATCCCGTCTTTCGTTTCCAATGATGTTTTGCAACGTGAGTTACACGTTTTGGAAAAGTTGTTAGTCCCTTTAAAACTGTTGCGCTTGGATGTAAACATCCGGCTCTGAAGCATGTTGCGTCTTTCAGACGGTACGTTTACATGGTGCTAGAATCACCCGAGAATACACTGGATATTAATTTCCGTGTGAAACCCGAGGGAAGGTTATATATGGTGTAATGCAACTTTTCTGTGTGTCCCAGGGTGGGGTCTGAGTGCGCGGCGCACCACTTACCTGGCTCCACGGCTGGGCAGGGGGCTCGTAAGGAGGCATAGCGTCCTTGAACCGAACCCTGCTGCCCATTGGCGAAGTTCCTGAAGCACACCTGGGTCAGCACCACCCTCGTGCAACTGCTTCAACGCTTTGGCCTGGTGGACTTGCAGGAGGGCCATGGCGTGCAGGGCGGAAGCGGCACTGTAAGCCTTAGCCGTCAGAGCAGATGAGAACTTACAGGCCCTGGACGGAAGGCGTGGACTACCTCTCCAGGTGGCGGCGCTTTGCGGGCAGAGCTGCATGGCAATAGCGCGCTCGACCAGAGGGATGTCCACATACCCTTGGGCCGCCCCCCCGTCAAGGGTGGTGAGGACGGAGGAGGCACCAAGTCTGTTTCGGGCAGAAAAAGGTGCCTTCCAAGACTTAGTAACCTCCTCATGCACTTCCGGGAAGAATGGAACCGGAGGCGGCTGCCGATGCCCGGCCTGCGCCCCCAGGAACCAATCATCCAGCCTCGAGCGTTCGGGAGATGGAGGAGGCCTCCAGTGCAGCCCGACTCTCTCAGCAGCCCGGGAAAGCATAGCGTTCAGCTCTGGATCTGACTCGGGCAACGGCACTCTTCCTGAAGGTGGCTGCGCAGCCGAATCCTCATCTCCAGAGCCTAGCTTGCCCTCCGATGCAGCGATCGACATCCTGTCCTCTGCCTGTGCCCCGCACAAGATGCTGGACCCCGCCCTGTCCGAGGACCCAGCTCACTCGTCCGGAAGCACCAGGTGGTGCGACATGCTTGAGTAATGAGAGGCCCGCGGAGACGTACTCGACGGGGAAGCTCTCACCGTAACCCTCAGGTCTCCCTGACCATGAACCGAAGTAGCCCTCCGAGAACCAGAGGAGCTAGAGTGGGGCACGGCAAGGGGGATACCCCCCCCCATTTAATGAGGCGGTATCTAGACCACAAACGTCACGATGGTCATGTTCCTGCACTGAAAACATGACTCATCAATGAGCGCTGCTTCAGCGTGCTGCAAGCCCAAGCACGAGACACAGCGATCATGACCATCAGATGAAGCCAGGAAACGACCACATCCAGAAACGCACGAGCGGGAAGCCATCTTTAAAAAGACGCCCGTCGCTCGTGTAGCTCTTTTAGAATTTGCTCTTTTAGAAGGAAACAACTCTCTTTTAGTGAAAGCGCTGAAGCGCTCATGGGAGGTCGCAGCGAGACCGCAGAATGGAAGCTGCAGCCCGCCGAGGTTTCAGCAGCCTGGATGGCAACCCCCGCTGATACGCCGTGACACCAATGCCAGCTGTTTCTTCCAAACACTCGTGGAGATTCATCCTGTAGAAGGCTCGGCTCCGAAGTGAAAAGCTGATGTGCGTTTGCACACGCTCTCCTTTTATACGCGCGCGGTGGGGCGGGATGTGCGTGGCGAAACACGCATTCCAACTGTCATTGGCTTGTTTAGTTTTACACTCGAAGGTGATTGGGCTCTCGGTCGAGATCCCAATTCGTCAGTCACGACGGACGTAACGTCGAACGCGACTGACTGAAAGGGAACCTCATATACAGTCCTCAAGTGCATTGTCAAAACTTATAAAAGAATTCCAGCTATTGGATATGTGGAGAATAAAACACCCTAATGATAGACAGTATACATGGATTAACGCTTTTAATAATAGAGTTAGTGCTGCCCGACTAGATAGATTTTATGTGTCTAAATATTTTAATAGTAGAGTAATTGAGTGTTACATTTGTCCTGTAGGTTTTTCTGATCATCATCTAATTATTATGACAATGACCATATCAAATGTACCTAGAAAATCGGTTTACTGGCATTTTAATGTTAAATTGCTCCAGGATGCTGCTTTTTGTGATAATTTTGGTTTCTTTTGGGAAAATTGGAAAAAGAAAAAAAGTTATTTTGAAAACTTAAAACAGTGGTGGGATGTAGGCAAGACTCAAATAAAAACTTTTTGTCAACAGTATTCAGCCAACTGTAGTAGTAGAATAAATAATGTGATTGAATCACTTGAAAAGCAAATTAATTCAATGGAATTGCAGATGGTTGATGCACATAATTCTGTACTGTATAATGATTTACAAAAGAAAAAGAGAGAGCTAAGTCTGGTCCTAAATGAGAAAGTAAAGGGAGCTTTGATAAGGTGGCTCAACAAAAACAAATGCCATGTCTTAAACTCCCTGATGGGAGAATAACGTATAAGACTATTGAAATGAGAAACCATGCTGTGGAGTTTTATTCAAGTCTTTATGCTGCAGAGAACTGTGAAAATGATGAATGGATGACACAGCTTCTTCAAGGTCTTCCTCAGCTGGACTAGTATAACTAGTATAACATTTAAGGAAATTACTGCTGCTGTGGGACAACTTAGTTCAGGACGGTCCCCTGGAATAGATGGACTGCCGGCAGATTTTTATAAAAGGTTTTGGAATTGCATTGGACACGATTATTTTGATGTTTTATGTGAGTCTATAAGAGATGGCATTTTACCTACTACTTGTCAATATGCTGTTTTATCATTATTGCCAAAAAAGGGGGATTTAGCCTTTTTAAAGAACTGGCGTCCTGTTGCCCTTCTTACAACAGAATGTAAAATATTTTCAAAATGTCTGACAAATAGATTAATAAATTACTTGGGTTTGGTTGTACATAAGGATCAATCGTATTGCATTCCAAAGAGGTCTATTATGGATAATTTGTTTTTAGTGCGAGGGTTATTTACATTGTAGATATCTGTAATGGTTTCAATGTGGATGTTGGATTAATTGCCCTGGATCAAGAGAAGGCTTTTGATCGTGTTGATTACAAGTATCTTTTTAATGTATTGAAGGTGTTTGGTTTTGGTGAAACTTTTTTAAATTTGATACAGTTATTATATAATGGTGCATCATGTATGGTTAAGGTAGGGGGCACTTTGAGTCGGCCAATTCCTATTCTAAGGGGTATTAGGCAAGGCTGTCCTTTGTCTGGTCAGCTATATAGTTTAGCAATTGAGCCGCTGCTTTGTAAACTTCGAGAAAAGTTGTCAGGTTTTAAAGTGCCTGGTTTTTCTTTAGACTCTCTATTTTTCTCTCTGCTTATGCTGATGACATCACAGTTTTTGTAAATCATACTCAAGATATTAAGTGTTTATCTGAGGTACTCAGTCTTTATGAGAAAGCTTCATCAGCTAAAGTGAACTGGGCTAAAAGTGAAGCTTTTTGGGCTGGTAAAGGGGAATTTGAGAGTCTCCCAAAGTTACCTGGGGACCTTAAGTGGGGTAAGGAGGGACTTAAATTGTTGGGAGTTTTTTTGGGGTCAAATGATTTTTAAAAGCTAAATTGGGAGGGTATAGTGGAGAAAGTGTGCAGCAAGTTGTCTAAATGGAAATGGTTGCTACCTCAGTTGTCCTATAGGGGAAGGATTTTAGTGACCAATAATTTGGTCGCTTCTACTTTGTGGCATAAAATAACTGTGTTGCAACCACCTGCTGGACTTATTGAGGAAATTCAAAGAAAACTTGTGACTTTTTTTTGGTCTGGACAACACTGGATTCGTGCTGCTGCTTTATACCTTCCTGTTCAAGAGGGGGGTCAAGGATTGATAGACATCAGATCCAGAATTATGGCTTTCCGGTTACAAGCAGCTCAGAGACTGTTGTATCACACAGATGTATCATGGCTAAAGACAGCTTCTGCTCTTCTCAGGCGGGTCAAAAGTATGGGATTGGACAAACATTTGTTCTTAATGGAGCTCCAGAATGATGATCGTGTGAATCTTACATCTTTCTATAAGTCAGTTCTGGAGGCATGGAAAGTGTTTACCATTTCACGCTCATCAGATACACATGCTGGATTATGGCTTTTTGAAGAGCCACTTTTTCTTAATGATTTTCTACCTTCAAGACTTTTGTCTGGTCTCAGTCTGCGGGCATGTTTAACTGCTGCTGGATGCACAAAGTTGGGACATATTTTGAATACAAGCACAGAGGAACTGAGTAAAAGGACTGGGGTAAAATCCTTGTTATTTAAGTCTTTGCATGTGGATTATAAGACTTTGACAAATGACTCGGAAGCAATTGATCAATGGAGAAAGGGGATTCATTATGTTTTCCCTTCTCTTAATGTAGCTATTGCTGTGGGAGAATGGCAAGATGATGGTAAGAGTCTTTTGTCTTTTAAAACACCTCAACTTGGAGTTTTTGAGGAAGTAGGGAAAAAAGCCCTCTATATTTCCTGTGTAAAAGCATCTTATGCTAATCTTTTGAGTGGACTTCCTTCAACAAAATGGACTGAATTTTTTGGAACTGTTTCTTCCCCTAGAGGCTGCTGGCGGTCCTTATACAAACGCCCAATTGATAAAAGAACAGGCGACCTTCAGTGGAGGATTGTACATGGGGCGATAGCCACAAACAGATACGTGGTGCACATTGATCCTTCCGTAGGGGTGGGTTGTCCCTTCTGTACAGAGGTTGAAACGGTTTTTCATTTATTTGTACAGTGTACTCGGTTAAATGAATTTTCACTTTTATCTCAATGGTTTTTTGAAATTGGTGAAGCTTTCTCTTTTGAAATGTTTATTTATGGTCCAAAGTATACAGAAAAAATGAAAAGTCCGTTGATTTTATTGAATTTTTTGTCTGGCACCGCAAAACTTGCTATTTGGAAATCAAGAAAAAATAAGTTGTCTGGACAGGGTTCTCTGGATGCGTTGAAGATTTTCAAAGGCTTGGTGGCAGCTCGGCTTAAAATTGAGCATGCCTATTATAAAATGATTAAATGTGTGGAATCTTTTATGTACATTTGGGGGATAAATTAGGTCCTTTGTACAGTAGATGATGATGATTTAATGCTTGCTTTTTGAAATGTTTTTATTAGCAGTATTTATTGTTGTTTTGTGAGTTTGTAATATTGTGAAACTTTATTGTTTTAAATAAAGGTGTATTTAAAATTCACATTCCCCATCCCCTCTCGCGCTCTCTCTCGCGCGCTCTCTCTCGCGCGCTCTCTCTCTCACTTTCTTCCCTCGCTCATCTAGTCCTCCTCCCCTCGCATACACACACGATGCGCAAAACTCCGCATTTGAACAGTCAATAGCAAATACTTAAAATAATAACCAAATAGTAGCTGATTCAGAAGCGCCAGATTGTCATAGCACGTCAGAATTACCTCCCTCCTAGGTTTCATGAAATGGTCGCCATAAAATGCATTGCTGTTCTGTTGTAAGTAATTCCTAAAGTGCTGTTGTAAGATTCCTAAATGCATCTACTTCTGGAAGGCCAAATAAAGTGCTTCTGCTTTGCTTTTGAAACACACAGCGTCTCCCTGACATTCTGCATCAACACTAACTGCGGTTACTTGAAACCACGCCTTCTTTCTTTGCGTGCACATTTGGGCGGCGTTATGCAAATCTTCCCACTCAGTGACGTAGACATGTTGGGGTGTGTTTAAACGAGGTGTTTTAGGAGGGTGTGGTTGAGTCTTAACTTTTATAAAGACTATCTCTTTGGATTTGAGACTTTAGTCTTTGTTACTTTACAGATCTTCTTTATGCACCATGAGCTTGTAACACTCCAAAGTGAAAGAAAAATTGAAATCGCATCATACGACCCCTTTAATTACGTAGGGGCTACATATGATCAAGAATGACAAGCACCAATTATATATATATATATATATATATATATATATATATATATAGAATATAATATATTAATACTACATGAAAAATAAATAACATTTAAAAACCGAGCTAGAACCAGTTTTTTTTACAGTCTATGGGCAGAACGTGTTATTTGTTTACATCTTAGTAAAAATAAAGTACTCCTTTATTCATTTTATTTCATTTCTTCTTGCTGTATTAGTTAAGCCTATATATAATATGCAACGTACACAGTTTTTTTTTTTTAAATAAACAAATACAGTTTCACACATGTTGTGGACGGGCACATTTCAGAGCAGGATCGAGTGACTTCCGCTGCCTGATATTATTTCCAGGGCGTCGCTGCGTCATTTCCTCCTCTTCTTCAGGACTGTCTTCGGTGGAGGCAGGTCCAACGGTAAGCGGAAAAACATCTAAATTCATCCTTTAACACTGTGATTAAAATAAACTTTTCTCAGTCCATGGTGCTGCATTAGTGGTCACTCTATTTAAATGCGCGGATATTGTGGCGCGTGGAGCGAAAAAATAAGCGATGTTTATATAAACTCGCACAGGGTCTACACGGCGGCCACTGGTGTGATACTGAAGACACAACATATATTAAATGCCAATCCGCTTGCTTTAACATCACAAAAGATACCCTTTATACTAAAACTAGATGATTTAGACTTTCAGACGCTTAATACAACATTTTGTGTTTAGTGCTAGTTGCATGTGTTTTGCTTGAAGCGCTAATAAACTAGATTTCTGCTGTAGTTTAAACGATAAAGGTTTGCGTTACGCTTATTTTTTATCGCATGATGTAATTTACTCGTTTTTTGTTGACAAGGTATTTGGACAAGAGTTTACCGCTGGCTAGCATTGCTCATGTACATGCTACACGTTAAAGTAGCCTGCTTTGGTGTAGGATGCAGGGCTGTCACTAACGACTATTTTTTTATTTCGATTAATCTATCGACTCATTTATCGATTAATCTAAATGATTACTTTCCCACAAATATTTAACCATTTTAAAGAACATTTTATTAAACTTGCAACTTTGCCATTCAGTAGTGTACCATAAAAAGTATAAATGTAAACAAACCTAATAAAAATGAAATAAAAAGAAAATAATTACAAAAGTCTGAGAAAGTCAGCATGTTCTTAATGTCAATATATCCACATGTTCTGGGCTTCTGTTCATTGCAGCTGTGAGTGCAACCACAAAGGGGAAACAAATCTGTTTCAATTAACCCCAACAGTTGGGTTTTCACATTAAATAAATGCAATGTTTAGAGTCCACTAGAATCAAGTATTAAAATTGTATTAAAAGTTATTATTAAACATTAAGTATTAAAAGTACTCTTAGAAATGTGTAAACAACAGATTTAAACAGACATCTCCAGCATGATGAAAAAAATGGGCTTCAGTTGTGAAACTCCAAATGAAATCCAAATTCCTATGAAATCCTTTAAAGCAAAAGTAAAGTGCAACATAGAGTGCAAGAAGCAAGTGTCCATCTCACAGTCCAAATCACTGAAATCAAAGTTCAGTATTATAGTGTAAGAATGACAACATATCCACCTGTTCTGGTCTACTGATAATAAAATATTATAATTAATTTTTGTGGTAATAAAAATAGATGTAGGCTAAGTGAACAATAGCCTTTAAATTTACTTAAAATACATATACAATAGCAATGAGGCAATAATAATTAGTTCAAATAAAGTATCAAAAGCAAGAAATCATATGGTTTTATTGAACAAAACTGTTAAAACACAATGTATTATAAACAATAGAGCCACTGATCTATATATAGTATATATTATAAGAGAACGCTATTAGAGATCATGAATAGAGCTAATGTACATTATGCATTACAACAAAGGCCTGCAGGGGGCGCCAATGGCTTGATGATTATTTTTACACATTGCTGTATGTTCTAATACTTGTTTAATATTGACCAAGCACCATTTAATTCAAATGTCCACTTAATCTTTAATATTTGGCCATTTCTTTACGACAGAAATGCTATAGCCACTGTAATTTAATGAATATGTGGTCTTCAAAACGTGTAAACTCAAGAATGAGGGTTTGAGCTTTTATTTTGAAACCGTGAGATAATGTATTCTCCTGTGTTTGCGTAGATTTATAAATGATTTACCTTACAAATCTGATGAAATGGCGCATGTTGCGTTCCCAGATGAACGTTATAATAAACCCAAACTCACAACAAGATGCAGAGATGGAGTTTGAGACGCTCCACACATGTAAATTATAACAGTTCCTGTGGAACTACTGTGAAAGGAGCCGCTGTGAGACGCACGTACGTAACCTACACGCCTATAACTGCAACGCATTTAATTAAATCGTAGCGTTTGAATTTGCAGTTATGCTTAATTATGATTTTTAAACTGGTTTATTATATCATGAGGCCTTGGAAAACAGACTAATGCAAGTAAGATGCAAGTCATCTTGACTGTTTATATTGAATGACTTATTAGACTTTCTTAAATGTGTAAATGTATATTATTTTAAACTCATTGTCTCTTTCATTTCTGCATGTTCACTCTGTAGGCATCATGGTTCAACTCCGACCCCTCACCAAACCTAAAATCCTCAAGAAAAGGACCAAGAAGTTCATCAGACATCAGTCCGACCGCTATGTCAAGATCAAGGTAGGAATATCAAGGAATTTCTGAGGTCATGGTTTCCAGGAAATAATGTAGGTTTGCATAGAAAAGATATTTTATTAGTTAATGTTGTTGGACTAAAATTAAAATTCACTCTTATTTTCTAAATGCATATTAGTAAGTCATTCCTAGTTTTTAGTGTTAGGAGATGTTAGGATCACAAGCATATTCATATTCGAGCCGGCCGTCGCAATCTTGGCAGCGCGTCACTCCTGGATAATCGAAAATGGGAAAGAGGCGGGAGCTGGTTGCTGAAGCCACACCCACCTAGCTCGACGACCGTGTCAGCAGTGCCAATCCACCGGTCACTCAAGTGCCCACACCCTTAATTATGCAGAACTTTAAGGCTTAATGTAATTTAAATGGAGGAGTTTGATCACAGTTGTCATGAAGGGCAAATATTAGCTATATAGACCAAAATCATGTGTTGAACCAGGCTGTAAACATGTTTTTTTTCTGCTGTAAAGTTGGGCATTTTAACGTGGGGAGTCTATGGGACTGACTCCCTTTTGCAGCCAGCCGTTAGCGGCCAGTTGACGAATTACAGCTTAAGTCACTTCCGTATTGGCTTCACGAGAGAGAGTGGGAGTAAAACCAAGTGTAATTTGTATTGTTTTTAGCTAAAATGCATTTGAATATATTTAAAATAGCTACAGAAGCTGGTATGTTGATGAAGTGCATGCTATAGATCTTGTGAAAAGTTTTCCATGCATATGTTTCATTTTGACCTAATGTCTAAAAGCATTAGTTTAATTAACTTAATTTTTTTACTTAAATGTGTAGTAATTAGGAATATCTGGTTTTAGTTTGGTTTCATTGTGACTTCCAAGTTCTACAACATTTTGTGCTTTCAGCCACAAGTTGCCTTTTTATGAGTGCAGTGCATTATCAAAGTTGTTTTCCATAATTGCTAGACAAATCATGGAAAGCCATTGATCAGAATGCACAAGTGTAGCAAGTTCTCAGATCTTCTTGGAGTGCGGTAGCATTTTGTATGGTTGTCAAATTCAACTACACTGCCCAAAACGTTTATTCATTTTAAGAGATCGGCTAAAGTAGTTCAATATTCTTTCCAACGGAGAACTCAAAGTTAATTTAGCTTTTAAATTACATCCATGATCTAATATGAATGATCGCTCTGCAGAAAAACTGGAGGAAGCCCAGAGGTATTGACAACAGAGTGCGCAGGCGCTTCAAGGGTCAGATGTTGATGCCCAACATCGGTTATGGGAGTAACAAGAAGACCAAACACATGCTGCCCTCTGGATTCAGGAAGTTCTTGGTCCACAATGTCAAGGAACTTGAAGTCCTCATGATGAGCAACAAGTAAGATTGTTATATATTGCCACTATTATACCTAATGTAAGTGTGCTCAGATTACTATTTCATATAAATCCTTTGTATATTTTAATGTGGGGGTTCTTTGTGGTCTTAGTATTATGTAACTAGTTGATTATATTTGTTTAAAGCAGACTGGACTGTCTATATCTCTCTGATCATACCTGTTGAATTGCCCGTATTCATCTTAGGTGTTGAATTCAGAGAAATAGCATGGCGGAGGAAATACCCATTCCACCTCTAGCTCTTGCCATAGCCAGAAGGTGGAAGATAATCTGCAACAAGTGACTAGCGCTTGTATTTGGGTCTCCTCTTCTGAATAGAACTAGGTTGTGAAGTTTGTGTAAACGGATAACTTGAGTTTCAATGATGAATGCTGCATTTGCTTATTTAGTATTGTTTTCAAAACAAGAACGAGAATCTTAAGGTTATTTTTTCTCTGTAGGTCCCATTGTGCAGAGATCGCCCACAATGTGTCTTCAAAGAACAGGAAGATCATTGTAGAGAGGGCCGCTCAGTTGGCCATTAAGGTCACAAACCCCAACGCCAGACTTCGCAGCGAGGAGAACGAATAATCTGGTTTTCTTGTTGTCTTTTCAATAAAGTGAAAGTGTTAACTACTCTTGTGTTTTCGGTCTCATTTATAGTGTAGATATGAGATTTGCAACCCTGTTCACTGCTCGCTTTGAATATCTCCATTCTATCGCACACCTGTTTCAGAGCTGCATCCAAAAGCTGAAAATGTCTCTGGGATAACAATCGCATCCTGTCTGCTGAGATATCTGACTGTTTTTGTTTGCTAATGTGTGTATTTTTAATAAACGTTTTCCACTTTTGTCATTTCCAGTGAGAAATTAGTATTGCAGTAATTAAATATTCTCTTGGTTGTCACCAAAGCATTCGGTTTTGTTGTAGATCATTAAACTGTTATGCTGCCTCAGAAACTCGTTTGAAATCAGTTTTTGGATGTTCCTTTGTGTGCAAATGCTGCATGAAAAGTCATTGCATGATAGGGTAGTAAAGCAACAAGTCGGCTCCTTAAATATGTCCTTACAGCCCTGGGCGGCATTCGAAATCGCATGCACTTCTCCTGAGTAGGTACTTCACAGCCATTCATAAATCCTCTCCTGTGGCCTGATGGGATATTAAAGTGTGTCATATGCATGCTTTAGAATTACGCTGGAAGAAGTTGGTCATTTTAGTACTTTTTGACACTTCTTTTGTGGCCATTGTGGATTGGGACTTTTGTCACATGCCGTTTTTGCCCGTTGTATAGTAGGGAAGTATGCGATTTTGGATGCAGCCCAAGTCTTTGAAGACTACTACTAATGAGCTGATGACCTGAATCAGGTGTGTTTGAGACATTCAAAATGTGCACTGTTGGATGGGCTCCAGGAATGGGGTTGAAAAACCCTGGTCTAGTAGATACTGATTATGTAATAATATGCTCCAAGCTTTAAAAGTATTTATTTTCTCAACAAATCCATAGTCCATTGCAGGCTCTGCAACCATAACCAATTGCAGTTGCGAGTCCTAACTGGTGTCCATCGATTCTACAGCCCCTGTTAAGGGGTCTCCTTGAAGGCTCTCGAAGATGGTGGCCATCTCTGCATTGCTTCGGATCTGATTGGCAAACTCTGCCATAGCGGGACTCTTTTCCACCTCACTGATGGACAGCAGGGCAGCGACTGCACGCATGGCAGAGCGCCTCAGCTCTTCCTGTTTCTCAAACTCTTGCTTCACTGAACCGGCTTTTACCTTTATGTTATAAAAGTAGATTATTGTTTACTGAAGTATTAAGACAACCCATCTTTTTAACAAACTGCTGTCATGTTAAGCCTTACCTTTGTAGTGCAAGTAGCTTTTAGTGGTTCCACTAACCTGTCCAGCCTTTGTACCACAGCGGCTGGACACAGTTTAGAAAGTCTGGCAAGCATAATGAAGGTCAGCATCTGAAATACCAGAAACAGAAAATTCTTAAAGGGAATGAACAGTGGAAAAACATTATTTTTTCAATCCAATGTAATTGACATTTAAATGAATACTCCACCCCAAAATGAAAATGTCATTAATCACTTACCCCCATGTCGTTCCAAACCCGTAAAAGCTTTGTTCGTCTTCGGAACACAATTTAAGATATTTTGGATGAAAACCGGGAGGCTTGTGACTATCAAATTAACTGCCTAGTAAATTACACTGTCAAGGTCCAGAAAAGTATGAAAGGCAGAATCAGAATAGTCCATCTGCCATCAGTGGTTTTTTTTTCAACCGTACATTAGACGACGAAAACTTTTGTACGCGAAGAAAACAAAAATAACGACTTTCTTCAACAATTTGTCTCCTCTGTGTCTCCGCATCACCGTAGCACCATTTTGAAGAATATCCTCTGAACGCAAGCAGCGTACGCTATTCTGTGTCAGCCACGCTGCACAGATGTGCTGTTTTCGGTCAAATCAAAGCGTAAATACATGTAGAAAACGTATCCTTGTGTCGCAGCTGCTTGCGTTCAGTGGTTATTCTCCAAAATGGCGCTACGGTGATGCATAGAGACAGAGGAGACGAATTGTTGAATAAAGTCGTTATTTTTGTTTTCTTCGCATACAAAAAGTATTCTCGTCGCTTCATAACGTTATGGTTGAACCACTGATGGCAGATGGACTATTCTGGCGATGTCTTTCATTCTTTTCTGGACCTTGACAGTGTAATTTACTTTGCAGTCAATGGGACAGTCACAAGCCTCCCGGTTTTCATCCAAAATATCTTAAATTGTGTTCCGAAGACGAACAAAGCTTTTACGGGTTTGGAACGACATGGGGGTAAGTGGTTAATGACAAAATTTTCATTTTGGGGTGGGGTATCCCTTTAAGCATAATGTAATCCATTCTACCATAACCTCACTGAAAATGCACTTACTTTAATGTCATAGTGATCTTTCAGGCCTTCTTCAACATGGTTCAGAAATTCAAAGATGTCCAAACAGTCCAGGCAGCTGTCCAGCAGGGTGTACATACATTCAAAAGCTGCCTTGCGGACGTCCAAACCATCATCTACTGTGTGCTTGAAGGGGCCCATCTCAACCTGAGATGTGATTAAACGTGCCATAATTTAAGTTTAATCAAATTTCACAAAGAATTTTAATTTCTTTTACTGTTTTTGTGTATCAGTGTTTCCAATATCTTTCTTGTGCTTTTAACGTTCATAATTTGTACCTCTCTGACAAGGTCTTTTCTGATTTGTGTCTCCTTGTATAGATGTGGGAGAAGTGATGTCAGAAGTCCACGGATCAGGGAGGGTTTGTTGTGGGCAGCTGAATTAAACATGACTAAAGCCACCCGCCGAACATTGAGGTCAGGATCCTGGAGTGTTTTCAGGAAGTCACCTAATAGCAGAATTACATACTAGGCCATTAGTTAAAGGATTTAAAATAGTATCTATCATGCATTTACCTATATATAAGTAAAAACAAGCAAGTTACCTATGCACCCTTTGAGAAGTGAGTCTATGGGCATGGGGTGGTCTACAATGGTGAACTTCACTGCAGTTACAACTGTACTGCGAGAAAGCGGAGACCCTGGAAGAACAATAAATATTGTTTTCTGTTTAGATTTGTGCAGCCCAATTATGTATATCAAACACTTTGCAACATTTTAAGACTATGTTTGAAACTAGCCCATTATCAAGTGAGTAAATTCAAGATAACATTCAATCTCTTATTACCCGAGGACAGTTGTTTCTTTAGCCTTGGTAGGAATTCAGATGGACTGACCAATGTGAGTTTCCCCAAACATTCGGCTACAATATTGCGAGTGCCCTCCTCTGCGCATTCACAGTGCTTGAATAGCAAAGCCCAGATGTTCTCCACGTGAAGCTTGAGACTGTCGGCTGACAGAGCACTGATCATTTCTTTGAGCGAGTGTAGAAGCAGGTACTGTCTCTTCGGCTGGCTGCCGATCTCCTTGAGCATGAATGGCAGATACTCCCTCAAGTTTCCGACACAAATGTTTCCCAAAGCAAAAGATGCAGCAGACTTGACTTCCTCATTAGGAGAACCGAAGGCTTCCATTATTACTCCCTTCAGTTCCTTCTGCCCTTCGAAGTTCATAAAACGTCCAATTTCTCCAAGGCACAGCAATGAGAGAATTCTCACCGACTCGGATGATTTGGGGTTCTTAACCTCCTGGATAAGATTGGTGACCACTCCAGAAGCTTCTTTGGGACAGGCCATCGACAAGGCAGCTACACACTTGGCCACCGAGTAGTAGGACTGTTTATGCACGGACATTGAGTCAGTAGACTTGAAATCATAGAAAGGCCCCCTCAAGCCTTTCAGAAGGTCACTGTAACCCATATTGGTGGCCTTTGTTGCTACAAGAACCTGGAAGAACTCAAGTATTGAATTAAGAGCACCTCCTTGTAGCAGTGGAGAATGGACTAAATTTAGCACTTCAGGTAAGATCGTCCCCCCAATCTTGCTCAAAGAGGACGGGCAAACTTTGGCCATACAGGTGATCAGCGTTATGGCTACTTGTGAGATATGCATATCGCGATCCTGAATCAAAGCAGGCACCTCACTCAGTATGGACTCTATCAAAGGCGGCTTGAAGCTGTCGCTGTAGTTTGTGACCATCACATTCAGGGCTGTTGTCGTGTTCAACTTAAGGGCCCGTTGGTTTTTCCGCAAGAAGGATCCAAGCATTGGAATCCCCTCTGTTAAAATGGGCCTTAAGTCGATTTTAAGTGGTGAGGAAGCGACAAGAGTCAAAGTCTTCACTGTGACAAGTCTGGTGATTTCATTTTTAAGCCTTTCCAGAAATATCTGCAAGGTGGGCTGCAGGTCACCACCAAGCTGGTCACCAAAATGACTCAAAATGTGGCCCATGCAGAAAATGGCACGCTCTTTCACCTCTTGGTCTATGTCAGCCGCCCTCAACCTCTTTGAGGTGCAAGCGAACACATTCTTGATGTAAGGTTTGGCATCAAAAGAGACAGGCTTGTCCAGTGGCCGCATGAGTTTGACAATCTGCTGGGTGACTTGGAGGGCCTCCGATGTGATTTTATAAAATGGGTCTTCGACGCATTGGATCACTGGTGGTAAGATGACGCTAATGTGTGGTTGGAAGATCTCTGGCTTGTGGCTACTTAAGAGAACATTAAGAAAAGCAAGGGCATCAATCTTCATGTTTGAAGAGGTCGACTTGTCTGTCAAGGAGTAAATAATACCTAAAGAGAGACAGAGGCTTAAATGAATAGTTACACTAAAAATAATATGCCACAAAACTGGTTAAAAAGATAGTTCACCCAAAAATGAAAATTCTGTCATTAATTACTCACTCTCATGTTGTTCCAAACCTGTGAGACCTTCGTTCATCTTCGGAAAACAAATTAAGATATTTTTGATGAAATTTGAGAGCTTTCTGACCCTCCATAGACAGCATCGCAACTACCACGTTCAAGGCCTTGAAACGTAGTAAGGACATTGCTAAAGTAGTCCATGTGACATCAGTGGTTCAACCGTAATTTTATGTAGCTATGAGGATACTTTTTGTGCAACCAAGAAAACAACAACAACAAGAAACAACTTGATTCAACAATTTCTTCTCCTCTGTGTCAATCTTCGACGCTGTTCATGAGAGTACCAGTGTGCATTTCTCTGCTTGCAAACAAGCCGCAGTGTTCTACATCAGAACGTGGCTCCTGCGTCAGCCGCATCACATGCATGCGTCGTGATACTCTCGTGATCGTGCGTCGAAGACTGATATGGAAGAGAAGAAATTATTCTAAAAGTGAATACAATTATTATTTTTGTTTTCTTTGCACACAAAAAAAAGTATTCTCGTAGCTTCATAAAATTACGGTTGAACAACTGATGTCATATGGACTATTTTAACGATGTCCTTACTGCCTTTCTCATCCTTGTCCTGGTGCAGTGCGGCTCGTGGGTTTTAAAAGAAGAGGAGCACACTAATGTATGGGTCTTGGATCCCTGCCGATATTATTATTATTTGCTTAACCACCTTAAAATGAGTGGCTAGCCTCCCTTACGAGGTTTCTTTTCTCAACACTCCTCAGTGCTGAAAGTGAACACTCGATGATGATTGGCTAATTTTATTTTTACCAACGGAGGCACGAGATCTCAGCTCTCCCCCAGCCTCCCCCTACCCTTCTCTAGCATTAGCGATTGTATTACATCAGCAGATTCGGCACATTCGCGATAGAAAAGTGGCGCTTTTTACGTTATGGCATTACAGCTGTGAAATTACAAACAAAAAATACACATTCTGATACATGAACTGAATTGTGAATTTTATTAACATTAAATCGTCGTCCTCCCATTTTCACCTCAAAATTATGGGGAAACTGTGCCTCCCCTGCCTCACCTGACGAGCCGCCACTGCGTTTTAGTACCATTGCTGTCTATGCAGGGTAAAAAAGCTCTCGGATTTTATCCAAAATATCTTAATTTGTGTTCCGAAAAAGGTCTTATGGGTTTGGAACGACATGAGGGTGAGTAATTAATTGACAGAATTTTCATTTTTTGATGAACTAACCCTTTAAAAATGTCCAAAGACAACTTGACAGACTCTTATGTATTTGTTGCAACTAGAGCAAGAAACGAACATCACTGACCAGAACTTAGTATCCATTAGACAACCTGAAGTATGCATGTTAGCTGTTCTTACTCAGAATAGTGACTTACACCATGTGTACAACAGGTGTGACGATAGTCATGGATCATGCTTCAACTTTTTGAAGCTGTCTACACTGAACACGTCAAAATGGAGTTTCCAAATCAGTTTGTTCTTAATGTCAGAATTCAAACGGGGCTTCAGTTTACTATTGGTATCTCATTGCTTTGCATCCATTGTAGACAGTCTTATACAATGTGGACAGGGTGTTAGCATAGCTTTTTATGCTAAATCTCTTTTAAGCTGACCTGGAATGAGGGCTGGTATGTGTTCTCCTAGTTGACCAGGCAGTACATTGGCCATCTCTGTCAAAAGATTGAAGCAGCCTTGCCTACATCTTATGCTTTTCTCCTTTAGCTGTCGGTGTAAGGCTTTTACAATCGTCGGTACCTGTGAGTGCAGGTGAGAGCTGTTTTTAAGAGATATGCACTGGATGCTACATGTAAGTTGGGTCAATAACCTGCAAACATTAGTAGGCTACCTGTTTCTTCAAGAGACAAGTTGCAGGCTCCTCTTTAGCCCCCGTGTCCAAAGTGGGACCATGAGGGTGTCTGGTCTGTCTGAGCAAAGCCACGTAGGCTGAGAAAATGTCAGTTTTAACATTTTCCTCACGCTCTTTGAAGCGGGACACCAACGTTGGGCTTACGGATCCATAGAGCTCCTCCAGCAGATCCCTGCGGCTGCTGATTATCGCCTCCAGACATTTCACAGAGGAACGCCGCACCTTCCAGCTCATGTCATCATCGTCACTGTATTCATCATCAGACTCTATAGATTACAATTGGGCTGACTGTGAAAAACATCCGCCATCTGCCTCATCTCATAGCTAGATAAACTTGATTTTTTAATCTAACTATAATTCTTTTCAAAGGCGTAATGTTTATTTATGTTTATGCTTAGAGTTGCATAATGATGGTCATAAAAATCACCCTGATCTTCATCTTCTCTGTCCTCAGTGTCCATACTGTCATCCTCATCATCATCAGCATCGTAATTGTAATTGGGATCGTAGATGATGTACTTTAAACACAACTTGATGATTGCTTGGATGTGAGGGGACATTTCCTTTGGACATCTGTTAAAAAAAACAGGAAATATTTTCTGACTTACAAGAATAAACATACGGTAATAAAATAAAATAGTAAAAGAAATAAAGGAAATATTTTCTGACTTACAAGTATAAACATACGGTAGTAAAATAGTAAAAGAAATAAAGGAAATATTTTCTGACTTACAAGTATAAACATACGGTAATAAAATAAAACGGTAAAAATAAAAAATTATATAAAAAAAGTTACAAAAAGACAAAACATTATATACTTTAAACCAATATAGTGTATTAAAATAAAATGAGTCCAAAAAATTACCAAACATGATACAATGTAAACCAACATAAAAAAATGTAACAAAAATTTTATAAATTATACCAAAATAATACAAAAACATGTTACAAAAATTACGCAGATGATATCATTTTAAATAATATCATAAAATAAAATGAGTCAAAAATGTCAAAACATAATATAATGTAAACCAAAATAATAAAATAAAATACATTTTACAAAATGACAAAATGCATTATAAATTAAACCAAAATCACAAAATGTCAAAAGTTAGAATTTAAACAAACATAAAATAAAATGCAACAAGTTAAGCGAAAATAATAAAATGCAAAAAGAATTCTCTCATGTTTAAAAAAAAATGTTTACAATTTTTAGTTTTAGACCAAATAATATAGAAAGAATGGTTCTACCTGCTAACAAAAGCTTCAAAAGCTTGAAAGCAGAACTCGCGTAGCTCATCATCCTCCACCTTACAAAACTTCACCACCATTGGCACAATCTTCTGCAGGTGTTCCCCTTCAGATCATAAGACTCCATGTTACTCCACTTGAATATTCAAAATGTATTGTAATACTACATGTTGCATTAAAAATCTCCAGAAGGCATTTTAGTACTTTGTTGAATTTATCCTAGCTAGTCTCTTCGGCTCCCTCTGCTGGTCACTCAATAACACTACATTCCCTCAAAACTGACAAATCAGCTCTCACCGATCCTGTGTCCTCCTCGTCTGCTGACCGTGGCCAGGCACTGGATGTAGGTGCGGACGCTGGCGGTGGGCGGCCCACGAGACAGTTCGCCCATGAGGTGTGAGGTGAGCTGCGTGAACAGAGTGGGGCTACAGCTGGGCACCAGGTGACCCAAAGCGATAATAGAGCGTTTCCTCACAGCCATACGAGGACTCATGAGCTGAGCGAGGAGGCTGGTCAGAATCGACTGATGGACGCTCACCAGAGCAGTGCTCAGCCTGGCAAATAATGTAGAAGACTGACGGGTGGATGCTCATTAACACTTACAGTTGAGGTGTTTGAACCTTCTGTAATAGTTGCGTATGAGTCCCTCAGTTGTCTTCAGTGTGAGAAGATGGATCTCAAAATCATACAGTCAATGTTGGAAAGGGTTCAAATACACAAAAATGCTGAAAAACCACAGATTTTGTGGGACCTGAAAGATTTTTCTGAAGAACAGCAGGCAGTTTAACTGTTCAGGACAAACAAGGGACTCATGAACAACTATCACTAAACACAAAACACAGCTGTGGTCATTCAGGTAACACACAGTTTAAGAACAGGGATGTAAACTTTTGAACGGGGCCATTTTTATAAATTCAACTATTATTTTCTCTTGTGGACTATATGTAAACATCTTTTATGTGGAAGATCTCATTCAGGTCAGGACTAAATAAACAATAACATGCATTTCAGATCCCTCTTATTTCGGTAAACAATTAACATTTTGCAGATTCTGAAAGGGGGATGTAAACTTTTGACCTCCACTGTACACGTAAGTAGGCTACAAGACATTTGGACCAACCTGCCCAACATGTCGGAGAGAATATCCAAAGCCTCCAGCTGAATGGACACGTCGTCTTGCATTCCCAATGCTCCAATCAACTGGGACGTGATCTTCCTACAGACGTTGACTGTGACGCTCAAACCTTCAACGCAATACAACAGCTATGACTAAAGAGCCCAAAAAGATGGACATTTCTCTAATATCATCTTGATACCTGTAGATGAAGGTGGCAGTTCGGCGATGACGGTCTTCAGGCCCATGCTGGAAATGTCCCTCAGCTGCTCTTTGTTGGACACCATGTTGGAGCAGAGCGTGTCCACCATCGTCTCCACCTGACACTCCTTCACTTTTCCCACCAGAGGACCAAGACTACACAAACCAGAAATAATCATGATCACTGCATCACTGTAAAGGAAGACGTTTGGAAGAAAATCTGAGTGAGAAAATACCATTTGACAGCCAGATTCTGCACTTCTCCGTTTTTGTCCTCCAGAAGTTTGAGTAGCATCGCCACAACCTTCCTCTCGCTTTCCTCGTCCAGTTTGATCGAGTCCTTCTGGAGCTCCATCATCAGGTCATTGGCCGCCATAAACCTGAAAGAAATCATAGTCTTTATTAGTGTTGATGTATACTTCACAATCCACATCGTATAGTACACAGTGCTGGGTAGTAACTGATTACATGTAATCTGGATTGTGTAATCAGATTACAAAAATTAAGTACTTTTAAGTACATTTTAAAATGCTCATAATCCGATTAGTTACTTTTTTATGGATTGCTTGATTACATATTGTTCACACAGCGGCAGTAAATTATTCAAAATGTATTGATTCTCTCTAATTCTTCTTTTTTTCCTCTTTTGAATGTTCCTTTCTAATAATGCTACTTTGTGTCATACCATTCAGCTTTGATTATATTCACAAAGACATATTTCAAGGAATATATTTTCTTCTCTTTGCTTTTTTTATATCAGTGTGGTACATTTAATAGTAAGTTTAAAACACATTTGATAAAAAGTAATCTAAAAGTGACCTAAAAAGTAGTCAAAATGCATTACCTAAAAGGAGTAACCTAGATCATGTTACTAACTACAGTTTTCATAATATAATCTGTAGTCAGTAACACACTACAATGTGTACGTAATCTACCCAGCACTGATAGTAGCCTACATGTCCAAAACATGGTTTTACTATGGTAAATACACACTGCCAAGATATAGCCAAGCAAATGAAAAAAAAAAAAAAAATCTACATAGCAAAACAGGTTGAGAACAACAAATTAGAAACTGAATGCTGCTGGAATCGTGATAGTTATCATTAATGCTGATTTATTTAATATTATTGGGTTAAGTTTCCTTTTGGCTAGCCAACCAAAATACAACTAAAATATAATAGAAGAGAATAGTCGTGTAAATTAAAATTTTATGCAAAATAAATACTAGTTTTCAATAAGACCACAACAGCTATAGTTTACAAAATTCAATGTTTATTCAATTCAATTCAAGTTTATTTGTATAGCGCGATACAAAGCAGCTTTACAGAAAATTAAAGTTTCTATTTTAGAGTTTCTAAATTGTAGTTAGTAGTAGCTTATCCGTGGTTTCCAGTTAAGCATTTTAAAGTATAGTATGAATCTGAAAATTATCCAGATATAAAATGTTTTTAGGCCGTTGCTTTGTCATTGGCCTATTTTTGTCAACATTAGTCATGAAACATGCGTCTAACAACACACTTGTCTTACCGAAAGTCTTTGTCACTGGATGTCATTTTTTCCAAAAGATTGGAAATGTAAAAGGTGACATTCGACATCTTTACTTTATAAAGAACTACACTTTATGGCGACGTAAAAATTAATACAGAAAGTTGAGCTTGATAAAGATCATAGCGCCTGGCTGGACACTGGGCAGGCTGGGACATATGACACTTTCGTACAGTTTATAAATAGAGATGAGCGATATATTAATAATTTAACGCGCTTTGCTGTCATCTGCTGGAGTCGATGTTGAAATGGAGGGCGCGGGTGGGAAACGTTAAGCGGAACCTTTATTTCGTTCCACCCGGAGCGTTTAGCAGCGGAGTCCGCACTGAGCGCTGTCTGTCTGCCACGTCGGAAACATTAGCAGTAAATATTCATCTCTGAAGCTCTGAAGAGCAACCAGGACACTTTCTGAAGATTTCAGTGGTGAAGGTGCTTGTTGGAGCGATATAATCAAATATGGTGAGTGTTGCATTATTGACTGGGCTTTGATTATTCTCAGATATTTGTTTAAACCCGGTAGTTCTTGAGCTGATGAATGGACAAATCTAAACAAATCCCAATTCTGTAGTTTTACAGTAAGTGACCTGATGGAAAATAAAACGCATTTTTAGATATCAAAGCAGTTTCTGAGATTAAAAGCAACTTTTTGTTGTTTTGTTGTGATTAGATTATCTTTATAAAACAGCTCTGATAATATTAAATTATCTGATTTTATTCTGTCAAATATCTATCTACCTTACATGTGTATATATATATTATATAGATATATATATATATATATATATATATATATATATATAAGTTGCAAAGACTAAAGTCTCAAATCAAAGAGATATTCTTTATGAAAGTTAAGACTCGTCCACGCTCTCCTAAAACGCCTTGTTTAAACACGGCCCCACATGTCTACTTCACTTTGTGGGAAGATTTGCATAACGCCGCCCTTATGTTCACGCAAAGAAAGAAGGCGTATTTTTAATTCTCGCTGTAGTATTGTTGCCACTGCCGCCATTTCGTGAAAACGCTGTGTGCTTCGTTGTGAAAGCAAACTACTTTGGTTGGTCTTCCAAAAGAGGACACGACTAAATCATGGTTAAGTTGTATTTACAACACTGTTCCAGCACAGTTCAACCCAAATATTCAGATGTGTGTGCAGCACATTTTATGGAGGACTTTTTTCCTGATCCTGGTAGAGTAGACTGCAGTGCCGGCTGTTCTGACTCACGTAAGTACTTTTCATTTAAATGATTAGCCACTGATGATTCAGACGTGAGTTTTGAGCAGTTTAGAGTAGGGCTTGTTGTTTGTCATTTCTTTGTTCACAAATGCAGAATTGTTTTTATGTTTATGCGGCGCGATGCAACACAACGCGTAAAAACAGTATTTAAAAAAGTTCCCCATTATAATCTGTAATTATTTCCCCACTGGATGCAACAAATGCCTGGTTTGTAATGGGTTTTAATGTTTTTGTCTCGTCGCTCCGGCTGGAACACGGCATCAACAGTATGTTAAGGGGTGTAACATTTCCGTCTCACGCTTGAGGTATTCGGCCAATCACAACGCACTGGATAGCTGGCCAATCACAGCACACCTCGCTTTTTCAGACTGATGAGCTTTGTAAAAAATCCCGAACGCGTTTCAAAAGGCGGGGCATAGAGGACATTTACATTATGGGAAAATAAGGTGATTTTTTAACTTTAAAACTCACATAACCATTGCATTACATCAACTACACCAAAAAATGTTCTTTTTAGCAGCATCAGATGACCCCTTTAAAATATTTAAATCAGTTAATTATGTGATGATATTATCAAATAAATAAACAAGTAAATAATCGCACATAATATCAGTGTTTGCAGGAAAATATTAAATGACTATTATTATAGTATTTAGTGTTGTCAATTGATTCAAATATTTAATTTAGTTAATTGCTTTATAAATAAAACTAACAAATAAATGAACGACTGCATATGTCAGTATATGCAAAAAACTAAATAAAATAAAATGACTTATTTTTTGGCATTATATTTAAATATATATATATATATATATATATATATATAGATTATTTAAATATTAATGAATGATTCATGTCATATAGTAGTATTTGTCAATTGAGTAAAATATTTAATTTAGCTAATTACATGATAAATGATTATTAAATAATAATACTGAAATGTAAAATTGACTGATTAGTTGCATATACCTTTATATATGACTGTGTTGGGTATTCAGATACAAATGCATGACAATATCAAAAATTCTACTGATGTCAGTTCAATCTGACGCACACTAAATTTATAAAACACACTAAAATCAGTTTATAAGTTTTCAAGCACGTCTGTGGTCTTGTCTTTCAGGTTTCAGTCATTAACACAGTGGACACCTCACATGAGGATATGATCGTGAGTGTCTCCATCCGTTCTGTCTCCTTCTTTACCTCTACTGCATCTTTGCTAGCGTTTTAACTCTGTTTTGTGGTTGTGTTTTCAGCATGATGCTCAGATGGACTATTACGGCACCAGACTGGCCACCTGCTCCTCTGATCGCTCTGTGAAGATCTTTGACGTCAAAAACGGAGGGCAGATCCTCGTGGCTGATCTGAGGGGGTGAGGAAATAAAACTAGGGCTTCAAAGATACCATAATGAAACTAAAACTTCAGGAGACAAGAACTGGATCATGTAACTATTCTCTATGCAAATGGACATATTTTTAAACAAGATATTAAAATATTTAAATGTAAATATAAAGATACAGTTGAAAATAGATAAAGAAACAATTATACAATTTTAAAGAAACAATTAAAGTAATCAATTGTAATAAATACATACATAAACCTATTTGTGCAGTTTAGTATTATAATTTGGGCTATCAATTGATTAAAATATTGAATGCAGTTTATTGTGTGATAAATAATTGTAAAATAAACTGATACAATTTTGAGACCGCTAAAAACGTATATGCTAATGTAACTGTAAACAAATATGCATTACAACAGTTAAATATATTCTTCAAGTATTTTTCAATGAAGTATATGCTTTTAATTATTTAAGTAGTTATTCAAGTTTAAAAAGACTAGTACTTACCCTGAACAAAATTATAAACGCAACACTTTTGTTTTTGTCCCCATTTTTCATGAGCTGAACTCAAAGAGCTAAGACTTTTTCTATGTAAAAAGGCCTATTTCTCTCAAATATTTTTCAGAAATATGTCTAAATTTGTTAGTGAGCACTTCTCCTTTGCCGTGATAATCCATCCTCCTCACTTGTGTGGCATATCAAGATGCTGATTAGCATGATTATTGCACAGGTGTGCCATAGGCTGCATGGCCACAATAAAAGGCCACTCTAAAATGTGCAGTTTTACTGTATTGGGGGGTCCGGGGGGGGGGTCCGAAAACCAGTCAGTATCTGGTGTGACCACCATTTGCCTCACGCAGTGCAACACATCTCCTTCGCATAGAGTTGATCAGCTTGTTGATTGTGGCCTGTGGAATGTTGTCCACTCCTCTTCAATGGCTGTGCGAATTTGCTGGATATTGTCAGGAACTGGAACATGCTGTCGTATATGCTGATCCAGAGCATCCCAAATATGCTCATTGGGTGACATGTCCGGTGAGTATGCTGTCCATGCAAGAACTGGGATATTTTCAGATTCCAAGAATTGTGTACAGATCCTTGAAACATGGGCCGTGCATTATCATGCTGCAACAAGAGGTGAAGGTCGTGGATGAATGGCACAACAATGGTCCTCAGGATCTTGTCACGGTATCTCTGTGCATTTAAAATGCCATCAATAAAATGCTCCTGTGTTTGTTGTCTATAACATACGCCTGCTCATACCATAACCCCACCGTCCACCATGGGCCACTCGATCCACAATGTTGACATCAGCAAACCACTCACCCACACGACGCCATATACGTTGTCTGCCATCTGCCCTGAACAGTGAAAACTGGGATTAATTTGTGAAGAGAACACCTCTCCAAAGTGCTAGATGCCATCGAATGTGAGCATTTGCTTACTCAAGTCGGTTACGACGACGAACTTGCAGTCAGGTCGAGACCTCTATGAGGACGACGAGCATGCAGATGAGATTCCGAGACGGTTTCTGACAGTTTGTGCAGAAATCCTTTGGTTATGCAAACCGATTGTTGCGCAGCTGTCCGGGTGGCTGGTCTCAGAAAATCTTGGAGGTGAAGATGCTGGATGTAGAGATCCTGGGCTGGTGTGGTTACACCGGTGTGATGTCGGGGGCGGTGGTTGTGAGGCCGTTGGATGGACTGCCAAAGTGTCCTCTGAATATGGACTCCACATTTCCGTCTTCCTTTGAGATGGGCTTATTGTAGAGAAATGAACATTTCCTTCACGGGCCACAGGGGCTCTGGTGCGTGGACAGTCCTGCAGTCGCAGCCAATTGCATCCGTGAGATGCGCGTCAGGCTCTAGGTGCGTTATCTACAGCTGGTGTCGTCCTAGGTGTGGTGTGGTTGCTGGGGTGTGGTTAGGTGTGGTTAAAGGCCGTGGCAGCATTTTAGTAGTTGGCCCTTTTTAATTTGTATGAGCGCAAACGGATGTGCTAAGGGCGTACCACTCGTTGCTGAGTTGGTGTGGGCATTGTGAAGGGTGGAGGTGGGGTCGCGGGTGGTCGAGATGTCGACGAGTGTGCGTAGGCACAGTTTCTGAGGTTCACCAGACATCCGGATGAGGTAGCATAAGGCGGTTCGCCATCAAGATAGAGTGGGCGCACATCACACGAGTTTATACCCGATAGGTTGGGGGTAGTGCAAGATGTAGAAAAGTATCCTGGTAGGTGGTCCCATAGCCTGAAAGTAGGCGCTGAGAGAACAAAGGCTGAAGGTGATGGGTCAGCTTCGATGGGTAAGGAGAGACTGTTCCTGGCGTGGGCAAACGAGGAAAGGTTGCGGGATAAGTGGAGCATGGAGATGTGAGAAAACCAGATTATTTAAAAAAAAAGGAAAAACCGTGGATAAGAGTAACCACAGGTCAGCTTGCGCCAGGGGTATCAACAAGTTGAAAGGAAAAAGAGAAAATGCAAGACATTTAAAACAACCAAAACCGCTTACATGTAGTAGGAAGAGTTAGGTTTGGCAATGAGAAAAATATGACTCCGGCATTAAATGATAAATAATATCAAATAATAAACTGTTTTTTTGTGTGTCATACGTCTGTGTTGTCAGAAAATCTATATATAAAATACCTGAAAATAAAGCGGTGTTTAACTCTGCTGTACATCAAGACAATCAAAAGGAATGAGAGTGGCTAGAAACATCACACAAAAAATTCACATCTACTAATTAATTGCCCCGGATTAAAAGCCACATAGTTAATAATTAGCTTTTAACAAACCAGAAATGTCAAACTAGAAAACAACAACACATCTTTGTATGGACTGTAAACACCCAAATATTGGTTAAGATATGCGCTGACAAAATGCCATCAAATGTCCCGTACAAAGTGCTTTACCTGGTATCATACAATTTAATAAAAAAAAAAACAAACTATATCAATAAACCTCAAACTCAGTTTTAAGGGTGAGGCGGGGTTTGGATTGATAAGTGGCCTAATGTCTTATTCGTCGGGGGGTGCCGTTAGTTTATTTGTAGTTCTTCTTATTTGAATTCGTTCCACTCCTTGGGCAGTCCATGCTGGTCCGTGTGGCCAGTGGCCGTGGGGCGTGGGGTGCATGGGGCCCCCTACGCAACATCGCGTGGCATCCGGTGTCCTGCTCGGCGTACGACGTAGGTGATCATGCTGGAAGGAGGGGAACGGCACTGGGACAGAGGTGGTATGGTACACAGTGCGCTCCGGACGCGTCCGGTAACTTCACGGGGGGGGCTTTTGTGTGGACTCGGGATAAGAAGTCGTATCGGAAACACTGGGACACAGAATGCAAGGGGGTGCCCGCTGGGGGGGTTGGGAGATCTGGCGGCTCCCTTTGTTCGCGGCCTGCTTGGTAACTCTTTGCGGGGGTGGTGCGTGAGGCCTGGCTTCGCCGGTGGGGTTCTGCCGGGCAGGACTCAACGGGTGGCCATTTCAGTGTGTGCTGGTCGCTGCCCTGAGATGGACACTGGGCGAAGGTGCAATGAGGATGCGACGAATGTCACATACCGTAGTTGTTAGTGGACCGGAAGTTTACAGGCACCCATAAAATAGTCTAAAAGATCGCGCTGTGCGGAGAGTGCACTGATAAGTTGTGAGTAGTGACGTATACAGATGAGGGTACATATAAGATGGTAGCAGTAAGAAAAAGTGGGGAATGGAAGGTGGGGTTGTGGGGACCTAGTGAGGGGGTGGGAGGATGAGTTGGAAAACGGCCCCAAGGCAGGGGGTGTCGTGGTGTAGGCGGTGTGGTGAACAGGAATAATTTGGGGGGACGACCCCCACCCAGGGGGAGCGGAACAAAAACTTGGGAGGAAGGAGAAGGCAAAGATGGAAGGGTTGTGCACCGGGTTGTACTATGGGGTGGATGATGGAGGTAGCGATAGAAACTGGAGTGTACACCGAGAGGCTAAGACAAAGAAGTATAGGTATTATGAATTTGGCTTAGAAATGAGAATTGGTTGAACGCGCGACAAACCAAAAAATCTAGTAATAATTAGAGATATGAGATTATAGTTTTTTTTTAATGTGTCATGTTGATTAAACATCCTAATGCATTCAAATACTGCCGACACCTTTTGCATTCCCGGGTCCGTTTTGACCCGCTGGAAAAAAGGAGGACAAGAAAGGGTGGAGGGGGGGTCTCTGGGGGGAGGGGGGTGTTCTAAAATACAGAAGGGAGGGGTGGAATGGGCGTTGTAAAGAACAGTCATACGCTAATAGTTGTGAGCTAAAACATATTGTCGCAATTAAAAAGTGCTCATAATATAAATTTCAAAATTAAGCTTGTTTCGGTATTACTATGGGATACTAGCTAGTATGCTAGGGGGAATAATGTACTATGTTATAGTAAACCGGCGCGGGTTGTCATTTAAACAGTAGCTTTTGGGGGGGGCACACTGTCCCAAGTTTTCGGGGGGCACAGTACAAAAGAAATCGAGTTAGAACGGTGTCAATCACGTTTACACGCTGCCTCCGAAATTTTTGTCCGTCATAAAAAAATTTGGATCGGGTTTGATTTTCTGCGTTTTTTGCATCCGTAGCGAGCATTTTGAATCTTGTGTGCAAGCTTTCTGTGAGTGATGATGATGAATGCGAAAAAATGCATACGAAAATTTCGGACTCAATGGGGTGGTGGCAGGTGAGACCATTAGACTGGAAATTTCTGAGTTTACAGGGAAAGCGAGATGAGCCGAGAATATTTGGGTACACTTTATTTTAAGGTGTCCTTGTTACAGCGTAATTATATATTTAAGTACAGAGTAATATTAATTAACTACATACACTTACTATATGGTTAGGGTTAGGATAAGGGTTACTTGCATGTAATTATGCATAATTAATTGTTATTAGAAGAGTAAGTACTTGTAAGCGGGTAACAAGGACACCTAAAATACAGTGTTACCATTTTTTTTTTTTCCAACATCTCAGTGCTGAGGTTGGGACACCTAAGCTTTAACAGACCTGCAATATAGAGCTTCAGCGAGTTTATTAGATGGGTGGCGATACAAGACTGTGCCAGGGGGTGGTTGGCTGTACTGCAATCCTGTGAGTTTGAGTGTGTTTAATGGTTTGGGGCTCTTTCGCTCTCTGGCAGATCGGCTGTACCCTGTGAGTGGGCCCCAGCTGGAGGGTGTCCCGGGATCTTTGATTGAGCAGAGCCAACGAGCGGACAGAGGCCCACCTACATCAATGAGAGGTGTGGGTGTCCGGAGGCTGTGACAAGTCGGGGTTAATCATGTGTGAAGGTGAGATTCGGGAGGTCGCATTATGGTGGGTTTAGATAAGAAATTGTACATTTGACGATCGAGGTGGGGGAACTGCTGTCAGCTTTTACTGTTTCACTTAGCACCATAGACCACGCAGAATTAAATAGACAAAGATCGAAATAAATAAAATAAAATATATTACTTACTAATTGTAAAATTTAATATTATATATATATATATATATATTATATCACACACACACAGTGGTCTTAGTATTCAGACCCTTTGCTGTGACACTCATATATTTAACTCAGTGCTGTCCATTTCTTCGATCATCCTTGAGATGGTTCTACCCCTTCATTTGAGTCCAGCTGGGTTTGATTATACTGATTGGACTTGATAGGAAAGCCACACACCTGTCTATATAAGACCTTACAGCTCACAGTTCATGTCAGAGCAAATGAGAATCATGAGGTAAAGGAACTGCCTGAAGAGCTCAGAGTCAGAATTGTGGCAAGGCACAGATCTGCCACGGTTACAAAAAACAATTCTGCTGCACTTAAGGTTCCCAAGATCACAGTGGCCTCCATTCCTTAAATGGAAAACGTTTGGGACGACCAGAACCCTTCATAGAGCTGGCCGTCCGGCCAAACTGAGCTATCAGGGAAGCCTTGGTGAGAGAGGTAAAGAAGAACCCAAATATCACTGTGGCTGAGCTCCAGAGATGCAGTCAGGAGATGGGAGAAAGTTGTAGAAAGTCAACCATCACTGCAGCCCTCCTCCAGTCGGTGCTTTATGGCAGAGTGGCCCGACGGAACCTCTCCTCAGTGCAAGACACATGAAAGCCCGCAGGGAGTTTGCTAAAAAAACACCTGAAGGACTCCAAGAAGATGGGGAGAAATAAGATTCTCTGTCTGATGAGACCAAGATAGAACTTTTTGCCTTAATTCTAACGGGTTTAAAAAAAAAAAAAATGGTGGGAGGAAAACCAGGCACTGCACACACACCTGTCCAATACAGTCCCAACAGTGATGCATGGTGGTGGCAGCATCATGCTGTCGGGGTGTTTTTCAGCTGCAGGGACAGAACAACTGGTTGCAATCGAGGGAAAGATAAATGCAGCCAAGTACAGGGATATCCTGAACGAAAACCTTCTCCAGAATGCTCAGGACCTCAGACTGAGCCGAAGGTTCACCTTCCAACATGACAATTACCCTAAGCACACAGCAAAAATAACGAAGGAGTGGCTTCACAACAACTCTGTGACTGTTCTTGAATGGCCCCGCCAGAGCCCTGACTTAAACCCAATTGAGCCTCTCTGGAGAGACCTAAAAATGGCTGTCCACCAACTTTTACCATCCAACCTGACAGAACTGGAGGATCTGCAAGAAGGAATGGCAGAGGATGCTCAAATCCAGGTGTGAAAAATTTGTTGCATCTTTCCCAAAAAGACCCATGGCTGTATTAGATCAAAAGGGTGCTTCTACTAAATACTGAGCAAAGGGTCTGAATACTTAGGTCCATGTGATATTTCATTTTTTCTTTTTTATTAAATCTGCAAAAATTTCAACAATTCTTTGTTTTTCTGTCAAGATGGGGTGCTTTGTGTACATTAATGATGAAAAAAAATTCACTTAAATGATTTATTTAAATGGCTGCAATATAACAAAGAGTGTAAAATGTAAGGGGGTCTGAATACTTTTTGTACCCACTGTATATATATGCATGATTATTGCACAGTTGTGCCCTTAGGTTGGCCATAATAAAAGGCCACTCTAAAATGTGCAATTTTACTGTATTGGGGGGTCCGAAAACCAGTCAGTATCTGGTGTGACCACCATTTGCCTCATGCGGTGCAACATATCTCCTTCGCATAGAGTTGATCAGGCTGTTGATTGTGGCCTGTGGAATGTTGGTCCACTCCTCTTCAATGGATGTGCGAAGTTGCTGGATATTGCAGGAACTGGAACACACTGTCGTATACACCGATCCAGAGAGCATTTCAAACATGCTCAATGGGTGACATGTCCGGTGATTATGCTGGCCATGCAAGAACTGGGATGTTTCAGCTTCCAGGAATTGTGTACAGATCCTTGCAACATGGGCCGTGCATTATCATGCTGCAACATGAGGTGATGGTCGTGGATGAATGGCACAACAATGGGCCTCAGGATCTCGTCACGGTATCTCTGTGCATTCAAAATGCCATCAATAAAATGCACCTGTGTTAGTTGTCCATAGCATACGCCTGCCCATACCATAACCCGACCGCCACCATGGGCCACTCGATCCACAATGTTGACATCAGCAGACCGCTCACCCACACGATGCCATACAAGCTGTCTGCCATCTGCCCTGTAATGTGAAAACTGGGATTCATCCGTGAAGATAACACCTCTCCAAAGTGCCAGACGCCATCGAATGTGATCATTTGCCCACTCAAGTCTGTTACGATGACAAACTGCAGTCAGGTCGAGACCCCGATGAGGATGACGAGCATGCAGATGAGCTTCCCTGAGATGGTTTCTGACAGTTTGTGCAGAAATTCTTTGGTTATGCGAACTGATTGTTGCAGCAGCTGTCCGGATGGCTGGTCTCGGATGATTTTGGAGGTGAAGATGCTGGATGTGGAGGGCCTGGGCTGGTGTGGTTACACGTGGTCTGCGGTTGTGAGGCCGGTTGGGTGTACTGCCAAATTCTCTGAAACGTCTTTGGAGAGGCTTATGGTTGAGATATGAACATTCAATTCACGGGCAACAGTCAGCTTGCAGTCAGCATGCCAGTTGCACGCTCCCTCAAAACTTTGCGTCATCTGTGGCATTGTGCTGTGTGATACAACTGCACATTTTAGAGTGGCCTTTTATTGTGGCCAGCCTAAGGCACACTTGTGCAAAAATCATGCTGTCTAATCAGCATCTTGATATGACACCTGTGAGGTGGTTATTAGGATGGATGCTTATGGTCATGTCTTGTGGGAGGTAAACCTTCGTCCAGTCTGAGGTCCTGAGCACTCTGGAAGGTTTTCGTCCAGGATATCCCTGTACTTGCCCGCATTCATCTTTCCCCTCGATTGCAACCAGTCGTCTGTCCCTGCAGCTGAAAAACACCCCCACATCATGATGCTGCCACCACCATGCTTCACTGTTTGGACTGTATTGGACAGGTGATGACAGTGGGTTGGGGGGGGGGTCCCCCCCCCTTGGTTTTCTCCACATAACCGCTTAGAATTAAGGCCAAAAAGTTCTCATCAGACCATAGAATCTTATTTCTCACCATCTTGGAGTCCTTCAGGTGTTTTTTAGCAAACTTTCATGTGTCTTGCACTGAGGAGAGGCTTCCGTCGGGCCACTCTGCCATAAAGCCCCGACTGGTGGAGGGCTGCAGTGATGGTTGACTTTCTCCAACTTTCTCCCATCTCCCGACTGCATCTCTGGAGCTCAGCCACAGTGTTCTTTGGGTTCTTCTTTACCTCTCTCACCAAGGCGCTTCTCCCCCGATAGCTCAGTTGGCCGGACGGCCAGCTCTAGGAAGTTCTGGTCGTCCCAAACGTCTTCCATTTAATGATTATGGAGGCCACTGTGCTCTTAGTGCAGCAGAAATTTTTTTGTAACCTTGGCCAGATCTGTGCCTTGCCACAATTCTGTCTCTGAACTCTTCAGGCAGTTCCTTTGACCTCATGATTCTCATTTGCTCTGACATGCACTGTGAGCTGTAAGGTCTTATATAGACAGGTGTGTGGCTTTCCTAATCAAGTCCAATCAGTATAATCAAACACAGCTGGACTCAAATGAAGGTGTAGAACCATCTCAAGGATGTTCAGAAGAAATGGACAGCACCTGAGTTCAATATATGAGTGTCACAGCAAAGGGTCTGAATCCTTAGGACCTGTGCGATTTCAGTTTTTCTTTTTTAATAATCTGCAAAAATGTCAACAATTCTGTGTTTTTCTGTCAATATGGGTGCTGTGTGTGGACATTAATGATGAAAAAAAATTTACTTAAATGCTTTTAGCAAATGGCTGCAATATAACAAAGAGTGAAAAATTTAAGGGGGTCTGAATACCCTTTTTTCGCGTACCCCACTGTATAAGATATATATATATATATATCCTTTATATATTTTGAAGGAATTCCTGATCTCACAGTAATATTCTGAATAGTTATTACACTTTAAAAGAACCGTTTTCTATTTGAATATATTCTAAAATGTAATTTATTCCTGTGATCAAAACTGAATTTTCAGCATCATTACTCCAGTCTTCAGTGTCACATGATTCTTCAGAAAGTATTCTAATATGCTGATTTCTGCTGAAGAAATATTTCTTCTCAGTGTGAAAACAGTCACACCGTTTCATATTTGTTGCGAAAACTATGATATATACAAAAGAACAGCATGCCTTTGAACAGTAGAATTTTCTGTAACATTTTTAATGTTAAATATTAATCAATTCAACGAGTCATTGCTGAATAAAATAATTACATCACAGGAATAAATTACATATGAAATATATTTAAATAGAAAACAGTTACACTAACTATAATTGCAGTAAACGTTTAAAAATAAAAGCAATATTGGTGAGCATAAGAAACTTCTTTCCAAAAACATTATAAATCCTAATCATTCCATTCTTTGGGTTGCCTGTGTGTGTGTGTTTGTTTCTCCATTTCCAAATATGATAAAATGCTAGATTCTTATTGAGCCAATGCTATTTGAAGTAATAATTCACCCCAAATTGACATTTATCATTGTTATTAAAATAAGACAAGTCTACAAATATCTTTGAATTAAAACAGTGTGCTGACAATCCTATTTTTCTTCCCAGAGAAGAGGACGGCCAGTGGAAAGAGGATCAGAAGCTGGAGGCGCACAGTGATTGGGTGAGAGATGTTGGCTGGGCTCCTTCCATTGGTCTGCCTACCAGCACAATCGCCAGCTGCTCACAGGTGATCACAGCCAAATGCTTTACTCTAAATATTGTACTGTATGTCACTGTGAACAATTAATTAAATGGAATAAGTTTATTTTTATTCAAAACTAAAAATGATATACATTCCTGGCAAAGCCATGTGCTTGATTCCTTAGGAATGCTTTAACTATTAAAATGTATACCTTTAATGCTATGTAAGTTGGATAATAGTATCTGGAATATGCGTAAAGGATTTATGTAGCTCCTTCCAGTAACAGTAACACACGAGAAAAAGTATTATATTGTTATATTCCACCGTAGGATGGTCGTGTGTTTATCTGGATGTGTGACGACCCAGCCGGTAACACCTGGACGGCCAAACTTCTCCACAAATTCAATGACGTGGTGTGGCATGTGAGCTGGTCCATCACAGGAAACATCCTGGCTGTGTCAGGAGGAGACAACAAAGTATGTGCTCTGTTATACTATATACTATATACTATACTATACTATATAATCCAGAATCTGGATTTAAAGGAATAGTTGATCAGAAATGAAAATGATATATTTACCCTCAAACTACTTAATGGCTTTTTCAATCAACCAAATTAAGAAAATGACATTCAAAATGTTTAAAATAAGAACAAAAAATAATACAATAAAGATATACTTTATAAAATACATATACTCCATAAAAGATAGATATACTCTATAAAATACACTACCATTCTTTTTTTTTTTTTCAGCAGAGATGCATTAAATTGTCAGTGTTTTATTTATTTATTACAAAAGAATTATCTTTCAAATTAATTTGCTGCTTTTCAACTTTTCAAAGAATCCTGAAAAAAATGGTTTCCACAAAAATACGAAGCAGCACATCGAAGCAGTTTTCAATATTGGTAATTAGGGTTGTGTCGCCGATAGACGTTAGTATCGTATATCGACGATTGTCAGAGATATTGCCTGTGGCCGATGCCTTTGACGATATCAAGACCATTATATTATTATTATTATTATTAGACTAGTATTATTATCTAATTACTATTAGGGCTTATTTGTTCCATCATATTTCTTTTTACGCATCTTTACAGTATTGCGGCTGTGTAGGGCTGGGCAATATAGCTAAAAAAAAATGTATCAGTGATATCATGTTTCATGTTGTTCAGTATTGATAATTATTGACATTTTTAATGACCTTTTTTTAAAACAAAGAGCAATATAATTTTTTTTTTTAATTTAACCACTGTATTTTTAAATTAACCCAATTTATTGAGACAAACAACAAATTTTTTGTTTTAACAGTCAAACACAATAAAAATTAAACAAATATCTAATTTCTAATGTTTTATATGCAGATTAAATAGGTTTTAAGGAAACTTTTGTCTTGTCTCCCGAGGCCACAGGAGGGCGCAATGAGCAAAATAATGCAGCACATTTAAATTGTCAACGCAAGGAAGAACATTTAAAAAAAAAAAAAAAAAGCGTGCAGTCGTCTAAATAACTTATATAAGAAAATATATATTTCGTAAATTGCATAAACAATTATGAACAAAACAGCATCATGTATTTATGCATGGCTTAATCCAAAGAGCCGAAGCGCCAATCACACAGATTGCATTTAAAAACATATGAGACGCAGTGTGAAAGTGAAAAAGGAATAATAAACCTCTACAAATTCGTGACGTGTTTTTTAAAAGTTTAAACTGTTTTAACTTTGCATGGCTTTCTATACATCTCTTGTGTGAGACGCGAGTGCAGCAGTCATATTTGTCCGTCTAAAAATGCGCTGAATATACGTTCTGTGTGAATGGCTTGGTTTCGGTTTTAAAGGGGTCATATGATGCGAGTTTTCCTTTCTCTTTGGAGTGTTACAAAGCTCTTGTGGCATAAAGAAGATCTGTACAGTTGCAAAAGCTAAAGTCTCAAATCCAAAGAGATATGCTTTATAAAAGTTAAGAATCAGCCACACCTACCTAAAACGGCTCGTTCTAACACCCCCACATATCTACCTCACTATGGGGCAGATTGGCCTAACGACCGCCCAAATGTTCACGCAAAGAAAGGGGCGTAACATTTTATTCTCACTGTGATGTTACCCGCTGCCGCCATGTCGTAAAGACACTGTGTGCTTCGTTGTGAAGCGAAACTACTTTGTTTGGTCTTCCCCAAAAGGAGTGACGATACCGCTTCATCTGCCTCCTCTAGAGCTGCTCCGTGATGGCGCTGAGGGAATACATTCAACTTATTGCTAGTTGAAGCGCCGGATCGACATTCTAACACCGACGCCTCTCTCACTCTAGGCCCGGCCTAGCTCATGATAAAAGCAGTTGGCCTTCCGCTTAACTGCTTTGTGTTTCGTTGTGAAAGCGAAAATACTTTGTTTGGTCTTCCAAAAAGGACACGACTACAAATCAGTGGTTATGTTGTATTTAAAACACTGTTCCAGAACACTTCAAACCAAATATTCAGATGTGTGCAGCATATTTTATGGAGGACTGTTTCCTGGTAGAGTAGACTACAATGCTGTCTGTTCTGACTCACAGACCGTAAGTACGTTTTCATTTAAAGGATTTGACACTGATGATTCAAACACGAGTTTTGAGCAGTGCAGACTTAGCACTTGTTGTTTGTCATTCTCCGATCACAAATGCAGACAGAGTTTTATGTTTACACGGCGTGATGCAATGCAACGCGTAAAAAGACAGTATAAGTCATTATAATCAGTAATTATGTCCCCACTGGATGCAACAAATGCCTCGTTTATAATGCGTTTTAATGTTTTTGAATCATCGCTCAGGCCGGACACGGCATCAACAGTATGGTGAGGGGCGTAACATTCCGTCTCACGCTTGAGTATTCGGCCAATCACAACACACTGGATAGCTGGCCAATCACAGCAAACCTCGCTCATTTTCAGACCGATGAGTGTTGTAAAAATCGACGCGTTTCAAAAAAGGCGGGGCATAGAGGAGAAACATTAATGTACAGTTTGTGGAAAATAATGTTTTTTTTTTTATTTTAAACCGCATAAACACATTTCATTACACCAAATAATGTTCTTTTTAGCAGCATATATGACCCCTTTAACCCTAATCAAGATTCTACGCATTGAGCTTATATTTCTCTAATATTGTGAATGAATAACGCAGCAACTGCGCGTCTCGTGGGCTAGACTAACAAACATTAAAATACAACGTCACTTACAACATCATCACCGCATATCATGCTCCACTGATGACACTCCCTGACGCACACCTAACATTCAAATGCAAATGTTTATTTTAAAATCGACTAATATTCATTCTTTATTCATAATCTCCTCATCACAGGCAGGCACAGAACTCGTTTCAGCATGTGTTCGTGTTTGTGTGTGTTTGCGTCACTCATAGCACGTGCCTATAGCATGCGCCATATTGAACATTTTTTCTATAGTTATCGAAGGTGTACCGTCGATAAATATCGATTTTGTGGGACCTGGTTTTTATCACACGGAATAGCCGCAGTATAAATAATCATACACGATTATGCTGAGATTTATGAATGAACTGGCCATCAGAGTGTTTAGAATGAGTCATCGCCAAAGTCCCTTTCTTTTAAGGCAAGTCATTTCACTCGGCGACCGTCTTTGAAATGCCTCTCTGGCATGCAAGTGCAGCTCCTATCGCTTTGAATGGGGAAAAATTCTCAAACTGTTCACGCTTACGATTCAATTTCATATTTGAAATCACCAAAGAAAAATCTGACAACAACTGTGTCATAAATGTTGTTTATTTTGCTCAAATAGCATTAAAAAAAGCTTATTTTTCAGGCTAGATCAGCCAGTGCGCATGCGCAGTCCTGAGTGACTGCAGCTGACTTTACCAGTTAGCAATTGGCTCTTTCATTCAGAAGGCAGGGCTTCATTCGATAGAGCGGCCATATTGAGCATTGCATTTTTCCCCATTCAAAACTATACGAGTGACACGTCTTGGATATTCTATAGTCTTTGGTCAGTTCTGACTCGCAAATTCTCTCATCATAAACAACAAAGTGCAAATGCACGTGCGATGTAAGTATACAAGATTTATTCATCATACAGTGTAGATCCACTGATTATGCCGGGAGTCAGTGATGATGTTCTTCGATAATGTAAATATTCTTTGCTCGTTTTCTGTAGCTGCTGTTTGAATAACTGAGGAAATTTAAGCATTATAATTAGTAACTTTCAATGTTTTTTATTAAATTATGTTAAATACAAATTCAGTCTTATGCTAAATATTTTGACATCTATATGCTACTTGAAATTTAAGATTTAATGTGTAGTTAATAAATTACACTAACATTAGGCTGCTTTTAGCCTTACTTTGGAGTTGGTTCACTTTCCGGCTATGAAACTAAGTTAGTAAATAATTAAATAAATTAGCATAATATATGGGCGATCTCACAGGCTGGCAATCGGATGATATGACTATAGAGCATATTGCCCAACACTATTGGTAATAATAAGAAATGTTTCATATCATATTCATATTTTATATTCAAATCATCATTAGAATTATTTCTGAAGGATCATGTGACACTGAAGACTGGAGTAATGATGCTGACAATTCAGCTTTGCCATCACAGGAATAAATTACATTTTACAACATATTCAAATAGAGAAGTTATTTTTAAATAGTGAAAACATTTAACAATATTACTGTACTGTAATTTCGTTCAAATAAAAGCAGCCTTGGTGAGCAGAAGAGACATCTGTCAAAAACATGAAAAAAAACAACTTTTGAACGGTAGTTTATATACAAGTAAAATAAGAATATTTTATTTATATCCACCAATATATTGTAATAATGAGCAATATTTACCTGAATATATTTTACTTGCTTAGTATTTATTTTGACCTTTTATTACATGTTTATTACGCATTTTTAATGTAACGTTTTAAATCTGTTCATAAGAATGGGCAGTTAAACAGAACTAAAACTGCTAAAAAAAATTCTTACTTGAAATTAAAATAAATTTTAACTGAAAGAAAATAAACCTATTTCAGCTAGTTGCCAAGGCAACCTTTCTCATTTTTGTTTAGGTTTAGCGTAATATACTAAAATTAAAACTAAAACTTCATAAAAACAAACAAAAACGAAAAAGACAAAAACATAATTACTAAATTAATTTACTAAATTTACTATAGCTACTAAATTAAAAAAAAAAATGAAAACTTTACTAAAAGTTTAGCTAATTTACTAAAACTAGCTACTAAAATTGACTTAAAAAATACTAAAACTTCACTAAAATTGTAGCTAATTTACTAAAACTAATGTAAAATAATAATAAAAACTATAATAGTTTCTCAATAGTACTTTTTATAAATGCTAACAAATGCTCTCATACTAAAGGCTGGATGACCTCCAGGACGCTGTGCGCCAAACATGATTCATCCCGTCAGCGTCACCAACTAAAGGACAGGCCGTGAATGTTCATCTGACAAATTCATTGTGATTCGTTCACTTTTCACCATGAAACTTATGTTGACAGTCTTTGGCTCTCGTCCTGTGGGATTACGGAGTGAAGATGCTCCGCTGGAGCATGTGGGCAGCTTACAGCACTGCATTTACCCAGCATCATTACTCATTTTACAGTGCCTGACTATTAAAGCACTCTCAGGTTCAGGAATTAATGTCTGAGGTTAAGTCACCCAGCACTCGGCCCAGTGTGAGGGAATCGGTCCTTGACGTCGCCGTTATTTAAATGAAGACTCTGGGTTGTTGCGCTTTCGGTGAGATGCTGTGCCTTGTAATTATTCACGGTGACGGCGAGCGGCAGGTCGAGCCATTTACTCTCAGACGAAGGTGCCATTATCTGATGCATTCATAAAACAGACAGCTAAATAATGCAAAAGGGCTTTGAAAATAAGCGCAGGTTAAATGCAGTCTTGAATAGGTGGTTCTGTGCAGCTAAAGCAGACAGTTTTTTTTTTTGTACTAATGGTGTGTACGCAGTCGCTCTTGAAGGTGTTTTCATTACCTTGTTTGCTTGCCAAAATTATCTTACCCTACCAAGATGAGCAAGATTGCGTCACTGTCCCTGGAACAGGAAGACATGTTTGCTTTTTCCTAACGGCCTCTAACCTGACTAACCAGTCTATTTAACACATCCTTTCAGAATAGAAGTATTTCTTTAAAAATCCAGAACATTTGAACAATAATGTATGCATTTACTCTGAAACTGCTTAAAATGGCTTTTCAAATCAACTACTGTAGCAAATTCAATTCAAAATGCTTAAAGAGCTAAATACAGTATAGTTTAAAAAATATATTAAATATTGAAAAAAGATTGTTATTCATATCCCCCAATATATTGTAATAAGTAGTTTACCCACATTTATTTTAATTGCATATTACTTTAGCTTTTTATGCTTTTGTATATATGAAGTTTTAAATGAATTGATTCAAATTGACCATTTGAACTGTGTTATTAGTTATAAATGTTATACATTTTTAACTAAGGTTTAAAGCACTAATAGACAGTTTTAAAGAAATGGTTAACCTAAAAATGAAAATTTGCTGAAAATATACTCCCCTTCAGACCATCCAAGATGTAATGAGTTTTTCTTAAGAAAAAGTTCACTCAAATGTTTCTTCATCAGATTTGGAGAAATTCAGCATTTCATCACTTGTTCACCAATGGATGTTCTGCAGTGAATGGGTGCCGTCAGAATGAGAGTCCAAACAGCTGATAAAAACATCACAGTAATCCACAAGCAATCCACACCACTCCAGTCCATCAGTTAATTTCTTACAAACGTATCTTTGCACTTTAAAAGATGGATTGGAGTGGTGTCGATTATACTTGTGGATTCCTGTGATGTTTTTATCAGCTGTTGACTATCCATCGGACTGGCACCATTCACTGCAAAGAATATATTGGTGAGCAAGTGATGAAATGCTAAATTACTCCAAATCTGTTCTGACGAAGAAACAAACTCGTCTACATCTTGGATGGTCTGAGAGTGAATACATTAAGCAAATTCTCTTTTTTGAGTGAACTATTTAAAGAATAGATAATCAAATTAGTTTAATGACAAATAAAACGCTCACTTAAATCACTGTGATATTACCTGGAAATTTGACGTCTGACCTGCTGGTGTTTTTATAGGGATTGTTCAACCAAAATTGAAAAGCACGTCATTTACTATGCTTCCAATTGTCTTTTGCGCATAGGTGACCCTGTGGAAGGAGTCAGTGGATGGACAGTGGGCTTGTATCAGTGACGTCAACAAAGGCCAGGGGGCCGTGAGCTCCATCACAGACAGCCAGCAGAACGAGCAGTGAAGCCCGTCTCCTCTCTCACACCTCCAATCAGACATCGTTCTGCCCTCAGAAACTTTTCTTGAACATTAAAAGTGCATCTCACTCCCATACGGCGGAGCGGATATGAAATTTTGTTTTGGTTTTCAACCTTTCCCTGATTTTTTTTTTTTTTAGATCGTTTCCATTGGTTCATTTCCAAACAGGATGTTTGAGCTGATTTGTATTATTTGTAAAAGTTCTTAACATGTCAATTATGTTGAGAAATAATTCATGGAGAAGTAAAAAAAAAAGTTGATAAATGAAAGCTAGTCCAAATATATTGGCCGCAATGGTGTTTCAAGACCAACACGACCATTGAAGAATAAAGTTTTCTATATTAAACTATAACTAACTTGTTTTCTTCTTCGTAATAATGTCATTAAATTATGTTGTCTACAGTGAATGACATCAAATATAATGTGTCTATAAAGAATGTTTGGGTAATAACCAACACTATCCCACCACCAATTCGTATGTATTTTACGAGGTGGCTAATTCGTACGACTTTGCTTGTACGTTTTTGATGCGATTTGTGTAAGGGGTAGGTTTAGGGGCGGAGTTAAGAGGTGGTCCTTCGTACGAATTCCTATGAATTTGGCACCTAGTAAAATAAAATACAAATTCGTACAATTTTGTGCAATTAGCAACAGTTTGGTTACCAACATTTTTCAAAATATCTTTTATTCATACATTTTTACCAGAATGCAACATTTTATCGCAAAATTAGACTGTTTTTCTCACAATTGCAAGTCATAAACTTTCAATTAAGTCTCGATTAAGAATCGCGAGTTATTAACAGCAATATGTAAACCCAGAATTCATAGAGAAAAGTTAGAAATGTGAGTTCATAATTGCGAGATGTAATTTCACAAATTAGCAAGAGGGTGGCTAACCACTCAAGACTAAAAAGTACAAAAATATTTTTTATAAATTGCATTTATTTTTTTTGGAGCGCTACAATTTTCTCGAGATGTAATTTCACAGAATTCTGATTTTACAGTTCAGAATTGCTACATGTGAACTCGCAATTGAGTGATATAAATTCGCAATTGAGAAAAAAGTCCAAATAGTGAGATATAATCTCGCAATTCGCAATAAACTTTTATATTTTTATTCTGTGGCGGAAATAAGCTTCCATATGAATCCGTACCTATGGAGTGAAGGGCCGCTACGTATGCAAATATATGATCTGTACGTGCGTTTTTTTTATTGTTCAGAATAAAGCATGACAATCCACTCCTAAACCTAACCATCAAAGGTCATATGAGAAGGTATGAATATAAATTGTACAAATCCATACGAATTATCCACCAATTTGCCAAAACATAAAATAGCTACAAATTGCCATGAGAGCATAGGAATAAATGGTTGCAAACAGCGTTTCATGTTGACTTTGCAACATATTTCAAATTGCAATACCTGGAGCACCATAAAACAACCAAACCATGAATGAAATGGTTGGCATCACCTGCAAAATCTGTCAAATAAACATGCCATCTAAACATCCAGCGTGAACGTGCTATGGCAGTTGTTTCCATTACTGTCATATTAAATTATGCCTCGGTTACAGATTTGGCAGAGTTGCCCAAGGGTTCAGGAGATCAGCACAGAGGCCTGCCAACCCTCCCTCAGCCTCCAGTTATGAGTTTGCATCTGGAATGGGGGGAAAAAAACTCCAAAATGTGTTCCAGCCTCTCACAAGCGCAAGTGAAGTGTCACTTAGAATAACAGGTTGATTGATTGTGTAGAGAAATGCGTATTTTCACACACTGGGTTACACATCGGCTTAGCACTATCGGTTTGCAGTTCTGACAAGTTTCTTACTCATATTACAGGAGCCAAATCACTCATCTTCAGTACATTTCACCATTTTTCAGTACACAGTTGCCATTTTTCTTTTAGATTCTGTTGCTCCTATTACCAAATCAAAATTTGCCGACGATATGCTGAAGTTTAAACACTGTTTTTTTTTTTTTTTACCATATTTTGAATAAATACTGCACTGAACGTTTTTTTTTTTTTTTTTTTTGCATTTTGACGTATGTATTTATTAAGCTTTTTTACTTCTAATTCTCATTCCTTTAATATTAAACATTTTCTAATTTATAGTAATAATGACAAAAATTTAATTAATTAGCCATTTTTAATAATAAAAATAATACAGATATTTTGGATATACACAGTTAATTAAATAGATATTTAAAAAAAATTATGAATTAGATAATTAAATTTATAAAATGTAATTGGGCAAAAGTTTTGGGGCAAGATGATTTCCACTTTTACTTATTACATTAGGGCAGTGATTCGTTATCATTTTAATTATCAAAACAATATAACAAATTACAACTATTCTTTATAAAAAAAATTATTTTAATAAGTATTTAAAAAAATATATTGTCCAATTATTGATTAAAATGTTATATAATTTAAGTAGTAATTCATAATGATTGTAACATTTTTGGGGCTATTTGTAAGGTGATATTAATTTTAAAAAGTAGTATTTTTAACTGTCTTAAGATGATATTAATTTAAAAATGCAAAGATGATTCTCACTTTTACTAGGAATGTGCTTCATGTTCATTTAAGAATGATATCACAATATAAAAACAAACACAATTTTCTTTATTGCAACAAAAAATATACTCTATTATATAGAAAATATATCAATAGTAGTGTTATAAAAACATAAATGTTTTATATAAATGGTTTTCAAATAAAACTAAATCATTAAAAATCATTTCTTTTATTGCATTTAAACTGAAATTAGTACAAATATGTTGAAGACAGGCGGTGTGCTTCAGTCATTGTATCACAATGTATAACAAATAAAATGTATGCAAAATATAGTTTTATCATTTCAAATAGTTGAGAATTTTCTCTTAAAATTAAGAGAAGTAATGTTTAGCCAATTAAAACGTCAAAGGATCTTTCTACTAACAAAGTAGCCTACCATCTACACACCATACAGTACCTTGGAGTATATGTAAACTAACCCGTGGTGTATGAATATGCTAATTATTCAGTAGAGTCTCGAACGGTAGGATGTGTACTTCTCCGAGCCCATCAGAAGGTAAGGGTTAATGAGTTTGCTGTGGCATATTGCGTGGATCTGAGAGCGTTCCGGCGGTCCACGCGTTCACACACTTTGGTGAGGCGGTGACACTCGTGAGTCATTTGCGCTCCGCTCTCAGGAGTGACAGCTGATGCCCGCTCATGGACCACTGCATGAACACCACAGGATCTGTCCACGATACACCTGACCACCGACACATCTCCGGCCGCATGCTCCCTGTCCATCATCACCACAAACGAGCGTCTGTTTCCGCCTCTCTCCGCATAACGCATTACTCTTAGTTATTTGCCATGCCAAGCTGGAGGAGAAACCTGACTTTTTGCCTGCAGAGAATGCATGACGAAGGTAAGTGAATGGATTTCAGACTTATAAATCGAGTTTAGTGCGAATTCGCTTATAGGTTCTAATGGTAAATGCGCAAATGAAGCTCTAGGGTGTGCGTAATAGACGTCAGCTCTGTGAATTCACCACGAGTGACTGCGTTTGCTGCTCTGAACCCACGTGTTAATCAAGTGCCATGTGTTTTTCCTTGCTTTGTGTCTATAATTAATTATGTCTAAAGCAAAATGAGTTGTGCCCCAGGACATAGCCTATGGGATTCTCAGCGATAAATGCTAGGTGATTCCTATTATGCAATACTTTTTATGTCTTAATATACTGGATACATGTTCAAATGAAAATAATAATAATTAATATAACATATTAGTTTGTCTTCTATAACAGAATCACAATAAAATTAACATTGTGTGATTTTTTAAATAATTTAATTATTTTGATTTGTGTGGATATTGCCATTTTTGACAAAGCTATGTAACTTCTAACAAATGGTGCTGCATTGTCATAACTATTTTTATTTGTTTTACTTTTATCCAATTTTCATTTCTGCAATGCCAGAAACGTTCTCATTCTTATTGTGGTAATGCCTCGATGAATCACAGCATCACACTAAAATGAACAAGGTGTGAATTTTAAATAATTTAACTACTTTTATTTATATTGCCATTTTTAACAAAGCTATGCAACTTCTAACATAAAAGAACTGGCAATTTATTAAAAAAATATGCACGCTTTTTTTCTCAAAAACATTTCAAACAAAACATATACTACATTTACAGAATACAGAAGTAATATTATTTCAAATTATTATTTTAATTGTTAATTGATTTATAAATTATGAAGTTATTAATGAAGTTATAATTAATAATAAAGTTGAATTGTTTCAGGTTGACCAGAACCTTTTTATAAAAGTCTTGTATACTCTTTTTAAACATAGTCTGGCTTTAATTACAACACACATTTATTTATGTATTCATAAATTATAGAATTCACAAGGTATTGCATAACAGGAATGGCCCCCTTATATAGTCTTGAGGTATTCCTGAGCTCCTATCTACTGTATAATGAAGTCCAAAGCAAAATGAAATGTGCCCAGGTACATAGCCTTGAGGTACTCACCACAACACTTGGGTAAAATTATGTCAAACGAAAATTGAGTTGTGCCCCAGTACGTAACCCTGAGGCACTCCTCTGCATCTTGATCTACAGTGATGTTCTACAGTGATGTTTAAGATATTGTAATACAGTTGCTGATGTGTTTTGAAGTTGAACGAGTGAATGTTCATTGCCCAGGGGAGAAATTCTGAGTCGCTTAACTTGCTTCAACTTTTTCATCTCTTGTGCATTGAAGATCTCATGAATTGGTCATGCAGAGAGGTGAGAATGTCACATTCTAAAAAGAGGCGTTGTGTGAAGATACTTTTAAAACAGAAGTTACTAACTATCAGTAAATTACATATATAGTTAATTAGCAATGAACTCCATTATTCAGTGCTGACCAAAAATGTTGTTGAAACACTCAGAAGAACAAGGAGAAAAATTGCATTTTTATTATGTTTGTCTCTCTCTCATTCAGGAGCTAATCCTCTTTCCTTATCAGAATTTGAATTCCAAGACGTGAGATCCCATTAATCATAAGAACAGAGTTAAATTAGAATAGCGAGGATGAATTTGCAGTTTGCTGACAGTGTGTGTGTGCATTTGGCGGAAGTTGTAGCACTGATAGAGCATTGCCTGATCATATCTCGCAGTGGCTGCAACAGTATATCTGGACAGATTCCCACGTTTAGCTCAAGCAGAATTGATTGTATAGCTGCATGAATGCTCAAGACCTTGAATTGAGTTCTGCACCAGGTTTTGGTCCTATTGCTTTTTTAAAATAAAATATTGTTTATCAGTTCTTCTGATCAATTATAGCTTTTTTTTTTTTTTTTTATTTTATTATTTTATTTTATTTTAAGTTATTTTATTTTGTTATGTTATTTTTTTTTAATGAATGTGGCTTTGTATGCTGTTGCCATTTGAAATGGCATTTTGAGAAATATTTCCTCTGCCTCGTGTCTCAGAGCGGGATGAGGTCAGAGAGCAGAGTGCTCATTTGCCCTCCGATATAGAGATGTCATCTTCCGCCTCATATTTTTAGGAAGGGCTCTGGAATTGCCTGTATGTTAAATACAAAGGGCTGTCCCTTTTGCGAAGTTAGTTCATGCAACATTGTTGACAAATTACAGAAAGATTGTCCTTTTGACAAAGAGTCTCTTGTACTGGCCGGTTGTGAAAATGTGATTGTGAGGTTATATGTGTTTGTCAGTGAATGCAGTCATATACAGGTGCATCTCAAAAAATTAGAATATCGTGAAAAAGTTAATTTTTTTCTTGTAACTTATTTTAAAAAGTGATACATTCATATATTCTAGATTCTTTACATGTAAAGTAAAACATTTCAAAAGTTTTTTTATTCTGATGATTAGAGCTTACAGCTCATGAAAATTAAAAATCCAGTATATCAAAATATTAGAACATTTACATTTGAGTTTCATTAAATTACCATCCCTACAGTATAAATCCCAGGTATCTCTTGTTCTTTGAAACCACAATAATGGGGAAGACTGCTGACTCGGCAATGGTCCAGAAGACAATCATTGACACCCTCCACTAAGAGTGTAAGTCACAGAAGGGCAATACTGAAAGGGGTGGCTGTTCACAGAGTGCTGTATCAAAGCATATTAAATGCAAAGTTGACTGGATGGAAGAAATTGGGTAGGAAAAGGTGCAAAAGCAACAGGGATGACCGCAAGTCGCGGGGGGGTGAGAATACTGTCAATCAAAGCTGATTCAAACACTTGGGAGAGCTTCAGAAGGAGTGGACTGAAGCTGGAGTCAGCGTATCAAGAGTCACCACGCTCAGACATCTTCAGGAAAAGAGCTACCAAGCCACTTCTGAAACAAAAACAACGTCAGAAACATCTTACCTGAGCTAAGGAGAAAAAGAACTGGACTGTTGCTCAGTGGTCCAAAGTCCTATTTTCAAATAAAGTAAATTTTGCATTTCATTTGGAAATCAAGGTCTGGAGTCTGGAGGAGACTGAAGCGCAGAATCCAAGCTGCTTGAAGTCCAGTGTGAAGTTTCTGAAGTCCGTGATGATTTGGGGTGCCGTGACGTCTGCTGTTGTTGGTCTGTAGTGTTTTATCAAGTCCAAAGTCAATGCAGCCGTCTACCAGGAGATTTTGGAGCACTTCATGCTTCCATCTGCTGACAAGCTTTATGGAGATGCTGATTTCCTTTTCCAGCAGGACTTTAGCACCTGCCCACAGTGCCAAAACCACTTCCAACTGGTTTGCTGACCATGATATTTCTGTGCTTGACTGACCAGCCAACATGCCTGACCTGAACCCCATATGGAATCTATGGGATATTTTCAAGAGAAAGATGAGAAACAGTGGATCCAACAATACAGTCGAGCTGAAGGCTCAATAGTGCCTCAGCAGTGCCACAGGCTGATCGCTTCCATGCCACACCTCACTGATGCTGGAGTTCGTGCTATAGGAGCCCCGGCCAAGTATTGAGTGCATAAATGAACATACTTTAAAGAACTTTTCTGTTTTACAAATCCTTTTTGTGATTGATCTTAGGAAATATTCTAATATTTTGAGATACTGGATTTTTGACTTTCATGAGCTGTAAGGTCTAATCATCAAAATTAAAACAAAACAACAACAAAAAAACGTTTGAAATGTTTTACTTTACATGAATCTAGAATATATGAAAGTTTCACTTTTTGAAATAAGTTACAAAATAAAAAATATTTTTTTCACGATATTCAAATTTTTTGAGATGCACCTGTAATTGTTTTGAACACTACAAGCCATATAAAACATTTGTGAATCCAGTGCATTAAATTGCATTATATAAAAATGCACCAGTTTACATAAGGATAGATTTTTTCACTTTGATTCCACACTTTACAAATCCCTCTATGAGTTCTGGGAAATATACTCATAAATCTTTAAAAAATAATAATTTTAAGGCATTTTTTTGCATGAACTTCAATGCATGCAAGACAATCTACATAAGACAAATGAACAAATCTGAATTATCTTAACAAATAAGAGTATCCATGTTGGAAAAAAAGGAAAAATCCTTTAAAAATCTAGTCTACAACACGTGTCAAGTTCTTAGAAATGTACTCTTATGCTGGTTTAGGTTTTGAAAAACCTTTATACCATTTTTAAGAAAAGTTCAAATTTAATGTAAAATGTGTTTATGTGTTCATCAACATCATCATCATCATCATCATCATCATTATTATTATTAAAATATGATGATTTAATAAATAATACAAGACGTATTACTATATTGTGTTAATATATTAATATTGTGGCATCTATGGGCAAGTTAAAAAATCCCTTTTTTTTTTGTTTTAAATATTGATAATAATAATATTATTAATAATAATAATAAATAATTGTATGTTATTTATTTTATTTATTTTTGGCCCTAAACAAAAGTATTATAACTATTAAAAATATTTGGTAACACTTTCAATAAGGTTCATTAGTTAACACATGAACTAAGCATGAACAATACTTCTACGGCCTTTATTAATCTTAATGTTAATGTCAACATTTACTAATACATTATTAAAATCAAAAATTGTATCTGTTAACAGTAGTTAATGCACTCTGAACTAACATGAACTACGGACAATGCGCAACCGATGGCTGCCTCCGTGGCGTGCTTCGCAGTTTTTTTTATGTTTTTGTTAGTTTGTCCTGTCTTTAGTTATATCCCTGCAATCAGTTTCACCAGAGACGAATTGCTGGACATTCGGAAGTACACACCACCCGATATTTCACCGGTTTTCGACTATTCTGATGTTTTGCTGGACATTGTTGTCGGGGGAGCTGCTGTGCTGATCAAGCGCTTCAGGACACGCAGACGGGGGAAGCGAGCCGGCGCGCTCGTGAAGCAGTGCGGATTCAGGACGTCGTTGCCTAGCATCCATCTGGCCAACCTCCACTCTCTACCCAACAAAACAGACGAACTCATTCTGCTTTCCCGGACAAATAAGGATTTTTCAAACTCTGCGGCTCTGTGTTTCACGGAAACCTGGCTGAAAGACGCCATTCCGGACAGCGCGTTGAGTCTGCCGGGCTTTCAGCTGTTCAGAGCAGATCGCGACGCAGAATCAACGGCGAAATCACGCGGCGGCGGGACATGCTTTTACATCAATGAGAGGTGGTGTACAAACATAACAGTGTTAAAGAAGATGTGCTGTTCAGAGCTAGAAGTGCTCTTCATTAACTGTAAGACGTTCTATTCGCCGCGGGAGTTTGCTCGTTCATTCTCGTCAGTGTCTACATCCCTCCGCAAGCACACGTGAGCTCCGCTTTACAGAAACTCGCTGATCTGATCACAGACACAGAACAACAACACCCGGACTCTGTTTTAATCATTCTCGGGGACTTTAATAAAGCCAATCTCTCCCGTGAACTGCCAAAATACAGACAGCACATCACATGTCCCACCAGAGACAGTAATATATTGGATCACTGTTACACCACAATAAAGAATGCATATCACTCTGTCCCACGGGCAGATTTGGGGCTCTCTGATCACTGTTTGGTTCATCGTATACCGACCTACAGGCATAAACTGAAATCAGCTAAACCTGTAATAAGGACCGTAAAAAGATGGACTAATGAAGCAGAGCAGGATTTACAAGCTTGTTTTGACCTCACTGATTGCTCACAGAGACTGTAACATCTTATATCAGTTTCTGTGAAGACATGTGCATTCCTACCAGGACTCATTTAACTTACAACAATGACAAACCATGGTTCACTGCAAAAAAAGACAGCTCCGTCAGGCCAAAGAAGAATGAAAGGAAAATGTCTTGTATAAACAGGCTAAATACACCCTGGAAAAGGAGATCAGAGTGGCAAAGAGGAATTATTCAGAAAAAATAAGGATTAAATTCTCTTCCACCGCATCAGTGTGGAAAAGTCTAAAATAAATCACCAACTACAAGACACCATCCCCCAGCACTGTGGAGAATCAACACCTGGCAGACGATCTGAACGAGTTCTACTGCAGGTTTGAAAAGACACCCACACCCACCCTGAACACCTCTCCACAAAACCATTCACACCTCCAGCAACCCCCACACCTGCAATTCAGATCAGTGAAGAAGAGGTGCGCCAGGTCTTCCAGAAGCAGAAAAGGAGAAAAGCACCAGCCCCCCCACCCCCCAGGCCCAGACTGTGTTACACCAGTCTGTTTGAAATCCTGTGCTGACCAGCTGGCCCCCCTCTTCACACAGATCTTCAACAGATCATGGGAGTTTTTTTTTTGATGTGAGAAGTCCCTCATGCTTCAACGCTCCACCATCATACCCGTCCCAAAGAAACCCAAAATTACTGGACTTTATGACTACAGACCTGTGGCTCTAACGTCTGTTGTCATGAAGTCATTTGAGAGACTGGTGTTGGCTTACTTGAAGGACATTACTGGACCCTTGCTGGCTCCTCTTCAGTTTGCCTACAGAGCAAAAAGGTCTATGGACAATGCAGTCAACATGGGACTGCATTATTTTCTGCAACATCTAGACAGACCAGGGACTTATGTGAGGATCCTGTTCGTGGACTTCAGCTCGGCCTTTAACACCATCATCCCAAACCTCCTCCTGCCCAAACTAACTCAGCTCTCCGTGCCCACCTCCGTCTGTCAGTGGATCAACAGCTTCCTGACAGACATGCAGCAGCTAGTGAGGCTGGGAAAATAAACATCCAGCTCCCGTACGATCAGCACTGGTGCTCCTCAAGGTTGTGTTCTCTCTCCACTGCTCTTCTCCCTGCACACCAACGACTGCACATCTAAAGACACCTCTGTCAAGCTCCTGAAGTATGCAAATGACACAACAGTCATCAGTCTCATCAAGGATGGAGACGAGTCTACTTACAGACAGGAGGTCGAGCAGCTGGCTGTCTGGTGCAGTCTCAACAACCTGGAGCTCAACACGCTAAAAACTGTGGAGATGACCGTGGACTTCAGGAGAAACCCCCCTGCACTCCCCCCACTCACCATCATGGACAGCACTGTGACTGCAGTGGAGTCATCAGGTTCCTGGGCACCACAATCTCTCAGGACCTGAAGTGGGACACTCACATTGACTCCATTGTGAAAAAGGCCCAGCAGAGTTTGTACTTCCTTCGCCAACTGAGGAAGTTCAACCTGCCACAGGAGCTGCTGAAACAGGTCTACTCAGCCGTCTGTGCACTTCAATAACTGTCTGGTTCAGATCAGCTACCAAATCTGACCTCAGAAGACTTCAGAAGGTAGTCCGGACTGCTGAGTGAATCATTGGTACAACCTCCCGTCTCTCCAAGATTTGTACTCATCCAGAGTGAGCAAAAGGGCTGGCAGAATCACTCTGGACCCCTCACATCCAGCACACTCCCTCTTTGAACTGTTGCCAGCTGGTCGACGCTACAGAGCACTGAGCACCAGAACGACCAGACACAGGAACAGTTTCTTCCCTCAGGCCATCCATCTCATGAACACTTGACAATAACTGTGGAACACACACTATTTATTCACTCATACACTTATTAATCTAACACACACACTCAGTCAACATTTCAATTTGCACATACTATACCTGTACATACAAAACTGTCTACTGTAAAATACCTGCACATACAATTGTCAATTTATATATTATTCCTTATTTACTTGTTCTATTTTTCTATTTTTTATTATCTGTGTTTTTTGTTCTGGCACTGTCATTCTGTTACACTGTGGAAACTTCTGCCATGAAAACAAATTCCTCGTATGTGTGAACATACCTGGCAATAAAAACTCATTCGTCTTCTTTCTCTTCTTCTTCTCTAACTATGAAAAAAACTAACATTAACAAAGATTTAAAAATACTGTAATAAATGTATTGTTCATTGTTCATGTTAGTTAATACATTAACTAACGTTAACTAATGGAACCTTATTGTTAAGTGTAACCAAATATTTTACCAAAATTGTTAATAATAATAATAATAATAATGCTAATAATAATAATAATGATGATGATGTTAAATTTTTTAATAAGTTTTGTTTTGTTGTGATCAGGCATTTATCAGTGTAGGGAATTTTTACATTATGCTGGCCAAAATATCAAAAGTAATTTAGTTCATAACTTGCTCATTATAGCAGAGGTGGATTCAAGTCATTTTACAGTGACCTATGTGTGAATTTAATTTCAAAAACTGAATCATAGTCAAACCCCTATACAGTATATCTGCACAACTGTTGAGTCTTGTGTAAATCTAGCTCCTGGTGAATCAGACCTCAAACAGTCATTTTGGGTTAAATACACATTAACTTAATTATTAAAGTATCAAAAAGACTGAGGCCTTCAATCCTCTACACACCCCAAACTCCACTCAAGTTCATTTAAATTTTTTCATTGTATTTTTTATTTTCAGAACCGATCAAGATAACGTGTTCAATTTGCATAATCTACTTGCCACACTTTACAAATCCCTCGGGCTAACATCCCACTCCTGTCAATTCACCGGTTTTACAAACGACACTAGCAGCAGCAGGCCTTCATCACATTACAGTCCGAGCTCAAACTGAAAATGCGTGCGCGGTCTTTAGAGGCTAAAACGACACGGCACGACAAACCCATGACGTCTCTTCAGCTCTCATCCTCAGAAGCGCTTGACATTTCATTATAAACATATTCAGAGCTTCGGGAAGGTTGAAGACTCTGGGGTATCGTTGGAACGAACAGATGTGGTAATCAAGAGATGTGTGGTTCGCTATCTTGTGAATGAAAATGACTAAATGCAATGAGCGATAGTGTGGCTCAGTACGCCTATTACTGTTAGCTGTTGATAAAACATTCCCAAAGACGTTTATATCATGCTCAAAATAATTTTTGACATATTCTACGATAGGTATTACCGAAGTGGTTAAGAAAACTGTAACCCTACCTTAACCCTCATTCTTGATCTTGTTTGTCTTATATTAAATCTAAGGATGCTGCTATTCTCAATAGACATGCTCATCCATGAAGCTCTCAAAGACTCAAATATTTTATGCAGCTCACATAATCAGTTTGGCTGAACTGATAAACTGTAATGAGAATATTTATGGTTCATTTTCTTTCCATGGGTGAAATGTATTCATTTGGATGAAATGAAATCATTTCATGCATGTAAGCAGGAAACAAAACATCTTTTTATGACTTTTACCCTAAGGACTAAGAATTTCAAGCTCCAAAATGAAAAACAAAAAGCAATATAAAGTAGTCCACATGACTTGCGCTATAAATATGCTATATTCTAAGTGTTTTGAAGCTATACAAAAACTTTGTGTGAAAAAAACAGACCAAAATTAACATTATTATTGACCAAATCGTTTTGTGAATCTTTATTTTTCAGTGAATCTGTTTATGTATTACACAAAACTGAATGATTCATTAACAAATCCAGTTATTAAGTATATATTCAAAAGATAATCATTAAAGACAACTTTGTATTCTAAGTCTTTTGAAGGTACAAAAAACCTTGTGTGAAAGAACAGACCAACATTTATGTAAAATATTGACTGAATCTGTATTTTTCTGTGAATCAGTTTATGCAGTTCACAAAACTGAATGATTAATGAATGAATTAGATTTATGAGTATATTCCAAGTCTTTTAAAGCTATACAAAAACTTTGTGCAAAAGAAAAGGCCAAAATTAAGGTCATTAATCACAGAAAATCTTGACCAAATCATTTTTAATCTGTACTTTTCAGTGAATCAGTTTATGGATTTCACAAAATTGAATGAATCAGTGAGTCTTGTTTTTAAGTATATTCCAAGTCTTTTGAAGCTATTCAAAAACTTTGTGTGAAAGATCAGACTGAAAGAACCAAATTAATGCCATTACTCACTGAAAAATTCAACTGAATTGTTTTTGGAGTCTGCATTTGTCATTTAATCATTTTATGCAGTTCACAAATCTAAATAATTAGATTTCAGATTCAACTCACTGAACTAGTCATCCAGTCCCAGTAGTTAATAGCTGACTGAATTAAATTCAGATCAATTCTAATTTAAATCACACTTTGCCTTCCACGGAAGAAAGACATAGGTTTTGGCATGACATGAGGGTTAGTAAATGATCTTCATGAGTTTTCATTTTTGGACGAACTAAGCTTTTATAATTTTAGATCCTAAATTATAATTTTTTTTTTCATGAAAATGGCGACTTTTTTTTTTTCTCCAATATTTTCATAATTACCATTTTCACATTGATGTTGGCCAGATTCTTCCTAATCATGGGTTTGTTTCAGCATGTGGCAAAGTGTTTAATTAATTTGCTTGGCTGGGTTTTCCTGAGCGAGACATTTTGCCAGACTGTTCCACAGGCTTCTGTGCTTGACGCGTATAACAGATCATCAAACAAACATGATTCACATCCATTAATGTCACTTCCTTTTGTTATATGTACTTACTTCCCTTTCAGAGGCATCATGGGAAGGGAGGATATATATATATTATATATATATATTATATATATAAGTGGGTACGGAAAGTATTCAGACCCCCGTAAATTTTTCACTCTTTGTTATATTGCAGCCATTTGCTAAAATCATTAAGTAATTTTTTTTTCCTCATTAATGTACACACAGCACCCATATTGACAGAAAAAAAGAAGGTTGACATTTTTGCCAGATTTATTAAAAAAGAAAAACTGAAAAAAAAAAACTGGTCCTAAGTATTCAGACCCTTTGCTCAGTATTAGTAGAAGAACCTTTTGATCTAATACAGCCATGAGTCTTTTTGGGAAAGATGCAACAAGTTTTTCACACCTGGAATTGGGGATCCTCTGCCATTCCTCCTGCAGATCCTCTCCAGTTCTGTCAGGTTGGATGGTAAACGTTGATGGACAGCCATTTTTAGGTCTCTCCAGGGATGCTCAATTGGGTTTAAGTCAGGGCTCTGGTGGGCCATTCAAGAACAGTCACAGAGATGTTGTGAAGCCATCCTTCGTTATTTTAGCTGTGTGCTTAGGGTCATGTCTTGTTGGAAGGTAAACCTTCGGCCCAGTCTGAGGTCCTGAGCACTCTGGAGAAGGTTTTCGTCCAGGATATCCCTGTACTTGGCCGCATTCATCTTTCCCTCGATTGCAACCAGTCGTCCTGTCCCTGCAGCTGAAAAACACCCCCACAGCATGATGCTGCCACCACCTTCACTGTTGGGACTGTATGGACAGGTGATGAGCAGGTGCCTGGTTTTCGCCACACATACCGCTTAGAATTAAGGCCAAAAAGTTCTATCTTGGCCTCATCCGACCAGAGAATCTTATTTCTCACCATCTTGGAGTCCTTCAGGTGTTTTTTTATGTGTCTTGCACTAAGGAGAGGCTTCCGTCGGGCCACTCTGCATAAAGCCCCGACTGGTGGAGGGCTGCAGTGATGGTTGACTTTCTACAACTTTCTCCCATCTCCCGACTGCATCTCTGGAGCTCAGCCACAGTGATCTTTGGGTTCTTCTTTACCTCTCTCACCAAGGCTCTTCTCCCCCGATAGCTCAGTTTGGCCGGACGGCCAGCTCTAGGAAGGGTTCTGGTCGTCCCAAACGTCTTCCATTTAAGGAATGGAGGCTAAATTTTTTTTGTAACCTTGGCCAGATCTGTGCCTTGCCACAATTCTGTCTCTGAGCTCTTCAGGCAGTTCCTTTGACCTCATGATTCTCATTTGCTCTGACATGCACTGTGAGCGATAAGGTCTTATATAGACAGGTGTGTGACTTTACTAATCAAGTCCAATCAGTATAATCAAACACAGATGGACTCAAATGAAGGTGTAGAACCATCAAGGATGATCAGAAGAAATGGACAGCCCCTGCGTTCCATATATGAGTGTCACAGCAAAGGGTTGAATACTTAGGACCATGTGATATTTAAATTTTTCTTTTTTAATAAATCTGCAAAAAATGTCAACAATTCTGTGTTTTTTCTGTCAATATGGTGTGCTGTGTGTACATTAATGAGGAAAAAAAACTTACTTAAATGATTTTAGCAAATGCTGCAATATAACAAAGAGTGAAAAAAATAAGGGGGTCTGAATACTTTCCGTACACACTATATATATATATATATATATCGATAATATAATATATATATATATAATATATGACTCCAACCTCCAAACAGAATTGTTGTGTTGAATGCGGTTATTGCCGTGTTAAGTGACATGTGTGCCAGCAGCATTAGCTAATCTTCATCTAGGTCACTCATTGGAATTGTGGGTAATGTGATTTGATGACTTACTCAAGCAGATAAATACAGCTTCATTTTGAATCCGGTATGAAGTATAACATACAATGTCGGGAATGGTTATTTCCTGTCCTGATTCCCATGAGTGGTTTGGTGTGGTACCGTCAGTGTTTTGTGACAGTGAATGTGGCTCACCGTGACTCACCCCGCTTGGACTTGACATTCTGATGAGCGACACCGATGGCTGATCTACAGTGCCTTCATATGCACACTATCGGGCTTGCTTGGTTTTGCGCAGTAAAGCCTGCTGGGGCCTGATTGCTCTGAGAGGCAGTGGCCTGTAAACGCAAACGACCACAGGGAGGGTAGCTCCCGTGAAAGACAGTCTGCCGTTCATCACTTAGTCAGAGATGTGGGGTTCAGCTTGTTCACAAACATACGGCGGTGCTCTTTTGCTTTGACATCTGCAGCCGTTTATGATGAGTTGCAGCATTTAACCTTTAAAACGTTCTCACTGACAATTTGTTGCTTGTATTCTCTTCAGAAACCGATTGTTCTGTGATTTACAGTTAAACGTCTTTTTATAGACAAGAATAATATCGTTCTTAACTCCATGGGACATTTATTGCTGTATGTTGTCGAAGCCATGCAGGAAAACACAATTTCCTAACAGAGAGTTGAGATTAGCATAACCACATTAGCAGCTGTTGGTATATGCAGACATAGATATACATACATAGATTCCTCATTAGCAGCTGTTTCTATGGGCGGCTATATGTACGTTGTCCGTCATTCTGGAATGGTCAAAGACTGTCAGATATATATATATATCTGCACAATACTTCGCTAAACTAACACAATACAACAAAACGAAGTCGTTAGCTAATGCAGCATTAAAAAGTTACCATTTTATAATCCTGTAATATTGAGTTAATACATATTAAAAACACCAACACATTCTTACCTGTGAGAGTTTATCCAGAGACTGACATGGAAAGAGAATAAATTGTTGAATAAAGTTGTTACTTTTGTTTTCTTTGCACACAAAAAGAACATGAACAACTGATGTCATATGGACTATTTTAATGAAGTTCTTACTACCTTTCTGGTCCTTGAACGTGTCGTGTTGCGTTGCTGTCTATGCAGGGTCAGAAAGCTGTCAGATTTCATCAAAAATATCTTAATTTGTGTTAAAAGATGGTAAAAGATGAACGAAGGTCTTACGGGATTGGAACGACATGAGGTTATAATTAATGACCAAATTTTTTATTTTTGGTTGAACTATCCCTTTAAATAACTTCATTTTCTTTGACTTAAACACCACAACCAAGCTAACTGCCTTTGAGATGAATGCTAATAGCTAGCTCTCTTCGGGTATTATCAACCTTACCAAATAACAGCTAGCTCTCTCAGATGTTATAAATGTATGTAACCAAAGTGACACCCTAGAGAAATAAGTGATAAAGTTTTTTTTCTTCTTTTTTTCCCACTGTAAATCTGCAGGGTTTTGTATGCAGTTTCAGTCAGTGCTACCTTCTTCCATTTTGCTAACATTTCAAGATGCCAATTTCAGTAATATCCATCAGGTAAGCTATAGTAGTACATTTTAACAGTACTGTACATTGTTTTTTTGGTCATATTTTTGTGGACTTATGTTATAGATGCTATCTTAAAATGTAAATGGATATAAGACATACTCAAATATAATTAGTTTTACTTTTATCGCAATAGTATAAGTTCTAAGTTAAGTAAAAGTAGCAAAGTTTACAACACACTCTATCTCTTCAAAACCCCCACTCTCTGAACCTGAAAAAAAAATCACTTTCACAATCTTTAATTACTAGAAACTGTCTGATAGTCGACACGGATACTAAAGCTTGACACTTCCTACAGCTCAATACAGTTGCCTCGGTTCATTTATCTGGAGATAAATGAAATAACTGGGAGAGTGTCTGCAGTGACCAAAACTAATGTCAGGCTCAGACAATAAATGCCTACAAAACTAAATTTATTTATCTATCTCCTCTAACTTTCGCTGGCACTATCGCACTCTTTTTTTATCTTTCCTGCATTGGTCTGAGTGTATACTTTCAAAGGTAAATTATTACCAACAAATATTTTTGATTTAAGATTTAAATCTTTCTGATTTAAAGTTATGTTGTGCAACTTTTTGCACTGAAAAATGGCATTATTTCTTGTGTTGTATGAAAATAGTTAAATTTTTTAGTGGATTTGATTAGAAGTTACACCGTTACGCCAGTAGGTGGCGACAAATGACTGTCTAATGAATCTTTGAATCATTCATTGAACTCATTCGTTAAAAAAATATTTTGTCCGGAAACAATTTATGGCACTGTATACACTAGTGCTTTTTCATTTTAAAACGCTGATTCGCTGATTCTACACTGCATTTCAGAAACTCTCTCAGGCCACACTACACAACGAAAACACATTCATGCAGGTACAACCATAGATATGTATAGGTAGATTCCATATTGTTTAGATGGCAGACACATCTACGTGCTTGGAGCGGTAGAAAGGGGAATCTACCTATACATATCTATGGGTACAACAATGAGCATAATGTTATTATTTACACGGTTGTCAAGGATATGCAAAGCAAATGTGGGCAGCCACGACATCATTTTCAAAAGTCTCAGTTTTGGTCCGTTTACACTAAAACGCAACCCTGAAGTTTTCAATTTCAAAAGTCTCCATTTCTGAGGGTCGAAAACGCCGGAGTAGTGTAAACGACAGGCGTAACTGAAGCGAAAGTTATGCGTTTTAAAACGAAAACACACTAATGTAAACGTAGCCTAATATGAGGTAAACTTTGAATCATTTCTCTACACTGATTTGTTCAGAAAGCAGGTGACTGATTTAAGCGAATCATTCTCTGACACTGAACTGATTGATTCGTTCAAAAACGCCGAAGACTTCTTTTTTTTTTTGTCTGCAGAACAAAAATAACTGGCAACATAGAGTCTAAAGTGTAAGTTACTCAGTATTTTGTTGTACTTATTGGAGTTTTGTGTAAATTATTGCTTGATGAACATTGTTTGCATTAAGCGGAAAGTTTGGCTAAGCTACTCTTTTGTTGTTATTTGTAAAACACTTCAGCTACTGTTCATTATCTTATTATTTTCAAAAACTCACTGTGCTCATCTTGCTATCTCAACCCAAGCTCTACAGCGCTATTTTTAATAAATGAAGTTGAAAGCTATCATTCACAGAGGGGTTGCCATTGCATTTATGAGGGTTTAACCCTCAATCGTCATTGGGGACAAATTTGGGCAAAATCCCCTTTTTTAAAAAAAATAGTTTTCTTAATTTGAGCGGTTCAAGACTTGGCTACTTTTCATAAGGTTTCCACCTGAACACACACAAAAAAAGAGGACTCGATTCAACAAAGTTAAGTGGTTAAAAAAAAATCTCCTTAATTTGTCATTCATGCCCAAAAATGGGCACCCATAGGAAATTAATGGCCAATACTAAAATTCAAAGAATTATTTTTATTTGTCCAATTAAAATCATAAATCCACACAATGCAGATCATACATACACATAAATGAAGTGCTGAGTCTATACAACATTCTCAATGTGGCAAACACTAACACTCACACACACACACACTTCAAATTCAGATCAAAGTTCTACTGCAAGATTTGCTTATGAAAATGTAAAAAAAGGGTCTAAAACATGCTACTTGTTAGGTTTGTTGTTTATTCTTACTTGTTTGGCACCATTTGGTTCCATTTTACTTTTTTGAGTTATTGAAATTTGATGTTTTATGTTAGAAATAAAATGAATTACGTTAATTATTTATTTTGTTGAATTATACACTTTATATTGTGATAAAATCTAAAAATCAGCCATTGAGTACTACAGCCATATAAGTGGCTATTGATATTTTTTATATTTTTATATTTTTATAATCCATCATATGTCACCAGATGTCACCAAACTCACCAACATTTTAGGTTTTGGCTGCGCTAACTTACGGGGAATGAATTTTTTTTACTGAAGTATAAGAAATATTAAATATAACATAAAAATAAGAATATTTTATGTTAAAAAAATCTGGTACTATTAGAGGTAAATAAATTAAAAAACACCAAAAATAATAAATTGATAGTTTTTATTTTATTGAAGACAGTGAAATTACATTTATTTAAAAAAAAATACAATTGGGATCACAGCTGAAACCTTCGTGCCCAAATTTGTCTACGAAGGACAAATCAAGGGCTGCTATATGAAGGATGCTTGAGGGTTAAGAAAAGGATAAAGATAAAGAGCACGCTATAAATGTACACACTGTATCAGGAAGCAAAGCATGTAATTAGTGTTAACTACAGGAGATGCAAAGAGGACAAACTGGACTGAATGTTTCCAGTGCTACAATGCATTGTTAATGGCAGAGAATATTTGTGTCCTTTATATTGTCATTTGCATAGGACATAGCTTATATAAATTTTGGATTTGCTTGTCTTTAATTAGCAGTTTAGTAATAGACTATTTATTATATTGGACATACTGATTAACGGTCCGACACTGTGTAAAACATGCATTTACACAACAAATATATAAAATTGTTGTATATCTTTATCAACATTATATCGACTGTCAGCCTTGTGCACTATATGTACATCTGTTGATGTCAAGGCGTCGAGGCAGTTTTTTAATAAGCTATTACTGGTTTATTGACTGTGGAAGGTGAACGGGGCCAAAAGTCTTTAAATGGAGTGAGTGAAATTTGACCGTGTCAATAGTCACTATTTGTCCACATTAACGTGTCAATTTTTAATGCATTTCTTTTTATTTGTGGAGACCCGCACATTGTGGCCATGTTAAGGTGTTAGTTTTCGCAGTATTTCTATAGTTCGTGTAAAGATGCACGGTTTCACCATGTTATGACAACAAATTTGAAAGTGTCTCATTCTGGCCCATGTCAAACATGTCTAGATTTACCCACATATTATCCATGTTTGAAATAATTGTGGCATTGCTTTTATATATATATATATATATGATATATATATATATATATCTATATATTGTGCTAAGTAATTCAATGAATGGTACAATGTAAATTAAGATTTCTATCTGAGAAAGAATAATGATAAACAATACAAAGGACATGACAAATAAGACATAAGAGTGACATCACCACAATACACTATGCATTTTCCCGTAATGGACAAATTATAAGGGTACTATTGTAATATCTAAGCGCATGGTCTAAAGCGCACAGTGCTATTGCGCTTAGGGCATGTCCGAATCCACTTTTGCTAGTTTAAGGACAGGAAAAATGGTCGGCGCGCCCGGTGCATGGTCTAAAAGGGTTGTCCCTATTCTCTTAATAAGTAATGGTTGTGTTTTGGGCGTAACGTGCCATAAACCAATCAGAGTTTTCACTTCATTCCCCTTAAAAAACCAGTGCGCTCGCGGCCACATGATTAAGTTAATTTTTAAAAATGTTTGTGTGCTGCTGTGCGTCCCTGTGTGTGTAATAAGCAAAGTGTACGCATGTTGTGCACCCGTCTATAGGCGCATATTACTAACGCGCTCTTTAAATAACAAAAAAACTAAAAAAAATTTGCGCCACATTGCGCCAGGGTGTATGATAGTGTCCCATGTCTAATGTTTACGTACATGTATACCAGTGTGCCATTAGGACATCCGTCATGAATAAACATGGCCTCTGATGTGTTATATACATATATACCAGCGTACGTTTGCGTCACATATGCAAATATAGTCTCAAATACAGCAATTTAATGAAATTGCTGTATTTGAGACTATATGCGCCTAGTAATATGCGCCTGCTGTGTGTGCATTAACCTGGACAAACAGTGTTGACAATGCCAAATTTAACTCTTTCTGTTTAATGACTTTTGGCCCCATCTGCTGTCCATAATATGTACATATGTGCATCCATTTGTCAAGGAGTCGAGGCACTGTTTTTATATGTCTGGTTTATTGATTTGTGTGTAAACCCTTAAAATTTTTATAATAAAGCAGTTTTTATAGACTAAAATATTTCTAGATATTTGGGAATTTTGAGATTCTAACGTACTGCTGCTTGGTCATTTGACAAAAGTGTTTTAGTTCTGCTTTGTGTCCATTACTATATGTACCAACAGCCTAAATCAGGCCCGGATTGGCTAATCGGGAGCACCGGGAGGATTCCCAGGGGGCCGGTCTGTATTTTTGGTCACGAGGGCCGGTGTTGTCATGCCACTGGGCTGAAATATGGATGTTGTCTGCCTGCACTCATAGCAGCCCCACTCTTTTTATTTATTATTTTCTTGCAGCCCATATTATTATTTTCACTAGACCATATCAATAACATATTCTCAATTGATAATTAATCATTCTTTTTGCGCAAATCATTGTTTTATTTGTGAACTAGCAATTTGAGGAAGGCTTTAATACCAAGTGGAATCCTCTGCTGGCTGATCACGCTTTACAGCGAGCGGGACTCGCGCTAGAGGCAATTACCTTACCATTTTGATTTTGTCAGATCAGTTTGGGTGAATGCAAACAACTTATTGATCATGAGCCCAACATCCATCAAGGTAGAACATCTATTATTTTTTCATTCAATCTACCTGAGGGAAGACATCTTTCATTGTAAGTTAATGCTGTTAAATAGAGAGGGGAAAAAATACATGCGTGATACAGCATACTGCAGTACTGAATACTGCATGAGCATCTTGAACAGAAGCTTGTGAAGGGCCGTTAATCGAACGTGCAGATCCAAGATTTGTCGTAACCCACCGCCTTTCTTGGGTACACTGAAGTAAGGGCTGTAAAACCCCGACATCATATCGGCTGGAGGAACCAGCTCTATCGCATCCTTCACCAATAGGACTGCGATCTCTGCACGCAAGACAGGGGCATCTGCCGCCTTCACTGAAGTGAAGTGGATGCCCCTGAACTTCGGAGGATGCCGGGAGGATGAACTGAATCGCATAGCTGAGTCTGATGGTCTAAAGGAGCCAACGAGACGGACTGGGGAGTGCTAGCCAGGCTCCCAGATACCGTACAAGTGGCACCAACGGAACCACTGACGTACCCGCGGTGGGGCAGCAAGGGGGAACGCAGGGACTCGGCCCGGGCGTCTCGTTGCCGGTCCGAAGGGGGGTCAGTGTGTGTGCAACACTTACCTGAGTTCGGGCAGTGGGTGCGTTCACCATCTCCCGAAGAGCAGCTTCCTCCATCTCTGGGTCGCCCGTCTCAGGGCCTCTTGCTCTTCCGCTTGCCACCAGGTTTGGCGGGGGCCTGGACCGGCGGTTGTGGACAGACTGTATGCGGCCGGCTCCACGGCAACGGGCTTTGCGGAGTGATGTTGGCATTTGCTTGCAGAACGGGAGGGGGGTATGGCGGGCAGGGGGCTTGCCCTCGGCGATGGACGGGCAGCAGCTCACACACGGGTGCAGATGTGTTTGATGGGCCGTCGGGCGGGCTTCTGTGTGACGGAGAACTGCTGGGCAAAGTTCTCCACTGCCGTGTGCCGAGATAACGGCGGTGTGGGAACAGGGGGCACTAAAAACGGAGTCTTGCATGTTCTCCTCATGTAGCGCCAGACACCGCATCCTGGACACCATAGTGGACATTGAAAGGCCCAGAGAGTTCCGCCCGCAGTGATACTTCTGTCAACCGTTTTGTTTAGCGCCTTTGTATGGTCAGTAGCGGTGCGAAGCTAGCTTAAAGAAACTTCTGGCGTCGTCCCCACCTGCGTGCAGGTCCACTTCAGTGCCTTGCTGATGAACCAGTGACAACAAACGCCATGGCATGTAGGGCAGAGGCATCTTCTCCGCAAGCCGCATAAGCACAGCCGGTCAGGTCCGATGAGTACCTTCATGCCCGGGAGGGGAGCAACGGCTTGCCTTGCCAGGTGGCAGTGGTATTTAGACAATTGCATCGCAACCGACTGCTCCACCAGAGGGATCGCCGTATACACCCGCGCTGCCCCACCGTCGAGGGTGGTGAGGGAGGACGAGCCACCAAGGCGGTTTCTGGTAGTGAAAGGTGCCATCCACAACCCAGTGAGCTCATCATTCACTTACGGGAAGAAAGACACTGGGGTGGGGCCCTGAGAACCAGAACGGACCACCCCGAGAAACCAATCATCCAGGATGGTTTTCGGTGGACCTATGGTGGAGGGCTCGTCCACTCGAGACCCAGAACCCTACTCGGGGTCCCGGGAAAGCTTAGCCACCATTCCGGATCCGTCTTTGGCATTGCTGGCAGCCAGAGTGGCAGCCGCTGTCCCGTGATCACATCTCCCTAACCATACCGATTGCAGCGACATCAATCGTTGGGGGGAGGGCTAGAAAGGATCACACAAGTGGTACCCACACGATGAGGGTCCCGAATGTTGGCCCTGGGCAGCTACACTACTGCGAAATGTGACGGTGGAAGGCGGGAGCGCGTGTGAGAGTGGTTCATCGGAGGGGAACTTCCTCACCGCTCAACGTTAGACCAGTCGGCTACTGCCAGAGGTCCATTCCCCGGGTAGCGTCCCCAGGACCCTAGATCTAGCAGAAGAGGAAAGGCACCCCACCCTTTGGCAGAAAAGGGCCTGGTCCGCAACTCCCGCGATGGTCAATTCCTGCAATGAGAGCATGATTCGTCCACAAACACCGCCTCAGCATGCCTAATTCACAGACATGTGAGCACTGATCGTGAACATCACCCGGCACCAGGTTAACGACCGCAGCAGAAATGCACAGGGGAAGGGCATTTTGAAGACGCAGTCTTTAAAAGAAGTTCCACCTAGGTGAATGTTCTTTTAGAAATGACTCTTTTAGGGTGCTGAAGCGCACAGGGGAGATGGCCGCCTGCAACACAAACAGGGGGTAGTGCAGCCTGATGTGTGCAACCCACTCGACATGGGAAGAACCACCGCCGCTGAAATGCCATACCTCCAGCACCAGAGCTTCCCAAGAGCGTGCTGAACTCAGGAAGCTGAGTATGTGTTGCACCTGCTGACTAATTATACTCGCACTGCGATCAGCGGCAGCTGGATGCAATCATCGCATGCCAATGTGCATTGGCTAGTTTAGTTTACACTCTAAGTGGATTGGTCTCTCTAAGCGAGATCCCAATTAGTCGGTCACAACTGACGTAAGAGGACCTATGAATGGAACAACACTATGTTTAAACAGATAAACTAATCAAGCTTGTTGAAATTTTGTCACCTGCATGTTTGTTTCCACCTTAGAAATGTTTCCCACTTTTTTTTAGTGCAATGGCAATCGTGTATATTGGCTTTAGTACAATTGATACTTCCTTCTTATTCTAAAAAATGAGGCAGATGGCCATTAAGCAGTACAAAACTGCATGAACATGTCTTCAGCAGTTAGCAATAGCTGTTTTAGTTTGCTAAAGCTAAAGCTTGTCACTATTATTGGTAGTTCTACATATTTATTGACATCATTTGGTCTCAAAGTGAATTTGTGGTCTGTTAACAGATGTTTTATGTAACCTGTTATTGTCAGCATTGTCTGTTAGCCTAAACAGCCTTTTTAATAAACTGATTTGCAATTCTGTTTACGTGAATCAAATTTGAAATGTAAGATAAGGCGGTGTCAATAATTTTGCCAAAAAAAGACTTTCAACTTTTAGGACTACACTAGAATACAGCCTCAATTCTAACAGAAATGGAATAAAAACCACAAAACTTTGATTTAATTGTGTCTTTAGGAGACATATTCAGTGAATCCGATTAAAATAGCTTTTACTGAGATGTTTAACCTCGGCTCTCAGCACTCATTATTGTGCCTTTTTGCTGTTTACTTCCGCATAATGGCCATTATTCAGCGTAATTCTGCCTTTCTAGATGACTTGCTTTGTGGCTCCAAGATACAAGATCAAGAAGGGGAACCACAATGTGTTCTGTCATTCTGACTGCAGGGGCCTGTCGCTTTGAGTTTGAGGTCTGCGTGTCATTTAAAAGAACATCCAACCTATTCTCATCTCTTCAGCACAAACCTTCAGTTTTCATACAGTCAAAGTCTTACACCTGACCCTCAAAAAAGACTCTTCTGTGTGTAAGTCATATTTTATTGTTGCTGAAAATTATCTAACTTTTTGATATTTCAAACCAGTTTTATTCATTATGATGTCACAATATACAGTGGTGTTTATATGATATTTCAAGATACTCAAAAGAATACCTTCAAATGATTATGGTAGCAATACCTTCAAATATGTTAGATGTCTAAAAACTAGGCTGTCTCGGGCGTGTATTAGAGAGCGAATGATCACTTCAGATTTAATATGTTGCGATTTGATTCAAGAATGATTTTTGCAAATTAAGAACGATTCAATTCGATTCAATTCGATTATAGTGATACGATTCTGCATTATTTAAGTGCATTCACAGGATTATTTAAATGATTCCCCTACATTTTTTAAATGCTTAGTCCGGGGGCAAATTACACAGCAGCCTTTATGGTTAGAGAATCATGGGTTAGAGAAAAAAGAACAAACAAACACTTTTGTCCATTGTTAGATGCTAGTTTAATGATGCTATGGCATGACATATGTAGAAATTTATGTAAGCCAAGACTTTAAAAAAGAATTTTAAAAAGTATTATGTATAGGCTAACATTTTGTCATACCAGGGGCATAGCCATCATTTCAGAAGTGACAGAATTGTCAAATACAATAATTTTATGTATGCATGTATTATTATAATTTATTTATTTATTTTATTATTATTATATATTTTTTTTTTACAAGGAATTCTTTTCTTATCTATTACTTTGAATTTGCTATAGAAATCAAAACACTGCTAGCAAAATGAATAATTGGAATCGATAATTTTTTCACCTAATGTGCAAATGTTATGATTATTTTATATATACAACAATGAGTTTTCATTTCTGTACTGTAATGATGTCAATTAGCACTGCATTCATAAATTTAATTTATTTGTGTTTATTGTCTTAATGTTTCACCAGTTCGTTCTGCTTTTTATTCAGCTTAGCTGCAGCAATAGATGCCTTTGTCCATACTAGGCATTTCCTGGCACGTCTTAAGTTCTTTAAGCGTGAGATCACTTCTCTTTCAGTGCGAAAAACTTCTTTATCTCATTTTCTTAAAATATAATGATATAGTATTTAACTTTTCCTCTCCATAGGCGAATGATGATTCTGAAAGAAAACGCGCCTGATGTCTGTTTGCTATAGCAACAAACGCTACTTTCATGCATCTGATTATCAGATAAACCTCGCACTCTTATTTCAAGGTTAATGCTGTGGTTATTTTAACAGTTTCTTTCGTACATTCGGTTCAATGACATTGTTAAAAAACATTTATCATTCAATGGAACTGTGCGTATGCTTTAGACACTTACATTTTTGCTCCATAGTCCATTGAATAAATGAGTAACCTACGACCTGCTAGGGAATGTCGTGCGTAGACTGAGAGCCATTGACAAAACTACAGAAAAGTAAAATACTTCACGTTAGCATATGGCACGAGTACAGAGCAATCCCTAATCGCGCGTCGTGTACGAAAACTGAGTGGAGTGAATCCTGTGACAGTCACACGGCAGTAATAAGGGGAACGCTAGGAAGGAGAGATGCGAGGCTACGAACACTGTTTCAAGGTTCTCCATTAATTTGTGCTCGTAGTAATTAATGTTGTATATATTTATGAAAGATTGACGCTATAGACAATAGCGATTCATCAATTCGTAGCATTTTATACGAATTACTGTCCGAAAACGTCGATCACAGATTCAAAAATCATGTTTCAGTCGATCCATATGCATAGTCAGGTTTGTAAGCCTAATCGATCTGCATCGATAAAACGAAGGGTGATCGCCGTGAATTCATTACACCCCTGACTAAAAGAGACCTTACAACGTCCAAAAACCTCCACAGGACTAACATGGTCCAAAAATGATAAACTGAGGGTATTCACATTTGTTCGAAAAATGTATGAAAAACTATGGTAAAACCATGACAGATGTGCAAAAAATACTTTGAAAAATTATAATGAATGTGTACGGAAATTCAGTGTTCCTGTTGAAAAAACCAGCATATGCTGTTAGGTATGTTTCGAAGCATGGGATGCGGGTCCTTTGCTGTTTATGATGCGTCATTAGGGTGGGCATTGGTGGTCCTAAACTGGTCCGACCAGTTTAAGACCAGCATAAACCAGTAAAGGACCAGCTTATAAGATCACGCAAAAGGACAGCTTTATAACCACGATCCACGGCTTCCCAAAACATACCTGGGAGACCAGCATATGCTGGTTTTTTCAACAGGGGTACCATGGTTTTTATGCAGTACTTCCAAAAATACCATGATTATACCATGGTACATTTCCAAAATAATGTGATATTAGTAGTACAATGGTGCAATGTCCAAAAAATTAATTGTCGTACAATGTTACTTTGTTGTAAATGATGATATTGTCCAAAAAACACTATGGTATTACCATAGTAATATATCAGAGAAACCATCGTATCACCATGGTATATTTTGTAATTGTCTGAATTGGCGAAATGTTGTAGGTTTTGGATCTAACACAATAAATAGCTGTCAGTCAGCCCATTTTATTCAGGATGATGTCACCATGACTAAATTAATAATGTATCCATATATGGTAAACAATGGTATTTATATGGTATTTCAAGATGCTTCAAATTACTATGGTACTACCATGGTAGATGTACAAAATAAACTCTATGGTATATAGATATACGATGTATTACTGTGTTTCCAGAGGACCACAGTAATACATCGCAGCACTCGTGATTTTAAGCGTTCGTGATCGGTGCAAAGCTTCCATGCGGCCCAGTGGAGTGCGAAAGGATCTTTTCCCTCTCAACCTTTGACTCGAACTGGCAGATCTGTCTCATGTGAGCACTCACGCTTTCCTGATCTGCCTCTATGCCACACAAGTGGAACATGAGGAATCTGAATTATCGGTGTGATGATGTTCAAGAGAGATGTCTGTGGGGAGCTTTTCTCTTTTTTTGCGCAATGGTGGGTGGACGCTAAAGAGAGCTCTAGGGCAGGAGTAGCAGACTCTCCACTCGCCGAGATGAAGAATATAATCCAAGATGAAAGCTTGTGTTGAGACGGCAAGCGTCTAACCCCATTCACTGTGCTGTGAAACTGGCAGGAGGCCACGGAAACTGCAGCAAAAGCATCTTTCTGGCTACGTAGCTTTCTTTGCTTAGCTGAAATGCACTGCTAGGCTTTAGCATACTTTTGTGAAAGATGCAAGAGCATTTAGGGAGAGAAAAACCTGAGTTTTTAGCCTGACTACAGAGGTTTTTGTTTGCCAAAATGAACACTTACAATGTGCAAATGCTAGTAAATTAGCTTTTAGCAAGTACAAAACAGTTAGCATATTCTGTGCAAATACACAAATGCAAAATACACAAGCTAATTTTCATATGTTGTTGCTTTGCGAAATGCCAGACGCAGTTCATAAACAAAGCAAGTATGTGCTACTTCCTCAGTGTTACCACAAGGGGCATTATAGCATTAGCATAAAGTGTGTTTTTCTTTCTTTCATCTTTCAATTAAAGTTAAAATTGATTTTTAGATTGATTTTAAACTGTTGACAGGTTTATAGTACTAAATATCTGCTTAAATAAAACATCCTGTTAAACGGCATAGGCATTTGAAGGGAACTTTATTTTTATTTACTTTAACTTTATTGCGGCTGTACTGCACAACAGTACAATTTTTTATTTTGGAATTATTTATATACTATTATAAAAAAAATTTAAATGCTGAATTGTCTTTTACGTGCTTTGTCATTTTTATTTCTATTTTGCTTTTAATAGATTTTTATTTAATTTTTAGTAATTTCAGTAATTCACTTACATTATTTAGTAAGTTTATTTTCAAAGTTTTTAGTTTTCAATCTCTATTAATTGATTTTATTTCAAAATATTTATTATAGCTATAGTCAGGAGTGCACATAAGTGGCCGCAGGGTCCGCCATACGCGACCCAAAAAGTGAATGCGCTTGATAGAACTTAGTTCAGATGCGCGCGTTGCGACATGGTTATAAAGCGCTTAATGCACAATGTACCGTTTTTTATTGTATGCGAACACAAACGTGTACTGTAGGACGATTTCGATTCAAACTGCAAGCATAACCATCTTAGTCTACTTCGCGAATGTTTCAAATCACCAATGCAAAACTGTGACATTTAATTCCACTGACGATCTACAATCAGGCACGACGCTTAAACCCTGGCAAGCGGCATATAACTCACTTGCGGCAACCTGCCCCAAAATAAAAGCTTGCTGATTTGGTGTTTGAAATATGAAATAATTTAAATAATGTCAACATTAAAAAATAAAATTAAGGTCACATACAAATAATACTAATAAGCCAAAAAGATAAACAATATTAGTATTTTATTTTTAATTGCGATGTAGTAAATAATGGAGTTGTTTTAATAGAAGTCTCCCTTTTAATATTAAAAATAAAAGAACTATCACCACTTTACTTATTAGTTTAGATTTGCCACAATCATAAACAGAATAATAAATCTGAGCGTATGAGAATCAGCTGAAAAAACGAATGTGCACCCATGATTATCGTGTTAGTAACATTTAAAATTAGCGTTCTAGTAATTTTGTCATGCTATGATTGTTGTTCATGTTAATATTCTATTTTAACTTTTAATATTTTTATTTCAGTTTTAGTCACGTTGACTGCAACCTGAAATAGATTTTTTTTGGGGTTACTTGATTTTAAGTTTGTAATCTAATATTTATTTATAATTCGTAGAATTATTAAATTTTATGTTATTTATTTATTATTTTATTTCCTTTTATTTTAAGTTCTTTCCAACTGTTAAGTTTTGTAGTCTATATTTATTACTAGTTAGTTACACAAACAATATGTTTTAGTAGTTTTAGTTAACAGTAACGACACTAGTAGTAACTGACCAGTAAAAATTGACACCCACCCAAGATCCAATCAATTTTTGATAATATTATAAAACATTTTTTTCATCATATTTGAGAAGTAAAAAGGCTTGTGGATGGTTTCACGTTGACTTTCAGCTTCCAGAATGAAAATATATAATACTTATGTAACGACACAGTGTCTTTCCCATAATTCCCATGATTACAGAGCCATCTCTCACCACGCCATATTAGACCTCTGGAAGCTGACAGATGATTGCTGTGAAGCGTTCAGCTCTTTATGTGATCAATAATGCTTGTCTGAGGAATCTATTTACTGTTACATCGAACACACTCAATTAAAGTTCCCGTCGTTTTCCTCACTCGTGGAAGATTTTCCCAGCAGCAGTTTTTGCCTGGATTGAGACAAACTGCAGAAAGGATTGGATTTTACTTGAGCCTTTCATAAATGATATTCTTTTATGTCTTTGCCTTTTTTCATACACTTCCTTTTTTCAACCAACAAAAGCTGCTTGACTACCTCCTCAGGGTTTAGGTGTGAGGGACTGGCCTTACAGCTATTTTGTTGCTTTGTTGGTTTGGGAAATTCTCACAGTTGGTCACTGCATTCAGTGCTGGTAGCAGTGTTTTATTTTTATTTTTTATTTTTTTTACTTGATTTTATTTATATAGCTTATAGAAAGACAGTTGTCTTTATGTCTGTAGTCTGGCAAAGTCCTTGTGAGGAAATGGTGTGAAAAATTTGGAACTAATTTTTTTAATGTTAAAAATAAATAAATGATTTGAAAGATGGCTTGTAGTAGACATTGTATTTTATATAGTAAAATAAATTTTACTATAAAAAAACATTTTACGATTTTTATATAAAACATTGCTATATTGTATATAACAAAAATAATATTCTTCTAAAAAGATTAATATAAAGGTAAATAGTACTATAATAAAGATACATATTACTTGAATTATATGTATATATAAAAAATTGTAAAAATATAAAAAAATTTAATATTATAAGTTATAAATAATATAAAAAAATGTTTGTAAAATATTATAACAATGTTTTTAATTATAAATATATATAATTATGTAAATATAAAAACAAATATTAATATAATAAAGTATAAAACTATAACAAGGTTTGTAAATATTATTTAACAATGTTTGAGAGTTTGAAAATAAACAATTTTCATTTTCATTAATATTTATAAATATTTTATAATTATAGTATCGCTAATGATCTGTACGTCACTGTAAACTGGGTAACTATTTATCACAGTAAGTAAAACATGAATATTTAATGATAAATTCAATAAATAATAGTGATTAAAATGTAAATTAGAAATACAGAAGTAAGATATAACAGATAGTTTAACAGTATTCTAGAATTTTTTTTTTGTTTTAATTATCATTGAAATCGTTCTATGTGTAATATAACTCAACTAAGTAAATATAATTAAAATATATATATAATAAATTGCAATATAATAGCTTTAAATTATTATACAAACTAAATCTTGTAAATGTAAATTCTAAATGTAAAATATGATTAAAATGTAATGAAATAAATGTTTTTGTAAGAGTATCTAATAGTAATATCGTATTTAAATATTAATATTTAAACTATATCGTAAAAAATATCATTAATAATTTTAATCTAGTATAATTATAATGAGCTTTTGAAAAGAAAACCTTTATGGCTGGTTTCTAAGGTGTTGCCATGCAGTAAACGTACCAAAGACCAACCAGTCAGTACGCTGAGGTTTCCCAGTGTCCTGCGTTTGGGATCTTGTCAGCCATCCCTGTGGTACCTACAGCTCCGGTGGTGCCGTGCAAACACGCAGGACTGACGCCGGCCAGAGATTCACAGCGAGCATGTTCAACCAGATCTTCAGAGATCCACTGCTCCACGAGGAGACCAGGCCGCTGCAGAAAGAATGACCGTCTGCCAGCTTGATTATAGAAAGTGTTTGAGTGTGTTTAACAAGTGCACTCACATTATCTTTACAGAGTGATCACGAGTTCTCCGTGTGATACAGTGATATTGCAAGTCCTAGACAACATTAGTTACTAGAGCAATGCTATGCTGTTACTAGGTTTGGATATACTAGAAGCGTGTACAAATTATAAAATAAATGTCTTATTTAAAGGTGAATGCAAGTATAAATCAGGTTCCTGGTGTATTTGCTGTCTGTTCCAGCACAAATGAAGCCCTGCCTGCAGCTCTGATGGGCAGCTTGATGTGCTGCTTTCCAAGAGCCTGTGCTTCACTGTCACTGACTGCACAGAGACTACGCACAGATGTCTCATTGGGCTGGACCTTTGACTTAAATGAACATTATATGCAAATATAATATGCATATTTCTATATATTGTTTTATATAATAATTTATTATTATTATTATTAGTATTACACATCATATGTAGAAAATTCATTGTTAAAATATTCTAAATATTTTATTATGATCATGATTAAAAAGTGTATGGCATAAAAATTTAATTTTATGAAAAAAATTGCATATTCATTTATATATTTATATTATTATATTATATATAAAATATAAACATTAAATATGAGATTTATTAATGATATAATATAATACATGTATTATTATTACATATTGGTATGAAAAACGTTTTAAATATGCAACATTTTATTTATAACTGTATTTAATAATTAAGAATTTAGAATCTATTATATATTTACAATATATAACTATAATTGTATACTATTATTATATACGTACGTATATCATATATGATAATGTTACAAAGTTATAAATAGACATTTAAATGTAGCAACATGCGATGGATAAACATATTATATAGATATATATATATATATATATATACAATCCATCTGAAAACTGAAGGATTTAATCCTAATGTGTGTAATTAGGCGATGCACTATACTAAATTTCTCAGTGATACTGCTACCAATTATTAAGATGACAATTAAATTAAACAGAATAGTTTATATTTTTACTGAAGAAAAAATCTCTCCCAACTAATTTGATAAATGATTCAGTAAACTCTCTCCTCATACATTACCATAATACTACGAAACTATTATATTCAACTGCGATTCATTTTCAGATATAATAATCAACATTAAAATAAATAACTGAATATCTGTTATGGACATACTCGAGTGGCACATCAGGTTGCGTAAAGGTGTTTCGTGTGTGTGTGTGTGTTTTATTCTGAGTGTAACACGGTACATTTTTCTACAAAAACACATTGAAAACAGACAAGTCTGCTTTTAAAACCTCATTCAATCAGCAACCCACAGAGATAAAGCGCTCTCACTATCAGCTCCTAATGAAATTTCAAGAGGTCCGAGTGAAAAATAAAAGAAAGCTGCTTTTCTCGGGACAGCGGTGAACGGCTGCCGGCTCCTGATAGCGCTGACGAAACACTTATCAGCGTCTGCTGCATTATATCTCATACTTTCAATACAAATCCATAGCAATGTGTCACTTGAACAGACGTGAGAACTAAGGCTGTGTTTCTCCTGTGAGAAATGAACAACACGATTGATTTAAAGTCGGCAGCTTTCAGATGTTTCTCGTTGCTTTCTAAGAAACAGTTGAGATTTTGTACCTCAATTATTCTGTCAACAATTCTGACTGGTGTTTAAGTGACTGCGTAGACTATTGCTGTCATGTTAGTGATACTATTTTATTCATTCATATTTAATGAGTTGTCATGTTGTACTAACAGTAGGTTGTGTCTGTGATTCTTTCTCCTGGCTGAACTGTGTTTAAAGCATGTTTGACCTTTTAAAAGACTGAATTACAGATTTTGTCTTCACTGCGGCTCATGTGTAAAACGGCTGCTTCAGGCGAGTCTGTCTTGCATGGCTGATTTTCTCTCGTCTTTATTTAGGGTTGCTAAAACAAGCTGATTATTCGCAGGCTCGTTGTGAGATCAAATGAATCTGCTCATTCACCAAGTGTGAAATTTACGTTCCACCTTTATACGTCTAATTTTATCAGTCAGTTAGTCAGTGCTGTTTTTTTTTTACACACCCTGCAGCATTTCAATTCATATTGTTAGACTCCATTAACATGTTTATAGTTTTAGTTTTTTTTTGTTATTTAAGTACCTCAAGTTAAATTGAATGAACAATTCAAAAAACAAAAAACAAAAAATTTTGCTATTAGGTGAAATAAAAGTTATTTATTTAGACACGTAATGTAAAACATGTACGTCTGTCGGTGGTCTGTCTGTCTGTCTATCTATCTATCTATCTGTCTGTCTGTCTGTCATCTATCTGTCTGTCTGTCTGTCTGTCTGTCATCTATCTATCTGTCTGTCTGTCTATCTGTCATCTATCTATCTGTCTTTCTGTCTATCTATCTATCATCTGTCTATCGTCTATCTATCTATCTATCTATCTATATATAGATAGATCCTATCTATCTATCTATCACTGTATGTCGTTGCATAGCCTATCGTCTGTCTGTTAGCTGTATCTATCTATCTTGTCTGTTATCTATCTGTTGTATGTTCTACTATCTATCTATCTACTATCTATCTATCATCTATATATCTATCTATCTATCTATCTGTCTTTTTGTCTGTCTGTCTGTCTGTCTATCTAATGTCTGTCTGTCTGTCTATCTATTGTCTGTCTGTCTGTCTATCTAGCTCTCTGTACTGTATGTCTGTCTGTCGTCTGTCGGGCATCTATCTATTATCTATCTATCTACTCATCTATATATCTGGTCTGTCTGCTGTCTGTCTTGTCTGTCTGTCTGGTCTGTATGTGTCAGTCTGTCTGTCTTCTGTCTGTCGTCTGTCTGTCTGTCATCTATCTATCTGTCTGTCTATCTTCTGTCTGTCTGTCTATTTGTCTGTCTATCTTCTGTCTTCTGTCTATCTTCTGTCTGTCTGTCTATCTTCTATCTATCTATCTATCTATCTGCATATATATCTATCTATCTATCTATCTTATCTATCTATCTGTCTATCTGTCTACCTATCTGTCTGTCTGTCTGTCTGTCTGTCTGTCTATCTGTATCTATCTGTCTGTCTCTGTCTATCTGTATATCTATCTATCTATCACTGTCTGTCTGTCTGTCTATCTATCATATGTCTGTCTATCTATCTATCTAGCTATATCTATCTATAGATCTATTTAAGTTTGTATATCTATCTGTCTATCTATCATCTATTATCTATCTATCGGTCTGTCTATCATCTATCATCTATCATCTATCTATCAATCTATCATCTATCCATCTATCATCTATATACCTATCTATCTATCCATCTATCTATCTATATATCTATCTATCTATCTATCTTCTATCTATATGTCTGCTGCTGTCTGTCTGCTGTCTGTCTGTCATCTATCTATCTGTCTGTCTGTCTGTCTATCTACATGTCTATCTGTCTGTCTGTCTGTCTGTCTGTCTGGCTATTTATCTATCTATCTATCTATCTATCTATATATCTATCTATCTATTGATCTATCATCATATTCTAGTTCTAGCTACTCTATAGATCTATCTTATATTATATACGACTATTCATCATCTTCTACTATCGCATCTGTCGCTGTCTGTCTATCTGTCACTCTATCTATCTGTCGGTCATCGTCTGTATGTATATCTACATTATATATATTATATTATCTAATATATATATATATATATTTTATTTATATTAGTTTTATATAAAATTTATAGAAAATACTTATTAGTATTTATTTTAGGTTGTCATTTTATAAATATATGAATATATATAACTAGCTGACCCCTCCACCAGAAAATGTTAGTTATTTTTAACAAAGTAATTTATTTCAAAGTAATGTTTTATGTTAAGTTTTATGCCTCGCCATGCCCGAATAAGCTTTTTTATTATAACACACACCCCACCTCGGCTATAAAACAACCCTTTAGTATATATCACAATTTTTATGAATGAATATTAAAACATATATTTATAATTTTAGTTTTATATTTCAATTTGTTAGCTCTTGTTATATTATTTTTTACTTTCTGTTTTTATCAGTTTTTATGTTTAACTTTTGTTGTTATTTGTATTATCTAGTATATAATTTCATTACAGATAATTATAGTATCTAAATTAGTTTAAGTGTGCCATGGCAACTAGCTGAAATAAACATTGTAATTTTGTATTTTAGCATTCAAAAAAGAAAGTTTATTCATTCATTCATTCGTTAATTGTTTGTGTGTTGTTTGTGTGTAAACATTGTGTAAAATATTTTTTAAATGAATTGGAGATGGTCAATTATTTTTAAATTTTTTTTATTTGACCAACATTTGTAAAATAGTAAGCTTATTAAAAGTAATTTGGAAACATAATTAGTTATTATTTCTTTGTTTGTTCTTGAGCAAAACATTATGTTAAAATTACCTAAAAGGAATTGGAATGGCCATTATTTATTTTATTTATTTCAAATAATAAAAATATTTTTAATGATTTTAGATTTGGTTAAAAATAATAACACTTCAATTCACTAACATAAATAAATGTAAAGAATTAGTTTTATATATATGTATGTATCCTATAGGCGTCTTTACGGTTTTATTAATCTGTTTATATTATGTGATCAGATCATCATATGTCAGTCTGTTTTTCCTCACAGTCTTTATATTCTGTTATTATTTCCCTCCTGATGTTATTTCCTCAGTCGAGCAACAGCCAAGTATCTGTTTGCCAGTTTGCATGGGCCTCACAATTATTTTATTCAACTAATCGTTTGCATAATTTGGAAAGGCAATAAAAGCAATTTTCTCTTCCCCACTCCAGCTGTGATTTACACACTGCAGTCAGAATCAGCATTATCTGCTTTTGGCCTCAGCTGATATCTCTGAATATTTAAAAGAGCGTGGTGTATATATGAAATAAAACAATAATCTATTACTATTTCCTCTTTTTAAAAATTATGTTTCGTTGTGGTGCAGCCAGTGAAAATGCCAGGAAAAGTAAAGCTAGTACAAAGATAAAGAAAAACCCCCTGATATATTTAGCATGCATTAATTATGTGCTCAAATCATAATGTCTGATTGGCAAGTTCTCATTTAAATGCAGTGACTAATTTCTCAGGTTTTTTGCGGTTGTAAAATCAGTTAATTAACATAAACATTAGCAGTGTTCTCAGATCAAACAGAAGGAAACGGCTGTGGAAAATCTATGCTAATGAATGAAATTACTTTGGGCAGGCTGCTTTCGCTTCTGTCATCCTGTGTTCATACCTTATGAATGCTGCTCAGGATCACTGTCCTGTTGCTCAACAAACCCTGAGCACAGCTTCAGAACTGTGGTCCGTTCACTGTCCTGCCAGCAGAGCTTAAAGTCACAGGTCATTGACCCTGCAGTGAAGCGGTGCGGGACGGCTGTGTGATATTCAACATGCATGGAGCATGTGATAAAACAGTACAGCTCCGGTCCAAACACTGGTTTCAGTTCACAACGTTTTTTTCACCAACTTTTCAGTTTCCAAATTCTTACAATGATTTAATCAGGGTTTCAAGGGCTACTTACAAGTCGACATGTTTGATTAGGAATGGAATGTTAAACTCTACTTAAAATTATCTTGTATTTCAAGAAGTGTTGACCTTGACATTCATTCAGTAATTCTTTTAAGGCTTTTTTTCTTCATATATCAAAATGAATTTTGAGATCTGCTAATTGAGTCTACTTGATTAGAATTTTATTTTTTTTTGTTTTGAAATCTATTTAAAATACTAAGCTCATCAAAAAAGGTATTTATTTATTTATGTTGTTTGTTTGGTTGTTTGAGTAAACATTGTGTAAAATTGTGTACATTTCCCATGCTCCATTGCACTAATCACAATCTCACCTGAAACCAATCACACACAGCTGCTACCAATAACACACACTATATGAATCAGTCTCACACCACCGTTCAACGCTGAGTATTGTTTAGCGCATATCGCTCATCGTGTGATAGCTACTTTACGGAGCCATTCCAAGTTTCTTAATCTAGTATAGCCTTGTTCTTAGTCTGTTTACCCGTGTCTTTATCCTGGCCTGTTATCTTGTTTTGTCTGATCCCTGCCTGCCCTGAAGTTCATAGCCTGTTTTGGAATTACCCTTTGCCTTGCTGTTTCGGACTGTGTTTGCACCTTGCCTGGACTCTAGCTCGTCTTGTGGATTCCCCGTTTCCCCTGCCCTCAGGATTATGTTCGCCGGAGATTGACCACGCCCGTTTACTGGACTACTCTTGTGTCTTGCCCTCAATACACCCGTTTGCCATTGTTTGACCCATGCCTGTTATGACCATGTCTCTGTCTAATAAAAACCTGCAGATGGATCCGCACGTCTCTCGTCTCATTCGCCCTGTTACAAAAATTCTTTAAAAAGGAGTTTGCAAGGACCTTTCACTCGTTCGTTCATTCGTTTGTTTGTTTTTTTTCTTTGCTGAGTAAACATTTTGTAAAATACTTGGCTTATCAAAAAGAATATGGTAATGGCCATTTATTTAAATGTTTGTTTTGTTTTTATTTGTAATTTTTGTTTGTTAGCCGGCTTATTTGTTTGGTTGTTTGTTTAAACATTGTGTAAATGGCCATTTATTTATTTGAGTAAGCATTGCGTAAAATAGTAATCTTGTTAAAAAGGGATTTGGAATGGTCTTTTATTTGTTTGGTTGGTTTTTTGAGGAAACATTATTTAAAAGGGAATTTGGAATGGCCATTAATTGATTGATTGATTTAACTAAGTATAAACATTGCATAAAACACTTAGCTTATAAAAAAAAATGTAATGGCTTTTTAGTTAGTTTGTTAGTGAATTGAGTAAACCTTGTGCAAAATACTAAACTTACTAATTAACTAAATAGTTATTGCCCTTTGCATTGGAGGCAGATATGATACTTTAGAAATGCTATCTAGGTAGGTGACTAATTAGATTTTGTGTTCAAAAATAAGACATTGATTGATTTGCATGCTTGCTAAATACTCTGGAGCAGTGAGGCCTAAAATGTGTGATTATAAATGAAGGCGTGTTTGATCAATTGAAAGATTCAATTTGCCGTTAATGAACTGCTGATGGTCTTTTTCCCAGCAGACACTGCAAAATAAAATCAATTTCCCTTCCACTTTCACATGTGTTATGGAGTGTAACGACGCCTTTATACAGTATATATATTCAGTGATGTTTTGTTCTTACTCAAATGTTCAGACGGTGTTGATCTTTCTGAAGGACTCACTTATTTCACATGGACTGCATGAGCTCGGGTATCTCTGAATGTGGACACTGATGTCCTTTAGTAGTTTTCTGTCCCCTTGAGGATGTTATGAGTGTAGATTGGATTTCCCATCAGCCTTAAATCTGTCAAACCAATCTCAAACCCCTTTTCACTCTTGTTCTCCCGTCTCTTGTTTCATGAATGGTTTAATCAATAAAGCTGCCCGACACAATGCCACATGGATTGTGTTATATTGCAGTAGTTAGTTGGGTCTGAATTTGTCCTGAATGAGGTTGAGCGTTGAAATTATAGGGTCACAAACGTCCCATTTACCATTTTTAGAGACATGCAGGACTTAGCATGCATTAAAGAACTTTCTAGACTCTAGACTACTGACTTCTAGCAAAAAAAAAAAAAAAAGGCCACAAATGCATTTAATTTTATGCATTTGAAAGGTGGAACAATGGCAAATTAATGTGCTCAAGATAAGGAAAAAAAATCACATAAAATATTCAACAGAGTAGTTACATTTTTGTTATTTTAAAAGTGTTGTGGCGTATCCATCAAACAAAAAGTCATATCACATATTCCCTGCAACTTGAACACATGTGAGTGAACATCTTAATCGCTATTGTCAAATTTTTTAAAATAAATAATAATATGAAAACTGTCATTTTAAATGTAAAATATTTTCAAGGCTAATTTAAATCCACAATAATTAAAAAAATATTTTAAATATTGTAGATATAGAGTAAAGTATTATACAAAAAAGAACAACTCTAATTACCCAGTATTTACAAGCTAGTTATATTAAAAATATTTTAGACAAATATATTCCTCATATATCTACATTTGTTAACGTATTTTAGAAGACTCATGAACTATTATTTGCCAAATATAAAGCTCTTATATACAAATGTATATAGTTTTTAAAAAATCCGAACTGTTTACAAAATAATTACAAGCTACTGTTTTGTTTACAAATATATGTTTTAAATATAATTGTTTTTATAATATCTACAATGTGAAGTATTTTTATTAAAATGCATGAACAATTATTTCCAAACATTCCAAGCTATTTATAAAGAAATATAGATTTTTACAATAATTTACAACATCTACTGTTTTTATATCTTACAATATGTAAAGTATTTTATAAATCATTTCGACTTCCCCTTATTTTGATACTGATTCTCTTCATTCTAATATCAGTTGTACCACCCTGACACATTACTTTTATTTATTACCCAATACATTTTAATTCATAGAATTGATATCTTCAAGTCACCGTATGAATTGCATTTTAATGTATTTTCAAATGAATGAACAGATCTGGACAAAATTGTCATTGACCCAGTCACTTTTATTTACAGCAACCAACTGGATAACTACTATGGACACATGTTTAGATTTAGTTCATAACCAGAAGACTGCAAATCCCTGGTTCAGATGTCTCTGGCCATAGTCCAGCTCCTCACATTTTGCTGAACTCTCCTCAATCTTTGGCTGCTTGCAGGTTTATACTGCTATTTTTGCCCACTGAGAGGATGTCTGGGTAATCCCTGCGTGCAAATACACACTTTGCGCTTTCAGTTTGTGAAATTAAATGCTGCTCTATGTGGAATTGTTCAGCTGGGAACAAACACACTCAGTCTGCCATGTATTGAAAGCTATTGTACAGCAGGGCCTGTCATTTAACTTAAAACAACATTTGCCCTCCAGGCAAAGCATACAAAGCATACAGAACAAATACTACAAGGTTGCACCGAGTTCAAGGTGTTGTTTCTTTTTATATGCATCCACTGAAGTTTTTTCTTCCATACATTAGTGTTCACTGAGGTTTGCTTACCGCTGCTTGTCCGGATCCAGCTCGTCGCAGCAGATATGAAAGCGTTTGGACAGCAGCCGTGTCAGATCTGCTGAGGAAGGAAGACATCAGCCTGAGTTTTCACACTCTTCTCAGCAGAGCCACTGGAGCGCTTCTGTGCCGTATAGATCAGCATGACAGATTCAGCCTCCAGCTATTGTTTTTCGTTTGGTTTAGTATTCTATATATATATAATATTCTATATTATATATATTAGACCACACACAGTAAACATATATATGTATTATATAATATACACAGAGTGACGCTTGCTGTAGCAGTTGCAGGGCACTTCAGAAACCCTTCTCCCTCCCCAGCTCCACCTTTGCTATGGGGTGATTCCATGTATGTTATATATGGTGTTTATTTCATATATATGAGAGTTGTCATGACAGAACTTATTTTATTTCAGTTAGTTGGAAATGCATCATTTCTCATTTCATTTTTTTTTTAAATGAAGTTTTTCACCTAATTTTGACATTTCATTATATGTCAACTTTATTTCACTTAAGATTTTTAGAGTTTTAGCTAATAACAACACTGGTTTCATTGTAGCTGTTCTTTTCTTATTGTGCAAAATTATCATTTGTGACCGGCATTTAGGCTAAGAAATACAACATACTGTAATGATGTAGTGTAATGTAGTAGCTAAAGTACAATTAATAGCATTATTAGCTTATTAGCTAAGTTGGAAATGCAATATTTTATTTTTATGTGGTTTTTTGCATCTTTGCCTCTTAATTTGACAGAAATAGTATAGTAATTAATTTGGTTGAGGATACCATGAGTTAAACTTGGCACCAGATTTATCAATGTGTCATTAGCATAAGCATTAACCTCTATAGGATGCATACCTCTGACACAGGAGCAGTTTTTCAACAAATGTGATTTTAGATAAGGAGGAAGTTTGTTTTTATTTCTGGTGTATTTCTTAGAATGCTGGAGTGTAGCTTTTTAAAACAGCTAGTTAGCATTTAGCTTATGTCCTAGCCTGATCGATACGTACTGCCTATTGCTAGTTAGTTTCAAGTGTTATAAGGAGTATTAGCTATTAACACTATATAATGGTTAATAACTTGTATCCATTGCTATGAACAATTACGAGTCACAGCAAGAGAAAGACGTATATTTCTTAAAAGTATAAGTGTTTTGTCAACACTTAGGATAACACTAGCATATAGCCTCAAAGCTAATGAACTAAAAGTCACAAACCTTTTTTTTGCATTTCATGAGGCGACTTTAAACGTTGACAGGTTAGCTGATGTGTTCACAAGAATAGAAAATAGATTCAGACACTGTCCAGCTAGCTACTCTAGTAAAAGTTAGCATGTTTATGCTATGCTATTACTAGCACATGAAAAATTAGCATCTTCGCTGTGTCCTCACCTGTTTACTCTTAAGTTATGTACACCTTTTATGAGAGTGTGTGACAGCAGTGCGTTTGTAGAGAGGGCAAGAGTTTCTGAATGATTTATTTTGTCGAATCTGATGTGGATCGACATCTTGTGTTTTTTAAATGCGAAAAATTCATTGTGTGTGAATGGCCCATAAATCTGTTTAAAAGGTGGCAGCGGTCACATCTTAGACGACATCTCCTTTCGTTCTCCCTGTAGGAATCCACCTAACTGCTGGATTCCTCTCTCAGGACCGAAATAATAATACCCTTAACCCTGCAGCCAGGCTTCTATTGCTGTATTTTAGCGCTTATCACAGACGCTCACTGCTCCCCACCAAGCGTAATGGATTCTGCCTTCAGGATTAGACTCGGAAATATCTCAACAATACATAGTAGGAGGCTGGTGCTTGTGCACAATTTCTGTCCCCATCATCCCCCCCTCATCCTCGCCCTAGTGGAACTCATTTAGCATGATGCAGAAGTGTTAGAGAGTGGGATATTTTCAGTAGTGATTATAGTGTGGATTTAGCATGTTGGGTTTTGCAGGGTTATTAGCAAGAGTGTCAGTGTCACATTGCACAGGTCACCAACACGGTTTACTACCGTCATTTTTGCAGTTTTATTTGCTGCCACTAATGTTGCAAAAATTACAGCTTGAAGTTGACCTGTTTGAACCGTTTTAGCAATTTGGAACATTTTAAAATGATTACAGTGGTTTACGTACAAACACTGTAATATACATTGCATTGCACATATTCTTGGCTACATGAAATGATACAATAATGTTGTTATTTGATGTTCTTTTGACCATTTGATGGCTGTATTAGAAGTGACAATCATGTATATATACACACATACATACATGTGTGTGTGTGTGTATAAATTGTGTGTGTGATATTATATATAAATTTATACACAGTGTGTATGGAAAGTATTCAGACCCCCTTAAATTTTTCACTCTTTGTTATATTGCAGCCATTTGCTAAAATCATTTAAGTTAATTTTTTTTCCTCATTAATGTACACACAGCACCCCATATTGACAGAAAAACACAGAATTGTTGACATTTTTGCAGATTTATTTAAAAAGAAAAACTGAAATATCACATGGTCCTAAGTATTCAGACCCTTTGCTCAGTATTTAGTAGAAGCACCCTTTTGATCTAATACAGCCATGAGTCTTTTTGGGAAAGATGCAACAAGTTTTTAACACCTGGATTTGGGGATCCTCTGACATTCCTCCTTGCAGATCCTCTCCAGATCTGTCAGGTTGGATGGTAAACGTTGTTGGACAGAGCCCTTTTTTAGGTCTCTCCAGAGATGCTCAATTGGGTTTAAGTCATGGCTCTGGCTGGGCCATTCAAGAACATTCACAGAGTTGTTGTGAAGCCACTCCTTCGTTATTTTAGTTATTTTTGTGTGCTTAGGGTCATTGTCTTGTTTGAAGGTAAACCTTCGGCACAGTCTGAGGTCCTGAGCACTCTGGAGAAGGTTTTTTTCAGGATATCCCTGTACTTGGCCGCATCATCTTTCCCTCGTTTGCAACCAGTCATCCTGTCCCTGCAGCTGAAAAACACACCCCACAGCATGATGCTGCCACCACCATGCTTCACTTTTTGGACTGTATTGGACAGGTGATGAGCATGCCTGGTTTTCTCCACACATACCGCTTAGAATTAAGGCCTAAAAGTTCTATCTTGGTCTCATCAGATCAGATAATCTTATTTCTCACCATCTTGGATTTCTTCAGGTGTTTTTTAGCAAACTCCATGCAGGCTTTCATGTGTTTTGCACTGAGGAGAGGCTTCCGTCGGCCACTCTGCCATAAAGCCCCGACTGGTGGAGGGCTGAAGTGATGGTTGACTTTCTACAACTTTCTCCTGACTGCATCTCTGGAGCTCAACAGTGATCTTTGGGTTCTTCTTTCCCTCTCTCACCCAGGCTCTTCTCCCCCGATAGCTCAGTTTGGCCAGACAGCCAGCTCTAGGAAGGGTTCTGGTCCCAAACGTCTTCCATTTAAGGATTATGGAGGGCACTGTGCTCTTAGGAACCTTAAGTCCAGCAGAAATTTTTTTGTAACCTTGGCCAGATCTGTGCTTTGCCACAATTCTGTCTCTGAGCTCTCAGGCAGTTCCTTTGACCTCATGATTCTCATTTGCTCGGACATGCACTGTGAGCTGTAAGGTCTTTTATATAGACAGGTGTGTGGCTTTCCTAATCAATTCCAATCAGTATAATCAAACACAGCTGGACTCAAATTAAGGTGTAGATCCATCTCAAGGATGATCAGAAGAAATGGACAGGACCTGAGTTAAATATATATGAGTGTCACAGCAAAGGGTCTGAATAATTAGGACCATGTGATATTTCAGTTTTTTTTTTTATATAAATCTGCAAAAATGTCAACAATTCTGTGGTTTTTTCTGTCAATATGGGTGCTGTGTGTACATTAATGAGGGGAAAAAATAACTTAAATTATTTTAGCAAGTGGCTGCAATATCACAAAGAGTGAAATATTTAAGGGGTTCTGAATACTTTCCGTACCCACTATATATACATATATATATATACACACACACAAACACACAATTTATATTAACAATTATATAAAACAGTGAAACGTTTGGAGTTTCTGTTACACTGGAATATCCACGCCTCCAGCCAATTAGATTCCGCGGACCATAAAAACCTGTTTGTTAAATATAAAAAAAAAAAAAAAAAATACAAATGTTTTTTAATGTGAGCTATATTCTATTCAATGTGACACGACACATGTGATCATATAGGGTTGGTTTATATGGACATTCATGATAGAATATTTGAATACTGATTCCGTTATTTCTATAATTTTTTGCTTGTAATTTAAAATATCGTAAGTTAAAAATTATATAAAATATTAATATAGATAAGTTACTTAAAAATAATACAAAATATTAGCTTTTTATATCATATTTTTTTGTGGAAACCACAACAAAAAAACATTTTTTATTTATTTTAATTAATTAATTAATAGGAAGTGTCCAACATGATTTGGACACTGGCAGGATAAAAAAGTAAATAATCTTCCTTCATTTCTTTTTTTTTTTTTTACAGTGTAGACTGTATCCGTCATGCTTAACTTTCAAGTCTATACAAATTTTCTTTAAAATTATTTTAGTTACTTTAAGAATTAAAAATTAAACAATTTTTATGGAACGTCATCTGGTAAAATGACAACTGAATTTTATTCACAAGGATTGGGGGCCAAAACAGTTAAATTATTTGCCAGTCGTCTAATGTAATAATTTCATTTAAATCATTAATTCTTGTTGCATACATGCTTCTTTTCAAATGAATCAAATATGTGTTCTGGTACTGATTCCATGTATGAATTATCCTTGAAATGCCACACACTTATGCATACGCACATTCCCATATCTGCTTTAAATATGCTCAATATGACATGCTTTATTTTAGAGACTTATTATTAAATAGAAATTTGAATGCTAAAATAAGTCCAGGCTGTTACTTCAACAGGCTGATGAATTTTCATGAGCTGGGGTCCCCTGTGAGTTCAGGTCAGCCCTGGAGGCGCTGCTTGTGTTACGAAAAACCCTGTCAGTCAACAGAAGCACCACCGTGATTGGACAACAGAGGGAGCTCTTACGTTACACATGACATTAACAGTAGTGATTTAATATCATATGCATAAGTTATCGTGAAGGTTACAGAGAAGGTTATATTAGTCTGTTTAGAGGCACGGAGTGAAAAAGCAATTCAGAAATTGCTGCATTCACCCTTTGTGAGCGAATCAAAGAGACTCTCCGGAATGAGATGTGCATCTGAATGCCAAGATTAATGGCACCTTTGAACCGTTACTTTACAGCACCCAAAATAATCACGGCCGCGCGGCTAATCTCCACTTTGACGAGTTCCTTCCTTAGCAGGAGAGAGAGAGAGAAACAGATTACTGCACACTTGACTGCTCAGACACTCACTGCGGAGTGTACCAGCTGCTCAGCGTGTTTGTTTTCCTTGCTTTTATTGTTCGTTTCTGCTTTACCTGCGGTTGCAGTTTTGTTTGGTGCCGCAGTGCATTATTTCCATCGCTATTTCTAATCTAATCATTTTATAGATTCAAATGAGTGGACTTTTATTGCTTGTATTAGAGATCTCCATTTGTGCTTTTTAAGCTATAGTCTGTGATTGGATTCTTAGAAAGGACACAATAAGGTGCCAAAAAGCTTCTGCATTAGATCAGATCTCTTTCCGATTGGTTTGCACCGTGTCTTTGACAGTATAATGAATCATTGAGCACGTCTGTGTGCAGGACACATGCATTCATCTCGATTACAAAGCCCAGCAATCATTCACATTACTTGCAGCTGATACGATCAGAAGCAAGCTCTTTGATTGAAGCAACTGATGGAATCCAGGGCCTTTTGGGCCTGTTTGACGGCTGTACATAATGTACATTGAGCTTCCTAAAATCAATTGTTGCTCAGTGGGGTGCAGTGTTATTATTCTTCCATAAAAAAAAAAAAATTGGTAATACAATAACAGAAAAGGAGTTATGGGGATTTTATATCTAACTATTAAACGGTTGTGCATAAAAAAAAAAAAAAAAAAAAAAATATATATATATATATATTATATATTATATATATATATAGAGTCTAGATATATATATAATTATAAAATACAAGTATAAATAATTGTCATTTTATATTAAGATACATTCATAACCTTGAAAAATATTTTTATCATATTTAAACTTTTTACACACTATTATTATTACATTTATGATCTTTTTGTTATATGAATTATTTTATATTATTATTAGGTAATTATTTTAATTATTAAAATAATAAATTACCATTTATTTTAAATTCCATTGCCATTTTAGTGACTTGACCATAATAAAAAATCAATAAAATAATAGAAGAAAACATTATAACATAACTTAAACAGTGTAAACAGTTAAACAAATTAGATCATGGCATACATTTACTATAGTACCTTTTGGTAGATTCCTGTATTCTGTAAACACAAGGAACATTTATTAAGGGGATTTACAGCTGTCACTCTGAAAACTTTGCGGTTTAAACCATATAATCTTAGCAGCTGTGTATTTGTATACACATTTCAGCATTTACACTGGGTAACATCTGTTTTTCTTCTCAGCTGGATATGTAATGTCATCTGTACTGATTAACCCAGAGAGAGTGAGTGTGTGTGTGTGTGTAAATGTTTGAGGCTGTGACATTTTCCAGTGCATTAAGAGTCAGTGACCACAAGGTGGCGCTGTACGCATATAAAAAGTAGCGTTTTCGATTGAGGCACGTTTATTAAGTTTTCCTCTCATTATCTGTATGTGTGCGCTCTCATTTAATGCTTCACTGGTTTCTGGGTCTGTTTCCATTGAGAGTCTGTAAAATATCTCTGATGGATTTAGAAAGCTGAAAGATTCTGTCGGCTACAAAGAGCCTTCACAGAATTTGTGTAATTTGTTTGGTAGCACAGGGTTTGCTGTGGCCAATTTCTTTTCTTTTTTTAAAAAGCCTTTGTAATATTTGTCTTCATTAGTGATTATTTTGTCACAGTAAATGTGTTGGAATCTTTTCTTTTGAAAGAGAGACTAAATGCAGTTCAAAACTTACCCTGCAAATTGAGTTTGCTGTCTGCTGATCATTTTGGTGAATAAGGTTTAAGATTTTTTTTCTGAAAAGTGTGGTTCTGTCAGATGTTTGCCAGAGGGCATCGTTGAAAACTGGAGTCAGTCTTAATCCTCCTCACGTCCCACACGCCCTTGAAACGATCCATAACTTTTACTCATCTTAAATTTTGATGTACAGATAATGAAAAAAAATGATCAGCTTGGTAAGTGGTTAGTTTTGATCAGCCGAATTCAATCCAGATCAAAAAGTATGTCCTAGGAGTTGCATGTGCGATGACTGGATGTGAGGCAAATTTAATTAAGTTTGATGTTTTTAACTTGGCAGTGTGATTTTGCACAGTTTGCTATGGAAGGCGGATGGGGACAAAAGACTTTAAACGGAATGCATGAATTTTGACCATATCAGCACTCACAGTTTGTCCAAGTTAACGCGACAACACACACAGCAGCCAATACAATTTCTGTATTTGAGACTATTTTTGCATATGTAACACAATAATACCTTAGTATATATGTATACTAACATCAGAAGTCATGTTTATTCATGAAGGCTGTCCTAATGGTACACTGGTATGCACATATGCAAACATCAGATGTTATATTTGTTCATGAGGGAAAATGCATCGGTACATTGCGTGTTATGTAAGTCTAAGTTTAACATTCTTTCTCAGGTAGAAAAGTATGGAAGTCCGTTTCCGCCAATGAATAAATTTTTTTAAAGAAGGTAATTGCGAGTTTTTATCTCACAAGTTTGACTTTTTTTTCTGAGAATTGTGAGATATAAACTCACAATTGCGAGTTATAAAGTCAGAATTGCACGATATAAACTCGTAACTCTGAGAAATGAATTCAGAACAGAGAGATATAAACTCATAATTCTGACTTTCTTTTCTTAGGATAGAATGATATAAAATTGCAATTGCGAGTTATAAAGTCAGAACTTTGAGACATAAACCCGCAATGTAAATTCGCTATTGCGAGTTATAAAGATTTTTTTCTTGCAAACGCGTGTTTGTATCTCGCAATTGATGTCTTTTTTTCTCAGAATTGTGAAATATAAACTTGCAATTCTGAGGGTGAAAAAGACGTATGAGATATGTTCTCAGAATTTTGTGAGAAAAAAGGATTAAAAAAATCTGAATTATGAGTTTATATCGCACAATTCTGACTTTGCGTATAAAACTTTTGCTAGAGTTAAACTTGCAGTTCTGACTTTATTTCTCAGAATTGCAAGTTTACTCTAGCAAAGTTTTTTTTCTCGCAAAAAGTCAAGATTTTGCGATATAAACTCATATTCAAGATTTTTTTAAGTTTAACTCAGCAATTCCAAGTTGTTTTTCTCACAACTGTGTTTTATAAGCATGCACTTCAGATTTTTTTTTCTCAGAATTGCGGTGAGAGGGGAAGACTTATTCTCAGGATTTTGTGAGAAAAAAAAGACAGATTTGCGCAGAGTTAAAATTGAGCAATTCTGAGTTTTTTCTCGCAGTTGCGAGTTTATCTCACTCATACTGACTTTATAACTCGCAACTGTCATGAATTCGGTCCATGGACTTCCGTTTATTCACCACCAGAGGTCACCCTTTCCATTACATTGACTCTCGCACTACACAAACTGTTGCATAGCACCCCGGACTACATATCCCATCATTCTTTGCACGATTTGCACACTGCACTGATTGCACTCATTGCACACAGCTGTTTCTAATCACCTCACTCACTATATAACACCCACTCTAACCACCTTTCTCTGCTGAGTATTGTTTAGCCTGTACCCCTTTCCGAGTCTCCGTGTTTTCCTTGTTTTGCCTTGCCTGTTTTTGCGGTTTCTGATCTTTGCCTGTTTTCCTGGATTTCTCCCTCTCGTCTCGCCCTTGTGATTCTGTCTGCTGATCGGTGACCTACGCTAGCCCTAGGACTATTCTTGTGTTTTTGCCCGCCATATACCTGTTTGCCATTGTTCGACCCTGCCTGTTATACCACGTCTCTTTAAATAAAGCTTGCAGATGGATCCACACGTCTCACGTCTCGTCAGCCCAGTTACAGAATACTCAGCCCTACAAGGACCCAGCAGCTTTTCTGAGGAACATTGGCCAGGTATGGACACCGCAAGGATTTTGTTAGCCCTTAAACAGGGTCCACGATCACTCGAGAACCATATCCGAGAGTTTTTAGCCATCGCTCACTATTCTGAGTTACCGGACTGTTTATTGATAGAGTTTTTCTGCGATGGCATAAATCAACCTCTTAGGGCTAAGCTTAGAGGGTCCACGTTCATCACTCGCTCAGTTCATGGATTATGCTTTGTTGACTGTCGGATCTTTGTTTACTGTGGGTGTCGCGGAGGAAGAACGCGACACAATGTCTGTGATTGAAGTGGTGGCTGTACCAGAGCACGCTCACAAAATGGCGGCGGCAGCGGAGCCTGATCGCAAAATGGCGGCCACACTAGAGCACGCTCACAAGATGGCGGCGACAGCGGAGCACACTCACAAGATGGCGGACACAACAGCATCTAGTCAAGTCACGGTTGATCATCATGAGTCAGGTCAAGTAATAGTTTATTATCATGAGTCTAGTCAAGTCACAGCTTATTCATCCAGAATCACGTTGCATCACAGCTGATCATCCAGATTCATGTCACGTCCTGTCTGGTATCCGTGGTAAGCCCAACCCCATTCACTCTAACCCCTTCATTCCAGAACTCATTCCCCTGTCTGCAGCACTTCCCATATGGGTGGTTGCTTTATGGTGTATCTGGGCCGCGTACTCCACCGCCGATTTGCTAGAGGCAGCAGCACCGGCTACAACATCTCCAGAGGTGGCGGCTTACGCTGCAGAACCTCCCGAGGTAGCGTGTCAACTGCCGTGCTCCCAGAGGCCACGGTGTCTACTGAAGTCTCTTCAGAGGTGGCGGCTGAGGCTGCAGAACCTCCAGAGATGGTGACACTTGCCTCAGTTCCTTTCGTGGTGGTGGCGCCCAGCAACGCACGTTCTGCCTGTTCTGTTCCTGCCAAGGAGGCAGTCTATGAACTCTCTGTCTGTCTTGTTCTGGCCAAGGAGGCCGTCTATGAATTCTCTGCTTGTCCTGTTCCGGCCAAGGAGGCCGTCTATGAACTCTCTGTCTGTCTTGTTTTGGCCAAGGAGGCCGTCAATGAACTATCTGCCTGTTCTGTTCCGGCCAAGGAGGTCGTCTGGGAACTCTTTGTCTGTCCTGTCACGGCTATAGGGGCCGTTTGCGAACTCCCTGCTCGTCCTGTGATGGCTATGGAGGCCGTCGGGGAATCCTCATCTTGTCCTTTCACGGTTATGGAGGCTGTTTGTGAACTTTTGTCTTGTCCCGACCCAGCCAGGAGGCTGCCCCTGAACGTTCAGTCTTGTCTATCAACCCCAATGTTCTTTCTGTGTTGTCTGTCTCTGCTCTCTCATTGTTAGTCTCCGCCATGGTCTCCTGATCGGTGTGGTTTACCGGGGGGGTTTCCTGTTCCCTCTGCTCTGCCGTGTTGGTCTTCTGCTCTGCCGTGGTGGTCCTCTGCCCCGCCGTGGTGGTCCACTGTCTGGCTCCGGTGGTCTTCTGCCCCGGCGAGGTGGTCTACTGTCTGGCTCAGGTGGTCTTCTGCTCCGCCGTGGGGATCTTCGGTCCCGTTTGCTCTGCTGTGGTGGTCCTCAGCTCTGCCGGTTCTGCCTCAGTCCCTGGTCTTTCCTATCCTTTGACCTGGCCCTCCGTCCCTCCCCCTGTTCCGCCTCCGCTCCACTGCCCACCTGGATCGTTTAGTGTTTGGGGTGTCTGGAAGCCGCTCCTTGGGGGGCTCTGTCACGAATTCGGTCCCTGGACTTCCGTTTATTCACCACCAGAAGTCACCCTTTCCATTATATTGACTCTCGCACTACACACTGTTGCATAGCACCCCGGACTACATATCCCATCATTCTTTGCACGATTTGCACACTGCACTGATTGCACTCATTGCACACAGCTGTTTCTAATCACCTCACTCACTATATAACACCCACTCAAACCACCTTTCTCTGCTGAGTATTGTTTTAGCCTGTACCCCTTTCCGAGTCTCCGTGTTTTCCCTTGTTTTGCCTTGCCTGTTTTTGCGGGTTCTGATCTTTACCTGTTTTCCTGGATTTATCCCTCTCGTCTCGCCCCTGTGATTCTGTTTGCCGATCGGTGACCTACGCTAGCCCTAGGACTATTCTTGTGTTTTTGCCTGCCATATACCTGTTTGCCATTGTTCGACCCTACCTGTTATACCACACGTCCTTTAATAAAGCTTGCAGAAGGATCCACACATCTCACGTCTCGTCAGCCCCGGTACAGCAACTGTGAGTTTATATCACGTAATTCTGAGAAAAACATTCGAACTCTGAGTTTTGCATCACCAATTCTGAGATGTAAACTCACAGTCATATGAAAAAGTCATCAAGTCACCCTTTTAAGTTTTTTCAGTGGTGGAAACGGGCTTCCATAGAAAAGTCTCAATTTACATTTACATTAATTACATTAATGTAGTCTAGCACAGTAGATATAAAGCAATGCCGCAATAAACTAAAAAAAAGAAAAAGATTAATATGCAGGTAAATCTAGAGGTAAATCTGCTTTGTAATGTATTACTTGAACAAACATGGCCAGAATGAGTACGCATTGAGAGACACGTTCAAATTTGTTTTGGCCCTATTAGCCTTCCATATTTCAACAATAAATACTGCAGAGTTCACATTGCACGATTTTCAAAATCGTCGGATCACCGTTGTTTTCACACTGCACGACTATCTGGGGTAGCATTCAGTTGCTGCTGTGTTCACATCTGCATGATGGATCGTGACAGCAGGTTACACACTGCATGACTTTACAATAGGAAGAATCGCCGACAACTCTGTCTGGTCTGCAAACTACGTTTCACAACCAAACGCACGCGAGGGATATGAAAATAATGCAAGATCACATTTATACTGTGGTCTATAACTCCTCCTCGAACTTCCCGATGCCCTGTATCATTGGCTGTAGGTCATCGCCGATGTATTTTTCAGTCCGAACTCGTTTCTCACAGCAGGAATTAGAATCAGAGATTTCGTAAAACCTGTCGGCGAGTGAAAATCAGGGCTAAAATCGTGCAGTGTGAACTTGGCATTAGAGTAATAATAAAACTGTTAAATTGTAAAACCACTAATTTAAACTATCTTAAATTTACAGTAACAGAAGTTAAAGTAATCTAATTATATTTCATGATTTCTCCAATCAGATGAAATTGTAAGAAAGCATCTAACATTGAGCTAGTGAAATATACGGCATATGTTTAAACTAAACATGTTTTTTGAACATAATTTGACGCCAAGTAATGCAAGGCAAGTCTCAAGTCTCAAAAGCTTACTTTGCATAGAAGCATCTGCTAAATGATTACTGGCTTGCTTGTGTGAAATGAATCCTTTTCAGACTTGACATTTCTATAATAATTTGACAGTCTGATCTTCAAATCTCTGGCATTATAAGGATTTCAGAAGCCATGGCTTCCCTCACACACAGGGAACCTCAATATATTTTAATATCCTGGTCCAATATGGGTCTGTTTAAAATAGCTCCATATTCATCTCCTGTTTATAAGCCACTAAATCTCCACTCCAAACAGCCGATATTAGAGACTCCGTCCAGGTGGTGCTATACATCACTAGAAATATCACTGAAATCAGTCTGGATTCTGCCAATTTCTTTGCTGTCTGTTGTACAGCTTTTTTTTGTGGGTTTCTTTGCCATTATTCAAATAATCTACCACTTTGCTACATGCTAGTCTGTTATTACACATATGTGAGCGCTTGGATAGAATATTTTAGTAAATGCACCAGACTTTATGTAGATAATCATAAGTCTGGACTGCAATCTAGCCGACTTCACCTCTTCAGCACTTTACTTTCGTGGGATATCACTATGTAAATGCAATGATTAATTTATGAATCTCTAGTAAAGCCAGTGCCGTCTGTGCTATGATGGAGTTCATATTAGAGGTCAAGCAAAAGCTCTTAAACCAGCACTGATCTATACAAAGGACAGCTGACTGGAATACACACGGCATTTAATAAACCTCATCCGGACGAAGAGAGTACATTTGTTCCCACTCATAGGCCACAGGAATTGGAGTCTGGCACATATCGTTTTATGGTCCTGTTGCTTCTTTTCATTTTTTCTTGGTTGCGCTTGGAAAGGATTTCTGAGTATAATTAAGCCGTCATACTTTAATTTACATTTACATTTATTCATTTATCAGACGCTTTTATACAAAGCGACTTACAAATGAGGAATACAAGCAATTCATCATAAAAAGGCAATAACACGAGAAGTGCTAGCAACAAAAAGTTTCAAACATCCTTCAGAAGAGTACAGCTAGAACAAGGAGCAAATAGTAAATATAGGATTTTAATTTTTTTATACATTCATGCAATATAATATATATATATATAATATTCAGAATTAAATTTTTTGGGTGACGCTCCTTTAATGTTTTTAATTGTTATCATTATTATATTATTTTTTTTATTTTTTTATGAAATGATCCTTTAAATAAGAACCTCAATCTTCCAGCATGTGGCGCTAAATATCTTGAGTCATCCTTCATTCGAACGGCTGATTAATTCAGGAATGAAGTAAACAACTCTCTTTATGAATGGTCTTTGAACATTGGTTCACAGCCACAATTAGTTTTTTCAAAACACTGATTCATGCAGAAACTCTACCTCGTGTGTTGCTTGCTCGTAGACCCACACCACATTCCGCGTGGCTTTAAAGGTAATAAATTGAGCAAAATCCATATTATTGTGTTTAAAAAGTCAACTGTATGAAAAGTAAGATGATGTACAGGTCTGGATAGGGCCAGTGCGTTACTCTGTTGTTTAATCGCGTTATTTGTTCATAACTAATTAATTAAGTTAACGCGTTAAACTGACAGCCCTAGTAAAAATGTAGTAGGCAATAATAAAAGTTGTTGTCACATGACTTTTAGAAAATTATTTCTCTTAAAATGTGTTTGATACTGTTGTAGAAATGTTGTTGGAAGATTGTTTATTTATTTATTTATATTTAAGAATAACATTCTAACAACAAGCGATTATTCCACCAGAAGAGACGACGGCTGCAACGTGAGTGTCCTGCGTAATCGGGTTATAGATCTGCTTTTGGAATTATACTTCTGCTAGAGGATATTTCCGTTTTCTGCCTATTCTACGTTATTTTTTGTTGCGTTTTGTAGTTTTTGATTGCACTTTCTGGGAATTATAATAACTGCCCTCGGCTAAGAAGGAGCGCGTGTAATTTTATTGCTCCCTTCCTGCGTTGAAGTGCTAACTGTAGTTTCGATTGGAGGAATTGTCCTGCTATAGACTATTGGCTGTGCTATTTAGAAGGCGGCCACAGCGACCGTAGTGTATTTAAACTGCTTGGTCACTGTCATTACTTGGGTCAAGCGATTAGTCAACAGTAGAGACAGACGGCTGCACGTGAGTGTTTTGCGTAATACTTTTTTATAGATCTGCTGTTTTAATTATTACTTGCTGCTATGAAGGAATATTTAGTTTTCTGCCTATTTCTACTTTATATTTTTGTTTGCGTTTGTATTTTTTGATTGCACTTTCTGGTAATTATAATAACTGCCCTCGGCTAAGAAGGAGCGCGTGTAATTTTATTGCTCCCTTCCTGCGTTGAAGTGCTAACTGTAGTTTCGATTGGAGGAATTGTCCTGCTATAGACTATTGGCTGTGCTAATTAGAAGGCGGCCACAGCTGTTTCACTTTAGTGTCTTAGACTGTGTATTTATCTGATGTCTGTGCGCTGACGTGGAAGCATCAGCGGAAGCGTTCAGCCCTCCTTGTGTAAAGACCTGCGACTTTACCTGCTCGACTTCTCCGAGCAACGAAACCGCCAAGGCACTTAAGTATATTTTTGCCCTTCCCTGAACACACTCTCCTTTTCTGTCCTCTCTTTCCCACCTCTATCATGTGTTTCCAAACCATTCCGGTTGTCTCTCGACAACGCTCTACGGTCACACGCAGACGGCAACGCAATCTTGCTAACCTGAATCCTATCTCTACATCTTATACTGCACCTCTTTCTTTTTCTGTGGGTCTCTGGAATTGTCAGTCATCTGTCAACAAAGCAGACTTAATTTCTGCTTTTTCTTTAAACTCCACACTCTGTATTTTGGGCTTGACCTGGATTCGTCCAGAAGACTCAGCAATCCCAGCTGCTCTTTCGAACAATTTCTCCTTCTCTCATACCCCCCGTCAGGTTGGCCGGGGTGGGGGCACTGGTCTGCTCATTTCTAACAATTGGAAATACTCAACCCACTCTCCCCTATGCAATTACAACTCATTTGAATCTCATGTGATCACTACAACAGCTCCCGTAAAACTCCAGGTTGTGGTAATCTACCGCCCTCCTGGCCAAATTCTAGCCACCTTCCCGGAGGAGCTGGATGGGCTGCTGTCCTCATACCCGGAGGATGGCAGTCCACTTTTAGTCCTTGGCGACTTCAACATTCATCTGGACAACCCTTATGCTACAGACTTCCATTCACTCCTTTCTTCATTTGATCTCAAACGACTTACCACCACAAGCACGCACGAATCAGGCAACCAACTTGACTTAATTTACGCACGCAATTGTATTGCAGACAACATTATGGTAAAACCCCTACATATCTCTGATCTTTTCTTCATTACATTTCAACTACATTTTGGTGCCTGTGTGCCACCAACCCCTATACCGTTTACTTTTAGACGAAACCTACGCTCCCTTTCCCCCTCCCATCTTTCCTCCGTTGTATCCTCCTCTCTTCCCTCACCTACCCATTTCTCATCTCTGGATGTGAATGCAGCAACTGACATTTTATGCTCTACATTAACCTCTTGTCTAGACAATGTTTGTCCTCTCTCCTCCAGGCCAGCACGGGTTGCCCCTTCTAACTCCTGGTTATCCGATGTTCTTTGTGAACATCGGACCAAACTCAGGGCAGTTGAGAGAAAATGGTGCAAATCAAAAGATTCGTCAGACCTGAGTATTTATCAGTCTTTGCTTTCATCTTTCTCTGCTGAAGTCCATACTGCCAAATCTTCATACTTCCACAACAAGATCAACAGCGCTCCAGACACACGTAATCTCTTCAAAACTTTCCATTCTCTCCTCTGTCCCCCTCCACCACCTCCTACCATTTCTATAACAGCTGATGATTTTGCCACATTCTTCACAGACAAAACCAGAACAATTAGTAGCCAATTCTCAGCCCCACACACACAGGACTTCAAACCAACCCCACCCACTCCAAAAACTCCCATCTTCTCCTTCTGTCCCCTCACTGAGACAGAGGTATCAAAACTTCTGCTCTCCAGCCATCCTACAACATGCCCTCTAGACCCAATCCCCTCACACCTTCTCCAAGCAATCTCTCTTACACTCTTACCAGCAATCACACATATCATCAACACATCTCTTCTCTCAGGCATTTTTTCCCACCGCATTCAAGCAGGCTCGGTAACCCCACTGCTTAAAAAATTTACATTAAACACTTCACTTGTAGATAGCTACAGACCTGTCTCTCTCCTTCCATTCATAGCGAAAACCCTCGAAAGTTGTTTTCAACCAGATATCATTGTTTCTTTCACAGAACAACAAACTGGATCCTAACCAGTCAGGTTTCAGGAGTGGCCATTCAACCGAGACTGCGCTACTGTCAGTCACAGAAGCCTTGCGGATTGCAAAAGCTGATTCCAAATCATCAGTTCTTGTTTTGCTGGATCTATCTGCTGCTTTTTACACTGTCAATCATCAGATCCTCCTGGCTGCCCTCTCTTCAATGGGCATCACAGGGATTCCAGTTCGCTGGTTTGAATCCTATCTCACTGGCAGGTCTTTTAGGGTGGCCTGGGGTGGGGAGGTATCCAAATCACATCAACTTGTCACTGGGGTTCCTCAGGGATCAGTTCTTGGACCCCTCCTCTTCTCCATATACACAACATCACTGGGTCCCATCATACAGGCACATGGCTTCTCCTACCATTGCTATTCTGATGACACACAGCTCTATCTCTCGTTCAACCAATGACCACGGTAGCTTCACGATCTCAGTCTGCCTGGCAGACATCTCGGCATGGATGAAATAATATCACTTACAGCTCAACCTGGCAAAGTCTGAGCTTCTTGTCTTCCCTGCCACTACAACTCTACAGTATAGTTTTCCATCCAGCTAGTTCTTCTACAATTACCCCATCAACTTCTGTCAGAAATCTTGGTGTAATCTTTGATGACCAGCTGAATTTCAAAGACCACATTGCAAAGACTGCTTGGTCTTGCAGGTTTTCATTGCACAACATCAGAAAGATCAGGACCTTCCAACCGTGCATGCTTCACAACTTCTTGTCCAGGCCCTTGTCGTTTCTAGGCTGGACTACTGCAATGCTCTTATGGCTGGACTTCCGTCAAGCACAATCAAACATCTACAAATTATTCAGAATGCTGCAGCATGATTGGTCTTCAACGAGCCCAAAAGAGCCCCTGTTACACCTCTCTTTATCTCCTTGCACTGGCTACCGGTTACGGCCCGAATCAAGTTCAAGACATTGATGCTTGCATATAGAACAACCACAGGCTCAGCACCCGCCTACTTCCACTCCCTACTACGAATCTACATCCCCTCCAGAACTCTGAGATCCGCTAGTGAGCGACGACTCGTGGTACCATCACAGAGAGGCTCAAATTCACTTTCCAGAACATTCTCATTCACCACTCCTGGCTGCTGGAACGATCTTCCCAACCCCTATCGGAATTGCTGAAAACCCTGACATTTTTTCAGCGACAGCTGAAAACTCATCTCTTTCGAAGCTACTTGACTTCATCATAACAAAAAAAAAAAAAAAAAAACAAAACTATTAGTCCTTTCTCTTTCTAGCTTGTACTTATTTGAACAATGTCTAATAACTTGGTATTACAACCACTTCTTGTGTCTGTTTGCCTCTCTTAAGAAGAATCGCTTTATGTATCCCCCAATTGTAATCGCTTTGGATAAAAGCGTCTGCTAAATGACTAAATGTAAATGTAATGTAAATGTAATTTCACAACTAGAATTTGATGTATCCAAAATGTAAAAATTATGATAAAAAGTCAAAATTATGAGATAAATGGTCATTATGAGATAAAAAAAGTCAATATTTTGTTATTTACGTTTTTATGTAATAATTATGACTTTTAATTGAATAACATTTTGACTGAATAATTTTGAACAACATTTTAACACTTTCTGCATAATTTCACAAAGACAAATTATGAGAATTTGATGTATCCAAATAAAAAGTCAAAATTATGACAGTCATAAGTATGAGAAAAAGAATCTAATTATGTTATAAAAGTCAAAATAACAAAATACAATTTTTTTTTAAATGTAGTAATTATGTCATTAATCACATAACTTTGACAAGAATTTGACTTTACAACTTCACAATATAGAAGTTTATTTGGACTAGAATCCAAATAAAAAGCCATGATTATGACAAAAAGTCATATGAGATTAAAAAAAAAATCATTATAAGATAAAAAGTAAAAAATTATGATACAAAGTCATATTTATGACAGAAGTTGAACTTCAAAATTAACTTTCTGTATTAATTATGACTTCAAACTTATAATTTTTTACTAGAATTAACACAATAAAATACACAATGAAATAATATTTTAACACTTTTTGGAAGACTAAAGCTTATGATACACAATAAAATGGTTTTAATAGTTAAACTGTGATTTTGAAACAAGAATGCTCTTTACTCGTGTTTCCTTTTTAAAAGCAATTTAAAAGAAAAAAAAAGCTTTATTTGGCCAACTTTATTTGGTTGTGATGGAAGTGACGCCACAACTGAGGAATTCATATAAAAATGTATATCACTTAACACAGCGAATATTGCAGTGGTTTATGATTAGTTTGCTCTTGGTTTAAAATACACTGAACAATGTCATTAATTAATATTTTCTATGTTGAATTTTGATATTCTGAGGCTGACAGTCCAGGATGAAGGTAAAACAACAAAATATAGACATATGAAAAGTAGTGAAAATAAATAGTGAAGGCATATCAAAAAGTTTATAACAACGAAAAGTTTAATTGGTTTCATAAAATAAGCCCCAACATGTAAACACACCTGCTAATAAAAAAAACATACACTTTTCTGATCAATCTAAATCCGGACTCCCTTTTATGCTAAGCAGGTTAAAGTTTGTCAGTGTTTTGCCCGAGCGATGCTATCAGACATAACTGAAGATGTCCTCTCAGCCGTGTCTCCTCATGGCAGTGACTCTGTCGGGAATAGTGTGTGGTTGAAGCCTCTTTGATTTAATGACAGTGCAACACTTGTGCAGTTCATAAACAGCTTTTTTTCATGTATCTGTTTATGTGTGTGTTGTTTGAGAGGTTAATTAGAATTTCCTCAGCCTACAGTTTCATCTCCAGGGTTTTACACTTTAGCACAAAAACAAGACTCTTCTCAATAATTATGAGCACCATCAAAACAGGAACTAACACGGGAGAGGTTTGCCGGGGTTTCGGAGCTTCCCATTAAAAGTCTGTATTTTAAGTTTGTTTTTAAAAACCTCGTCATACACTTCATAATTGCTTCTGAGGAAATTGAGATCAGTAGCTTGTCTTAACATTTCTGATACCTTTATTTTCTTTTATTTATGGGTCAGTGATGTGCGAGTCTAAATCTTTTAATTTATTCGCTCATACATTATTCATACATAAAAATAGAAGACATGGACTTGAATGTGTCTCTTGAATGATGCACATGTTTTTAATGTCTGATGAAGAGTACATTTTTTATATTTTTTGTGGGATATGCAGTAGTCAGAAATGTAAAGGTGGTGTAACTGTTAAATGAGACATCTTAAAAAAGACAAGAAACCGTTTTAAGTAATCTGCCATAATTACTGCTGGTAATATTAATAGTTACTATTACTAATTCTACTACTAAATATTAAGAATATCATTAAATTAAATGTAAATAAATAAAATAACATTCCATTAACATACTGATCAAACTGAAATTTTTTTCTATGTACAAATAGATGTTAGATTATAGATTGTCTGTTTTCTGGATAAGCTGGAATCTATATCGAACTATTACATTAAATAGGTCCAATTTTACTTGACATTCATATCTAATGGGTATCTTCAAAAAACAATTCATTCACGGATTACTGTTCTGAGCACCCGACCAACACTACTAACTGAAAGTACTAGATAGGCGCTTTTCACAACACTGGGTTGGCGCTTTGCGGCCAAACACAGCGGCGTGTCAAGGACTGAGACTATTAGAGGAACCACGCCGTGGCACACCTTGGATGGGCAAACTCAACCACAAAGTACTTCTCCGTGGCTCTGACATCACTTCTCCCCCCCTCTCCGGAATCGGTGCGTGCCGTGCGAGTACCGTTGAGCAAAACAACATCGGTCTAGGAGTGGTGGGAACTCAGGGAGGACGGGCGGACACCCGTTCGGAGGGGTCGTTCATACGAGTTCCACTCGGTGAGTCTAGACTATTACAGAGGGAGGACAGCCAGGGGTGCCGACAGCGCGGTTACCACAACCAAGTGCTGAAGAACGCCCAGCAGGAACCCATGCCGTAACCGGGCCTCAACTCACAGCTGTCGCCCTCACTTTTCGTGCAGCGCCGCACCTTGTGTCTTGGTCTAGCGGTCTAGGAGCCATGGAGTGTCATGGCCACTCAGGTTGAGCCGACCAATGGCGTCAGGAGTGATGACGGACCCGAGCCGGATGTATGGAGAGCAAACGGCCATTGCGATGTCCGAAGTGATTCGGTGGACCAGGGTTTAGCCCTAAGGCTCATTTAGGCGAACAAGGTGGAGTGCGGAATCCGCCTGGAGCCGAGCGGCTTGAGGACCAAGTGGAGCTGGTTGGGAGTAAAGGAGCCCATTGAGCCGGTGGACAGGAGCGGACGATGGCGCTGCCAAGGATGGAGTCCACGAGCCGCATGGCGGGGTCCACGCTGACCACATTGTCAGAGCCGGAGGATGAGGAGCTCCTGGCTGGAGCTGATTGGATCGCATCTGGTGACTGGTGGATACGGGAGCTAGGAGCCGGGTGGAGCACTGTGTACAGTGCGCGGGCGGATTTTCCGGGGCCTCGTAGGCTAAGTGAGGGTGAGACTCCAACCACGCAGTCGTGCCTAGACCTGTGGAGGTGGCAGTCCCGTTGTGGCCTCGCACCGCGCAACGGATTGGTTCGGTGTCTGGTGGCGAGCCCCCTTGAGGGCTGCCACTCTACAGTCGATAACAGCAGTGGAGGAGGCTGGAGCGGGAGGGAGGGCGAGCATTTTCGAGGCACGGCCACTGGAGGGCGCTCTGAACTTGATTCGGGGGCTGGATCCCTCCCCTCTTGCGTTTGCGCGCACTTGTCCCGTTTGTTTGCCATAGTCCTCTGCCACCTCTCGCCATAATGCAGGGGGGCGGAGCTCCTTCTTTCTCTCGCTCCGCTCAACCGCCCTTTGGCTTGCTCCCTTCGTGGTGTGCCACTGTCGCCATTCGGGTTCACTCACCTGGGTTAGTGGCGTACCCGTTTCTCGCCTGATCCCCGTCCACGAAGGCGGTGTAATTTGTCCTCCCTAGGCACCATCTCGAACAAAACATGCTGTCGTCTCCTGAGAGCTGGGTGTGTGCGTGTTCTGACCAACAGGACAGTTTGGGTAATGTCCTCGAGAGTTTTGTCTCTCCCCTGCTCCGCAGGAGAGGCGGAAATTGTGGTCGAGTGAAATGGATCCATGGTGACACACGGAAAGAAAACTCTGAAACAAAACGAAAACAAAATGATGGGAAAACGGAGGTTAGTGTTGGTCGGCTTCCACTCGTGGTTGCGTCTTGTGAAGGTCTTTTTCCTGCTTGAGCTACACTATCACCCGTGTGGTGCCCTTAGCGCGATCGCGGCGAAAGACCATCGAGCTGCGGAACTTACCGTCATTCCTAGCATGCTTTGTACTGATCACTACGTGGCCCTATTGTCAATCATCACTGGAACACATCAGCATGGGACAGTCGTGTGCGGCACCCGCAGCGCTCCCAACCAGCTACTGCACACTAGACATCGGACTGGTCGGGATTTTTAACCCCATGGTTCTGCTTGCGTGGGAAACACCGGTGGCAGAATGAGGAATTGCGACAATTAAAGGAAAAATGGCACATCCTTGGGAGAAAACAACACAAAGAGTCCAGTGGGGCGGGACACTCACACGTACTCACTCATCATAACGATTATTTGAAGAATTTGTTTCCTCGGTAGCATTAGAATATTGAAACTGATTGGAAATATATTTTTTTATTTAATGTTACAGTAGAACTGGGAAGTTTAAAAAAAAAGATAATAATATAATAAATAAATAATAAATGACCTTAAAATAAAACAAATAATAAGTATAAAATAAATAAAATTATTAAGTAAAAACAAACAAGAACAATAATAAAGAGTGCCAACACTTAGAACGTTCGTCCTTGAAACGCCGTTCGAACAACTATTTTCTAGGCTTATCAACACCAAAGTAAAATTACATTTTAAGAAAATATTACAAATGTAAAGCTAATATTGCATTTCCAAGATATTTGCTGGTTACTCCAAAACCAAAGTAAACATTACATTTTAAGCAAATATTACACATTAAAGGCTAATATTGCATTCCAAAGATCTTGGCAAATGCATTTAAAACTAGCTTACTAGATTTCTTTAGTATTAGTATCACTATACATCTTTGGCCCCCATAAAGTTCAAGCTAAATATCTGCGATTCTGATCTCGCAGTGCTGCAGGCAGAGCGATTCCTGACAGATTGTTCAGCTGTGTGTGGCTTACAGAAGATTAACTCTCCTCACTGGCTGAAATCAATGTGTTTGCGCCCAAGTGGGTAATCTGTTAAACGCTATCATTCATATGCTGTGTGACAGCGTTTTTTTTTTTTTTTGTCAGGTCGATTTAGCTCTCCGCAGGGTTCAGGATCTGACACGATAGTTCCTCACATGGCACGTAAATCACAAAAAGCCAAATGACTTAAATTAACATGATGTAAAATCGATTTTGTCATCTATTTATGAAATGTTAGATGTTCTGCACTGTTTGTTTGAGATATGACTTGGTTGTTTGCAGGTTTCATGAGGGAATGGAAAGAAAATATGGATTAAACTGCTGCAGTTGCAGTAGTCTGGAGTAATATGTGTGTGTGTGTTTTTTTTAAATTTGGTGTTAAGCAGCAAGACATTTTAAAGCACAGAAACACTGGGCCTGTTTCCCAGAGCAGATTAAAATGTTTCCACTGGAGGACTGCCATTAGTTTAGTCTAGGTCTAGGCTTAATCTCTGTCTCGAAAATTACTGTTAATTAAATCTGCTTCCTGGCAGAACCATTTTTAGACAAAAAAATCATGTAAACCTCCCACTTGTCCAATTTTTCAGGAGGGAGTAATAATGTTGGCTCTTGAAGCATGTGGCATTTTCTGGCCTTATCTTGGCAACAGCATTCCTTGCAGAGTATTTGGGAGGTGAATGTAGTGTATGCTATCTAGCTGACTCAGAAATTAAAACTTTATCATCATTTACTCACTTTTATGTTGTTACAACTCTGTATGACTTAGTTATTCCATTGAAGACAAAAGGAAATATTTAGCAGATTGTCAAAGCTGCTGTTTTCCATACAATAAAAGTGGCTGTCAAGCTCCAAAAATGACAAAAGCGCATCCAAATTTTGGCATGATGGGTTGAGTTACATATATTGGATATTTCTTCTTATTTTCCTCACAGGGATGGTTGGGTAACTATTGCAACCAGCATTTGTATAACCCTCATAAGTGGGCACTCCCTGCCAGCTGTAGCCTATCTATAGAAAAGAGCAACTTGAACATTTTTCTATGAATTTTGTGTTCAACAGAAGAAAGTAAGTCATACGGGTTTAGAAAGACACAAGATTATGGAAAGCCAATTTTTGCTGCATAAGGAAAAAATGGCTTTGGTAAATCATAATTATGACATAAACCCCGAAATCATGAGATAAAACCCAGAAATTATGAGCTAAAACCCCAAAATATTTGCATTGAACTGAAGTGTTGAACTGTTTTTTTTTGTAGCGCTTGTTTTTTTTTTTGTTCTCTATCTTCAAACAAGTTTTTTTTTCTCTCATGGACATTGTGGAATACATTTTCCCTTTGAACAGTGTTTCTTTTGACTGTCTTTGTGATTTAATATTGTAACAGGTGGTTTCTTCTTTTTGCTATCCTGGGTTAATTTAAATTTTGTCAGGATTAAACCTGACTGGCGCCCGAACATTTTCTTTAATAGAGATTATCTATGCTAGGGTGGCCACCACCGTTACAAGATAAAAACTTGAAATTATAAGAGAATAAAGGAAATTATGAGATAAAACCACCAAATTGAGTTAAAACCCTGAAATTATGAGAACTTGAAATTGAAATCATTCATAGTTATAGAGTCATTCAAGTATATACAAGTCAAAATGGTGACAGAAATGTTGATTATGTAATTATGACTTTTAAATAAAATAAATACACCAAAAATGAGCCCCATTCACTTCCAATATTTGCCTCTCACTCAGAAAATAATGAAGTTTTGTTATCAGCATTATGCAACAAATGCTCTCAATTGAACTGAACCTGGAATATTCCTTAAAGCCCATCAGCAACATTTGTATTTCAACATTTTTTCCACAGCAATGCCAGTTGTCCACCTCCGATCGCAGAAACCTCACGCTTCTCTGATTACAGCTTCACTTTTAACTCTACCCATGTCCCATGCCAGCACGAGTCGCTCGTGTCTCTGCAGTGAAGCTGTTTAAAGTGACGCCCAGCTCCACAGCAAGGACATGGGCAAAGATGAGCGGCCCTTTCTGCAATTATCAAAGGAGGCTAACAGGAGCCAGCTGGAGGAACATCAAAGAGCACTGGATCAGAGAAAGCGAGCCGCATCGAGGTACCAAGGCTCTCAGCAGCCTTCACACTGCGCTAACACGAATTGGAGCAAGTACTCAGGGCCTCAAATATCTAGTCCCCCCCTCCCAAGTGCACTAAATCAAAGTGTGAACTCGTTCGCTCACTGTAGGATATGAGAGATTCGAGAGGACGGGAAAGTGAGTGCTGAGGGTGCGATGGTTTTAAACAGGAATATTTTAGTCTCGATGTCAGTGGAGTCATTGTAGCCTTTGGCTTAGCTTAGTTAGCATAGCAGGAACATGATGCTAATGAACGTTTTTTCTTGTTGGTGCTGATGTGTGTAATTTTTTTAGATGTTAAAACACTTTCTCCTAGGCTAGCTTAATGTACTGAGACAATTATAAATAAGACATGCATTAGGTCTACGTATGAAGATCACTCTGGTTCTTTGCATTTTGCACTTATTGCATGGAAACTGGAAAATAAACTTAGTGGGGAAAAGTGAACTAACAGCTCTTTCTTTGAATACTTGCTGAGATAAGCTGATATGGTGTAGATCACTATATTACTAAACGTTTTTTTTTTTTTTTTTAATGTTCTGCAACAGTTAACAGGTAAAAATGCTGCCTTTCAATTGTAATATAATGTTGAGTGACTATATTTACAAATTTTATTCCAGAAATTGATTAAAAATTATATTTATAAAATCTACTTATTCTAAACTTTGTAAGAGAGGCTTCAGTGTCAGTATTGGTATTGATGATACTTGCCTTCATTAGTAAAAAAGATGCCATTAAACAAATATGTACAATACCATTTTTTTATATTCTTTCTACATTAATTCAGAGATATAGTGTGACAATATATTTTTGATTACACATTTGAATGTTAGGTGTGATTAATTGTGGTTATTAAAGAAAAATGTGATTAGTTTATTTTTTTTAATCTATTGACAGCGCTAAAATTTCATGTATTATTAATTGAAAAATAAAGTGGGCGGAGCCTCCTTGCCAGCAGTACCTATGGAAAAGAGCATCCTGAACATTTTTCAAAAGCTCTCCTTTTGTGTTACACAGAAGATAAAAAGTCATACAGGTTTGGAATGACACACAAAAAGAAAATGGCTTTGGTAAATCATATTTATGACATAAAAAGTCAAATTTATTAGATATTAGGCTTTGACTCCGAGTCGTTAGGCTTCCCTGAGAAGCTTCCTTGGTCATCATGTTCCCAGTATAGCGCTGCAACCTCAAGACCTGTGGACCTTTATGAGGTTTTCTCCCAGGTTGAGCTTGTTTTTGAAGCACTGCTCCCTGGGCTGCTCATGTCTTTCCCTGAGGGGCCTCAGTAGACCTGAATTAAGCTCCTGGTCGAGCATGAGGGCTGAGAGCTCCGCTCCCGGAATTCCATAGGTGGTCACACCAAGTAGCTAGGCCTCTTTGTCGCCTCCTTGGTCAGCCGTATTGGAGCATTTTATTCTCTATCTGCCTCTGAGCATGGTGCTCCCCTCTCTGCTGGAGGGTTATTTCAACCTAAGCAGAACATCTGGTTCTCCTCTCTCCTGAGAGTTGAGAGCCTTGCTCCTGGGGTTTGGACCGCCCTTTCTGACTGAGCTAAGTTTTCTCTCATGTTTGAGAGTCAGGCCTTCTGCCTCTTTAGCTGTTTAGGCAGAGCCTCCAGGTTGTTAGGCCTCCTGGTCTCCCTGCTGGGCTGCCTTTTTTGGTTGAGCCAGTATGCTCCCCTCGGGTCAGAGGGTTATTTGTAAGCATGCCGCTTCCAGCTGAGTTTCTGAGTTCTCCTCTTGTTCTATGAGTTGAGTTCTCCTCTCTCTGGAGTTCCCTTGAGTAGCTACAATTGAGTCCTCTGCTATTCAGGGCTCTATTGAATAGCCACATCAGGACGATATACTCGTTCTGCCTCCCTGTTGGGCTGCTCTTATGGTTGAGCTAGGCAGTGCTCCCCCCCTGGTGTCGAGGGTCTTCTATGGGCACGCCGCTCCTGTTTGAGCATCTCAGTGATTCTCCCACTCTTGGAAGTTGGGCTCTCCGCTATCCGAGCTCTGTCCAGTAACCACTCAGGCAGTCAGGCTCTGCCTTCTTGTTAAGCTGCTCTTGTGGTTTTTAAGTATGCTACTCCTATTTAAATGCCTCTTCCTCTTTTGGGTGTTAGGCCTTCCGCTCTTTGGAGCTCCATTGAGCATCCATGTCAGGCAACTTGGCTACTTGGCGACTCCCTGTTTGGTTGCTTCATTTATGTGTTAGCTATGAGCTAACGGCAGTGCTCCCCTTGTCTTGTAGGGTCATCTATGAGCACGCTGCTTCCAATTGAGCGTCTGTGTTCTCCTCCAGTTCTGTGAGTTGAGTCCTCCGCTACATGGAGCTCCATTGAGCAGCTGTCAGGCTGTTAGGCCCTTTCTGCCTCCCCGTTAAACTGCTCTTGTAGGTGAGCCTAGCAGTGTTCCCCTCATTCTTGAGGGTCATCTTTGAGCATGCTGCTCCCAAACTGAGCATCTGAGTTCTCCTCTAGTTGAGTCCTCAGCTCCTCGGAGCTCCAAGGAGCAGCCATGTCTGGTTGTTAGGCTCTTTCCGCCTTCCTGTTTGGCTGCTCTTATGGTTGAGCCTAGCAGTGCTCCCCTCTTTCTCTAGGGTCACCTATGTGCACACCGCTCCCAACTGAGCATCTGAGTGTCTCTCCCACTCCTGGGAATCGGGCCCTTCGCTCTCTGGAGCTCCGTACAGCAACCAAGTCAGGTAGCTAGGCTATCTTCTGCCTCCATGGCGGGCTGTTCTTATGGTCGAGCTTAACAGAGCTCCCCTCTCGGTTGATGAGTATTCCGCTTTTGGAGCTTAGTCTAAAATCCAATTTTATGGTGAGTGCACACGCTAGTTCTGTGTGCACTACTTTAAATTCCATATTCATGCTAGGAGTGCACGCTAATCCTTTTGCGCACCTTTCTAAAATCCTTTATGGTAAGGGTGAAGTGATGTTGGCCTTGTCCCCTTTCTCTGATTTGGCTGAGGCCCCTGATTCCTTACCTGGGCCCCACTCTACTGACGTATCTCTGACGATACCTATATGGTTGAGCTTGGTAGTGCTCCCCTTGTTCCTGAGGGTTTTCTATGAGCACGCTGCTCCCACCTGAGCATCTGTGTTGCCCTCTCTTTTGAGTATCGAGGCCCTGTAATATAGCCTTATTAGGTTGTTAGGCCATTTCTGCCTCCCTATTAGGCTCGTCCCATGGTTGACCGTGGTGGACCGTTGGTGAACATGTTGTTCCCAAATCAAAGCTCTCCTCGAGAATAAAAAAGTGGGCATGATTATCTAGAGCTCGCGGCCAACTCTCTCTCCTCTCTCTATATATATATATATATATCTACACTGAACAAAATTATAAACACAACACTTTTGTTTTTGCCCCCATTTTTCATGAGCTGAACTCAAAGATCTAAGACGAAAACACATTTTAGAGTGGCCTTTTAATGTGGCCAGTCTAAGGCACACCTGTGCAAAAATCATGCTATCTAATCAGCATATTGATATGCCACACCTGTAAGGTGGACGGATTATCTCGGCAAATGAGAAGTGCTCACTAAAACAGATTTAGACAGATTTGTGAACAATATTTGAGAGAACTAGGCCTTTTGTGTACATAGAAAAAGAATTAGATCTTTGAGTTCAGCTCATGAAAAATGGGGCAGAAACAAAAGTGTTGCGTTATAATTTAGTTCAGTGCTATACTGTATTATATGTATATTAATATAGATAATATATATATATATATATATATATATATATAGATGATAAATATAGATATTAATATAGTATATACATATATAGTATATACATATATATATATATATATAGACCTGTATAAATAAATAACTAAATATATCAATATATATATATATATATTATATATATATATATATATAATAATATATCTATAAATTTTTTTATATATATATATATATCATAGCTATAGATGTTTAAGCGTGTTTTCCAACATAGATATTCGGGCTAAAAACCATTGTTTATATCTTTGACACTCATAATTACCACTTGTTAAACTCCTAATTTTCTTACTCGGGATTCACAATTTATTTTGTTGCGATACTATTGAATAGAAGTTACTAAATCCCATATTACGAAAGCTAGAAATGTCTGGGTTTTCATCTATGATTACAGTTACATGGCATGAACGTACATGATTTATATTTGTGACAATGTCTTTGTCCTATGCCAGTAGTTATAAAATATATTTATTTTTCTGATAAATATTCTTTATAATAATAACAGTAATAATACAAAAAACTTAGCCAAACTTGTTTTTTATTCAATACAAGTTATCATAGTTCATCATAGAAGAGGTGGATATAGCATGTTTGTCATGAAAATGAAGCTATTTTATACACTTTTTAATTTTTTATATATTTTGGAATAGATCTGGATTAAAGAAAACAGTGTTATATAATAAAAACGTCTCTTCAAACTTTTGAGCTGTACATACTGATATTTACTGCCACCATTAGGAGACCATACTTGGCCAGTTGGGAGCTTCATCAACCTGATTTTTAATTGTTGCATTCGTTATTATGTCAGTGCCTTCATTGTAGAGGTATTACTGACCTTAAATCATTTTCATAATCAAATGTTTGCCCTAATTACCTCATCTCGTTCACACCTTCATCTGTATTTGGATACATAAGCACTTATGGATGTAAGTGACATACTCAAGTGACATTTTGGGTATTGCTGATATAGCATTCAAAATGTGATGTCGACACGAGTCATCAATTCAGACATAAAATGCGACGCAGTCTTATAATTCTTTGACATCCTATCCAGGGGGCACAGCAGATTAAAGCTTCCTCGTCTATGTGGATTAATTATTAATCTACCAGCATTATAACTTGTAGCTGTACAAGAGGAGTATTGGGAGTGATTCTTAGTCAGTAATGCGTGAATGTAGAAAAGTTGCCTTAGCCTTTTTTGTATTTTTTATCTGACTATAAAAAGAAGTGTTGTTTTCTTTTTTTTGTAGTTCTGATGTGGGAAGAGAGTTTATACATACTAAGCGTACAAAACCATATGAATCATTCACAACAGACTTCAAACAACATCTCCTCTTGCACAAAAATTCAACAAACTTTCAAGTGTAAGTTGACAGACCGGGCTGAATTTTCTACTGCTCCTAAAAACCATGATTTTGATTTCACCACCCAGTGCTTTATATATTTATTTTGTTTTAAAACTTGGAGCCATAGCAATGCTAAAATATTTCTGTTGCACCACATTTATGCAAGTGTGACTCCTGTAGTGCTAATGAGATGGTTCAGACTAATGTATCTGTGTACTTGTGGATTCTCTTGTTCCTTTTAGTGTGGGTTTTGCCGTTAGCTAAGTACTTTAGCCTGATAATGGCCACATACACACTGTAAAGCTTCAGGAATGACAACCACATTTAAATATGGGAGTGAATCCCCTAAATTATCGTTTCTCAAAACTCACTCTTGAAATTGCGATGATTGACACCGTTGTAACCATAACAGAGCTTTGCGTATTAGCGGTAACTACTATTTTTAATCAAAGTAATATTACAGTGATCAGTGTCTGGTTATTATTTGGCAATTTTAACTAAACCATCATAAACAGAGCCATCATGTTTTGTTTATGTCTGGAAAGTTACTTTGCAGAGCAGCCTCTTGAAGGGTTGCCATGTCCACTTATTATAAGTGAACCTTATGAAAGGGAAATTAAAATTACCCCATGATTTACTCAGCCTCAATACAGGCTTAATAAAGGCCTTCTGAAGTGAAGCGATGCGTTTGTGTAAGAAAAATACCCACATTTAAAACGTTATAAAGAAATATGTAAGAAAAGAAGAAAAGAAAAAGAAAGAATGAATCTCTAGCTTCTGCTAACTGTCAAATGCATGTTCACGAGAGAGTGGCGTTCCGTTGGATGACGTAGGACTTTAGGCTAAGCATATCTCGAAGAGATTAGGGTTTATAAAGTTTTAAATGTGGATATTTTTCTTACCCAAACGCATTGATTCGCTTCAGGAGGCTTTTATTAACCCCCCGGAGTCATGTGGAGCACTTTTTTGGGCCTCAAAATCTTAACCACCATTCAAAGCCATTATAAACCTTGGAAGAGCCAGGACATTTTTTAATGCAACTCCGATTTTATTCGTCTGAAAGAAGAAAGCCATTTACACCTAGGACGACTTGAGGGTGGGTAATTTATGGGGTAATTTTCATTTTTGGGTGAACTATCCCCTTAAGCTTCTTTGGGCTCATAAAACGATTCAGCTTATGGCGTTAATAAAGTTGGCATATTTTTGGTATGTGGCTTATTCCCAAGATAACATGTTTGAATTTAAGTTTATTATGGGCTTGTTCTTATTTTATGCTTTTTTATAACAAGATCTGGCTACAATAATGAGTCAAAATGTGTCTTATTCGCTGTAATTTCTTGCACTGTGCATAAAGAAAAGAGACACAACTCCAATACGAGTTTGCATACGTCATTTACAACTTGTTGTTCAATTTGGTTCTGTACACACTGCATAGAATTTTTCAGGAGTCAATTCTGTTGTAAAATGTGGTTGTCACACTGTAAATTACAGAACTGTGTGTACAGAATTATCAAACAAATTTAGCCACTGTGTGTATGTGGCCAATGTTTCACCTCAGAAAACAAATGAGAAAATCAGAGCTGCTTTATACGCCTCTCGCAAGGGATCGTCATATTTGAGGATCCATGACATCATTTAGAAAAACTCTAGAACAAGATGAGATGAGTTACATCCAAAGGTTTAAAGCTTGGTGTTACTTTGTTCAACTCCTTTCCCTGTAAGGAAAAGCAACAGTGATATTTGCTCCACTGTGGGCACCACATTGGGATGCATGACCAGCCACTCGACAGGCGACCTTACATGTTTTCATAACTTATCATAACATAAACAGCTTTACAGTCATATTTATTGCAATTGGAGCTCTTTCTTGGTTGCTCAACAGGCATGTTTTGGTGTACCAGGAGGGGAATACCTGTAAAATAGTGCAATATTTTTAATCAGCACTGTGACACTGAAGATCTTTATGGAAATGTAACTTGCCTGCCTTAATCAGAGGTCAGTATTTACATATAAATGGAATATGCAAAAGTAAATGTGGCTTGACATTATGCAGAGGCACAGATTTAATAGCATAATAAACAACTCGCACAATGAAGGAACGACAACAGGCCTCAAGCACCGGAATGCTTCAGGACCGCAGATTAAAGGCTATTTGTACATGCCAAACCATTTTTTTCAAAGTGTTTTATACTATTTTAATCTCTTAAATGTAACTGTCTGTGACTCTATATGTAGCTACATCAACTACTAAAATAAGTTTAATATTTAAAGTTGCAGTCTGTAAGTTTTGCCTCTGTTTGAAACCTGCAATCGGTCTTTGTCAGTCACGTGCGTTTATTATGTGAGACGTCACCGAGGCGCCATTTTGAAGGTAACGTTGCATTGAGCAGTGAACTAAAAGGGTACAGAGCCGTGCAGTAAAGACCGATTAAATCGTCATACTGGAGAAACAGATGCAAACCAAGTAGATACGGTACCGAGATAATCTCAGCAAATTTTTTTAGGAACCGTAATTTATGTAATTTGTTACTGATGATGATTAACAATTAACACTGATCCATATTACCTGACCACAAAAAGTTGAGTGCCACCGGCATTGCTGCCTCCAACCTCGTTGGATATATGATTATCTTGTTTACAGTATAAAAACTTATTTTATTTACTTATACACTTATATGTTCTGTTTTTGTCTACCATTGATTTGCACACATAATTTGCACAATTGTAAGTAATTACATCATGTGAGTCTCTACCATTAAACCTTACCCTGTTTGTTCACAATGTTTCGTACTTCATTTGGCTGATAACAAGTACTGATAAGTACTAATGACAAGGAGACAATCAAAAACACATTTATGAAAATGGCATTATACATACTTTATTATTAATGCAACACTGTGTTAAAAATCAGTTTCAAAATGCATAACAGAAGATGTGACAAGCATGATGAATCATCAACACACTGTTTTCTTAAGTGGACACAGTGCAAGTACTACAAAGAAAGCTGAATAAATGAATAATAATAATATGATTTGATGCTTCTGCCAAACATTTCTGATGACCCTTTCTGCATGGATTCTTAGAAGTGCTAGACGATCTGTCAAATACTAAATAGTGCTTGTAGGTAGAAGACAGTTTGACACACACTTTCACACTGAATGGTTTCTCTGTGGAAATCTCAAAACAGTCTATCATTGCTATTCTGTGTCCAAAGAACTCCACAAACTAGTGAGGCATAATTTTGTGCCTGTCACAGTTGTCTAAAACGGTGTTTGTGCAGGCAGATCCAATCTGAGGTGCATAAGGTTAACATAAGTATTTAAAATGAAGTGAGAATTTTTCTTATTTCTGACATGAAAAGCAGCATAAGGCAATAAAAACCTTCATGGCAGGGATTCTCAACTCTAGCCCTAAGAGTCTACTTCCTATAGAATTTAGCTCCAACCTCAATCAAACTCACCTGCCTGTAACTTTCTAGCAATCCTGAAGAACTTGATTAGCTTGTTCAGGTGTATTTGATTAGGGTTGTAGCTAAACTCTGCAGTAAAGTGGACCTCAAGGGCCAGAGTTGAGAACCCATGTAATAAAGGTTCCCAAGTTTGGCATACCTGTATAATGCTTTACTTTAAGATCACTGAAAAACTATCAGACATCCTGAGTTTACGCCACAGCAGTCAGTTTTCTTCTGCGCACACACACAAATAAGTTACATTCAGTTAGTGACACTGAGTGGTGTCCTGTGAAGCCAACCATCTCCTCCAGTCTGGTGGGTCATCGTCTCAGCTGGCTGCAATGTGTTGTTTTCTTAACTGCTCCCACTTACTGTTTAATCACACCTAGCCTAACTATATGAAATGAAAATGTACAAAAATGTAGTCAGTACTTTTTAAAATTGTAAGAAATAAAAATGAGAAACATTAGAAATGTATTTTAGTGAAGTATTCAGTTTAAATTACACTTAAGTTAAGTACAAACCCTCCAAAACAATATTTAATTTCAGTAACGTTAGTGAAATAAAATAAAATAACTCTTTTCACCTATGCATAAAACGATTGCAAGACATTTCATGGTACATGACCCATTTCTGCTCACCTGCTCCCTGGTTGTCTGTTTAATAGCATTGACCCTAAATAACATGTGAATATAATGTTGGCTACTTCAGAAAATAAGCACATCTAAAAAAATCTCTTACTTACCTTTATGAAAATGTCGAGGGTAAACGAACATAACCGGAGATATGTTGGCAAATATGATGATTTTGCATATCACCGCTGCAACCCAGGCCATCTGACGAGGCGATGTTGTTTAGTCTTTTATTCAAGTGCGAGACCTAAAATATCTTTCTTCGTGGTGAGTTTTTGACCTTTTCTATCATGTAATTTACTATTGCAGACTTTAACACAACAAGAACGTTTTAAATCAAATGAAAAAGACAATTCTCCAACTACAGAACACCTCGGCTTTGATACCTTACAAATGGCGGCGATACCCAAAATGCACTTCGATTCTCATGAGTGTGACGTCACCTGACAAAGACCGATTGCAGTTATTTGCGGAATTATCATCTTTATGTGGGTTGTGCAACTGCACGGCTTCTCAGTGTGGATGAATCCAATGTTTTGAGGAGTATGTGTGGCTGCCAGTCACTGCACCACTGTGGATATTCATTGTACTTGGAAGTACGACCCAAATAAGAATTTTCACCAGAAAATGTCATCTGAACAAGTAAGTAACTTGTCTGACACTTTTGTTCTGACCAACTGAGAAAAAAAGCATTACAATATATTGCGCTACCAATGGTGATTAAATCTAACGATCGCTTAGCTCATATCATATATCAAACCATGCAAATTATTATTACTGTTACACTTTGTTCTCAAAATGTTAATTTTAACAACATCAGCATTGCTTGTATTTAGTGTGTATTAGCGTTACCTGTGGACTACTGATGACTACCATCAAAATGATGAGTTTAATTATTCTAGCTGCTGTGAGAAAAGGCTATTAATGATCCGCCACCTGCAGCATCCTCAGTCACATGCGATAGCCTAGTAGCCGGGACAACTTGTTTATGTTTACAGACATGACGTAATGACACTAAGACGAACTGCGTCATGCTTGTATTTCCTGCGAAAACCACTACAATTAGAAAACATTATTACAAGCTTAACGTTGTGAATCGGGCTAAGGTAAGGAGATAGTTTTGAACACTGGCTGGTTATGTATATGTCTTGTTGCTTTCCAAGTATTTCAGACAACAATTCATAAGCGATGTAAGTATGAGCTGCAATCTTAACCTTCTTGCTACTATAGCTTTAGTGTTTTTATGTAAACTGTTTTCTTTTAGAGTCATTTTTAGGTTTCAGGTCAACTACTGTCATGCAGGAGCAACATTTTGATCTTACATAGTAAGATATACAGTGTTGGCGGTAACGCATTACAAGTAACGCGAGTTACGTAATCAGATTACTTTTTTCAAGTAACTAGTAAAGTAAAGCATTACTTATTAATTTACAACATAATATCTGAGTTTCTTTTTTTTTCTCCAATTTATTGATTGACAGCTCTCTTGTCCCCATGTTGAGAGAAATCAGATGTTACTGTAGTTCTAAAATAAATATGAATATGCATTAATCTCAATCACAAAAAAACAAAAAAAAAAACAGATTCAGTATTCCTCAAACATTCCTCAAAACTCAGAATATGACGCAAACCTGCAATAATTAAATGTTAAACAACACAAATATCCTTTATGTATTTAATCCCATTCTATTAACCAATGTCTTTGTTTCTGATCTTCGATGATCCAGTTCAACCGTACTAATAAGCAAAAATTACTCTAGACAAACAGTTGTGTGTCTTTTTTACTGCTAAAGTGTGTTGAAATGTTGAATTACTGTACGGATGTAAATTTACTTTCCCTTCAGCCTGAGGCTTATTCATTTCACTTTTGGTGTGAAAAGGCTTTTATATTTCTAAAAGAGGAACTTTTTATTTTAAAAACAAAAAAGCAAGCCCTGTCCAGATTTAAAAAGTAACGCAAAAGTAACAATGCATTACTTTTAAAAGTAACTTTCCCCAACACTGGATATAACACACTGAATAACACATGCAGATGAATGGCAAATACATTATCACCCCCTACAGAATGTTAAATATGTACTACAATGGGACCACTTGTAGTTTAGTCTCGGATATCCCGCCTATAATTGGCTGAATGTCTGATGTATATGGCACGCAAAATGGGAAACACTTGGACTTTCGAATCGCCATCTGATTGGATGAATTTTACAGGATTTCTAGGAGATACAAGTGTTGCATTCTTTAACTGTCCACCTGTAAACAAAGTCATCGTGATGCCAAACCCTTCATGGAAGAAGAAAGCCTTCATGTTTACAACTGTGACAATAAGAACTTACCAGGATCAAATAAACGCTGGATTTTCTGAAGTATGTGAAGTGAAAACAAGCTGTGATTGGTTTCTTTACATGTCAGTCAGATGGGCTCTTGGGCGGTTCTTAGCCAGTGAAAGCTGTGATGGAGTCCAGACGTTCTGCCCTCAGTCTGAAGGTCTGGCTACACAAGACTACATGCAGTCTGTTATAGCGAAGAATTTGTGTTTGCGTACTTGTTAATAGTATTTTTTCTGTCACATTTTCTGTTGTTTTGCTAATTTTTGAACTAAAAATCCAGTCATTTCAAAAAGAATCAATGTAAAGTGGAATTTCTCACGAGGACAAAAGATTTCCACATGCAGATTTCACATCAGGTCAATTTTGCCGCGTTGACAAACAGAAAGCTTCTGTTTGAGTTCTGTGAGTGGTGCTTCATGCATTGCTACAGTCGACAATAGACAATTTACCTTTTTGTCTCAGAAATTTGCTAACTACACCTTAACACAATGCAAGCAATTCCGCTGTTGATTCTGTGTGCCTCTTGTTTGCCATTTTTGTGTGCAATATGCATCAAACGGTCAGTAAACTGACTGTGGGTGGGACTACTGTTTGTACATTCATCTCTATTTATTTGATAGCCTGTTTAATTTTTTATTATGTATGGTTCCTGCTTTCTTGCTACCCAGCAGCCTCATTAAATCATCCTTCTGTGACATTATCTGCAACATGTATCATAGACAGGTCAAAGCGGGACACAACGCTCATATTAAAAGGGGTTCATTTGAAGCCCTGATGATAAAATTTGATTTAGTACACTAGCTAGTCATGTAAACGGCCTTTAACATCAGGTTATAAAGGAAGAAGACACTGCACGAGATCCTCATGGGAACTTCGCCTTAATTCCTGCTGTGCAGTGCAGGAAGCAAAGAAATGAAGCATAGGGGAAAATGCTCTTTGCCATGGTGAATGACTTCTAGTGGATTAGTGCGACTTCAGCACTGAATAACAAGTCAGCAAGTTTACAGAGCTGGTGGCAACACGAAACACATTTGATATTAAAAATTAACTTTCATTTGAATTGCATAGAAGCACTGTGGCGATTTTATGTAGCATTTTATTTCCATGAATTTATCTCCACAGATAAAACCCTATGAGCATTATTGCCTGACTAATGATGTTGCCTTCATCCAAAATGCAGAGACTGGAAACATCTCCACTGGAACAATGACTCCAGATTTCAAAACTCAGAGAGTGGCGGTTAAATTATCCTGAACATACATGTGATTGCTTGTTTTTTTTTTAATCAGAGCATTTTCAGAAATTAACTTGAGGATACAGCTCTTTTCCACACTTGATTCCTATAGAGTTTGATATTAGCATGTTGCTAAGCTAATAATGTAAATTAGCGACAGCCAATATTAAGATTGCAAATTAATCTTTTCCTATAAATTGAAACTTTTAAGTATGTTAATATTGACTGGAAGTAGTTTCCCATACTAAAGCATGGCTAAAGATATATCTGTCTATCTTTAAGCCTAAATCAAACAGAAAACCTGATTTGCACAATAACATTACCTATCCTTTGGAAAAGCCTTCAAGTCTTGAGCCACGTCTATCATGCCTTGAAATTGGTTTGGAACGGAGCCTACATATCAGTGTGGATTCTGTGCCAAAATCAATGTCAGGTTTACACAAAGATTAAGAAACTCTGAGAAAGACAAATATACCACAAGTTGTACTTTTTATTACAAGTTACAATGTGGAGTTGTTATCTGAATCATGATGGAAGAAGTTCATGATAAAAAAAGTTCTCTTTTTTTTTTACTCCAGTGAATTGCCCACCTTGGCAACATTTTAGGCACCATGGGCGTAGTGTTCTCCATCACAAAGGCTGTTATAAACAACAAAGAGACCAATTATATTGCCACATTCTACACAAAATCAAAGGCATAATTGCATGTATTCTTTGTGGAAATGGCAATCCCAGAATGCATTGCAACAAGTTCATTGAACAGTCCAAGATGATGGACGGATTGAAGGGTATGAATAAAACAAATTTGATGTAATTAAAAGTTAATTATTTCATACAATATTTATGTTTTTGGTGCTTATTTGCATATTCAGCTATTAGCAGAGCAATAGGCTAGCATTAGATTATATTGTAAATGTGAGTTGATTGTGTGGTTGGTTGAAAAGCACAATTTATGCATGCATGAAAATGACTACAAACATTAGAGTACTGAGCTGGTAGATCAGCATTTGCAAACATAATTCAATCATGTGGTTTCGTAAGGGATGCCATTTATGTGTGCATGACAATGACAGTTAAAGGGTTAGTTCACCCAAAAATTAAAAATTCTGTCATTAATTACTCACCCTCATGTCGTTCCAAACCCGTAAGACCTTTGTTCTTCTTCAGAACACAAGTTAAGATATTTTTTATGGAATTTTTGAGGTTTTTAAGGTTGAACCACTGATGTCACATGGACTATTTTAACAATGTCCTTACTACCTTTCTGGGCCTTGAACGTGGTAGTTCCCTTGCTGTCTATGCAGCGTCAGAAAGCTCTTGGATTTCATCAAAAATATCTTAATTTGTGTTCTGAAGATGAACTAAGGTCTTATGGGTTTGGAACGACATGAGGGTGAATAATTAATGACAGAATTTTCATTTTTGGGTGGACTATCCCTTTAACATTGCTTAATGGTGGACTGTTGGGCTGTTAGCTTAGCAACATGCTAAAATCAGACTATTGAAATCAATGGTGAGTGTTAGCTACATGCTAACATGAGAATTAATTCTACTGGAATTAATTGTGAACGATAGTTGATCATCTTGTTGCAGGAAGAGTGCCATTTATGTGTGGATGAGAATGAACTTTTCTTAACATTAAGTATTGAGCTGTTAGCTTAACAAAAAGCTAACCTGACATTCTATTGGAATTACTTGTAACCGTTAGTCAATCGTGTGGTTGCGTGAAGAGTGCCATTTATGTGTGCATGAGAATGACTGTCAAGGTTACTGAACCTTAGCATATTAAACTTTTAGCTTAGCAGCAAACTAACATTAGATTTTTGAATGCTAGTCGGTCATGTGCGAGAGAATAGCTGTTAATGTTATTTCCTAAGGAGAGATTTTTAAATCAGTTGCTTATAGGTTAAATTAGACACTATGTGGACAGTAGACATTCACATGGTTTACTAGAGTTTTTAATGACATAATTTTCATTTTTGAGTGAACTATCCCTTTAACGTTGGTTAATGGTGGAGTATTGGACTGTTAGCTAGCAACATGCTAAAATCAGACTATTGAAATCAATTGTGAATGTTAGTCGTGTAGTTACACCAGAAGCGCCATTCGTGTATGCATGAGAATGGCCATTAAGTTTACTTTATGTTAGAGTATTGAACTTAGATTAGCAACATGCTAACATGAAATTCTACGGGAATTGTGAAACGTTTAGCTTCACAGAAAGCTACCATTAGATTCTTCTGAAATCAATTGTGAATGCTAGCCAATCATGTGCAAGAGAATAACCATTAACATTGTTTCCTAAAATAGGGTGACCATACATCCTCTTTTCCCCAGACATGTCCTCTTTTTGGACCTAAAAAAATGCGTCCAGCCGGGATTTCTAAATCTCCCAAAATATCCGGCTGGATTCTCTCAGTTTTCTTAATCCCACTCCTGCTGAATTTTCTACATCCTGCTCCCTTAACAAAGCTCCCTGCAACAGTCTAATATGAATACTACTTTTTTTGTGCATCAGGGAGCGACTATCAATATGAGGAGTATTTAAATCACTTTAGATTCAGCTAGTGTTGGATGCAGGGTTGCCAAATCTGCATTTTTTGCACGGAATTGGGCTGATTTTAAACTGTTTTTTGCAGCGGGTTTGATTTTCACGCCCTGGTTTAAAGGTTTTAAATATTGTTATAAATTGTCATTGACTGAATGCGTGGCATTGAAACATTTCATTCTTACTATTCTCAAACGTGGTAGATTGTTAATAAGTTTTGTGAAAGGATGGCCACTAGTAAAGCCTTTTTAGCTGTGTTAATGATCAACCTGCATAACGGTGACTGTAAAATATTATTTTAGGTATGGAAAGATGACTATTTTTAGTTTGATAGTTGGGATTGGGTCCATTACCACCCGCATCCCCCCCATCTGCTTCTGCCCACTGTCCTCTCGTTTTTTGAAAACTAAAATATTGTCACCCTACCTAAAAATAGCTTTTTTAAATCAGGTTAACATTGAGAAGCTATCCTATGTAGACAGTCAATTATCATTGTAGGGTTTACGAGGTTTGAACAGACATGTTTTTGTGTTTTGCCTTATAGGAAAGCTTTTATTTCTCTGGTTTGTGGGGTGACATGGACTCATACCTCAGAGATATCTTTGGGTGAATTTTATGATCATAGACAGCACACCGCACGCCCACCACTCACCTACACGACACACACACACACACACACAAACACAACTCTATATCATACTCCTCTAATATGCCACAGGGAATCACTTTGACTGGTCTTCTTTAGTTCGGTGCTAGTTATGTGTGTGTGTGTGGGCTGACTGACTGATCCCATTTTTACCCAGCTCAGATGTAGCCATACAGACGCTCTCTCTCTTTCTCTCTTCCATTTCTTCTCCATCTCTCTCTGTCAGGGATGAAAAGGAACCGCATTATCTTTCCTCAGCACACAGCTGACCCAGTTAAAACTCTGAAAGTATGACAATTTAAGAAAACCGGCGAACTCCATTCCTCTCCTTACTTTAACGAGCGTATGGGAACTCCACAGGAACATGGCAACTATTTAAAGGTGGTTTGTGACTGAAATGACACATATCAGATGATATTTTCAAGGACTGGTTGACTGTGTTGTCCCTGGGTGTACTGTCTGCATTGAACAACTCCTTAAAGAATAGTTTACCTAGAAATACATTCGGTCAAAAAATTTACTCACCTTCATATCATTCTAAACCCATATTTTTTAACAGTTTCTATGGAATACAATAGAAGATGTTTAGAAGAATGTTCATGCTGTTCTTTTCCATGTAATGAAAGCGAATAGGGACTGATGTTGTAAAATAGGACAATAAAGCTCCATAAACGTATTATTAAAAACTGTAATGGGAAAATATAAAAATTTTTTTAAATGTACCCTAAGTTCTTAGAAAAGTAGTTTTTGTATTCTTTTTTTTTTACATAAAAAATGACATGACTAAAAATGTCCTGTTGGTTTAACCGTCAAATAATTTCCCTTACAATTTAAATACATGTGAGTGTTCAAATTTATTTATTACTTACATATATTTTTAAAGGTATGTTTCTAAATGATGTGTTGGGGAATTATTAATTCCACATATATCATTTGTAAATACGTTTTTGGGCAGTTGCACCACATGACATTTTATAGCCAAAAAAACCCCCTCACCTTAAAAATTATAAAAAAGGTCAAATTATCTTGTATTTTAAGAGATTTTCTATAATGTATTTCTTGTGTGTGTGTTTTTTTAATATTTGAACATTACTTTTTTTAATGAGGCTCTACACATTGGTTGGACCACGTGACTGATTTTGCGGACAAAAAGAATGTTCAGATATGAAGCGGTGAAAAAGTTTGGTTAAGAATTTCTGTTTCAGGAATTAAATTTTTATCTTTTAATGAGGCTTTTGTCTTCATTATGATATTAGGGCACTTTTATCATCCTGACATTTCTGACTTTATGCTAAATACTCAGGTGCTTCTATCTATCCTTAATTTTTCCTTTCCAATGTCAGTGAACTCAATGCACTCCCATTTTCCATGCATGCAAACCGTTTTATTTGATGAACACGGCTGCTCATGTCCTAGATTTCCAGATCAGTCCTTCTTGCCGAGGAAGAACTTCGTGAGACAGGTGAACTCAAAGGAAACAGTTGCTCAGCAGAATGGAGTTTTAAAAAGTGGTTTTCAAGCATTTAATCAGTGTTCCACTTTTCAAACCGATTTCAGCTGCCACGCTTAGCAGTCGTGTTAAAACGTTCACAGTTTCCAACGTCTGAGTCAATGTCTGGGTTAGCTCTACAGTAATTAGCCTAAGGACACAGAGGAAATTGTTTTAAAGGGATAGTTCACTCAAAACTAATGATAATGTCATCATCTTCTCACTCTAGTGTCACTCTGTGCGATATTTTTTCCCTCTTCTATGGAACATAAGGGAGAAGGCAGCATATTCAGGCTGCTCTTTTTTAAAGAAACTTTGACAATAAAACTGGATGGGAATTCTGGCAGTTACGCTCTAACTGGGACAAAAAAGTACCTGAAAAGTTGTCCATATGACTCATGCAGACTATCACTTGTAAGAGATGTATAGCAGTGCTGAGGAAGATAATTTAAGCTTGACAAGCTACTCATTTAAAGCAATTAAACTGTAGTCATACACTGTAAAAAATGACCGTGAATTTAACGGTAAAAACTGTAAAAATGCAACAGTAAAAACCTGTTAAATGGTTAACGATAAATTCCCCTACTGTATACGGTGAAAAACTGTATTGGACATTAATTTTACGGTAGTATACCGTTTTTGGAAGTGAAAAAAAATATATAATTTACAGTGAATAACCGTAAATTGACATTCCCAGAATTCCCTGCATTACATTTTAAATTATTGATGCTTTTTTGTTGAAATAACTATGTTTCTTAGTTTTTTCTTATCAGTTTTGTATGTTAGGATTGTGTGTTACACCTAATGTTGTTAAATTAATGTTTATTGCATTATTTCAGTTTCATGTGTGTTACCATGATGGTCTTTGGTGTTTGTGTGAATGACATTGTGCACCTTCTATATATGTTATTTAAAAGCTGCTTGTCATGGGCTTTGATTCATCATGTGACTTTCTCATCACCACCTGCATTTGGTGGTTATCAGTGTATTACAAAGGTACAAAACATATTTCAGTACTTCAATAGGTTGGTATATTAACATTATATCAGTTAATGAAATTACGCTATTTAACTGTATATTTAAGTTAAAACCGTAAAAACCTAAAACGTTGCTACCATATTTTTTATGGTAAAATTCCGGCAACCACAGCTGCCGTTTTTTTACCGTAAATTTTACAGAAATTTTACAGTGTACAGCTAAAATAGTTAGCTAGAACAGCTATTTAATGGGGCAATGGATTTTAAACACACAGCTGTGACATTTTATAATTTATATCAGAGCAGTATTTGTGGTTTAAAAATTTTTTGTTTTTTAATGATTCTTGAAAGAATCAGAATGAGAATATAACTGATACTAACAAATAGCGATGAACAGTAACTTACAACTAAATATTTTACTATAGAAAGCAACAAAATGGCAGCATTTTTCATTTCAAACTGAATCAAATTAATTGATTCAACTTTTTCCTACTACACAAGTTAGAACATTTTAGGAAGATATACTTAATTGTGTTTTGTAAAGATGTGTTTATAATACTATGTAGTACTGATGTAGCATTTAGCACTACACTGCTTGGTACATATACTGTAAGTAGACTGGTCTGAAGTTAGCCAAAGTACTGTCACGCTACTAAACAAGTATACAGAGCATTGCTACCTTTGGTTGGTTACTTCCCAGCACTACTACTGTACCTATGCATGAGTGTGTGTGTGAAACTTCATATTCAGGCTTGTTGAGGTTTTCGCCTCATGCTAGCAGTTTGAGATGCCATTTGCTAGCTGTGTCATCTCTTCATTAAGTGCAGAGGGAAATGTTATTCTCTATGAAGTTAATTCCTCAACAAAAATTCTTCTTTTGTGAATAATTGATCAAAAACCTGAGTCTCCGCTAACAGTTCTGAAAAGTTTTAACTACTGTATGTAAGGCAGAGTTCGCCAAGCAAAAGTAAGATGTTTGGAAAACAGACAGTAACATAGAAACTTCTACAATATGTAATTTGGTGTGTTTTTTTTCTTTCAGGTAATGTGATATGACACCTATAGAAATAAAAGAGTACACTTTGAATGTACTTGTTAAGTTGTACTATAGTAATGGAGGTAAAATATCTTCATTACTCTAGTACTTTACGTTCAACAACCTGTCTTTACCTGTCTTGCCAAGGTCATCCAAACTCTCAAGAATTGTATGAACAGACATCAACAAGTACCTTTGATAAAATATGATTCTGAAAGTGGATAATGACAAATCAACCTAGATAATCCATTTTAAATGCATCTATCTGGTTTTCAATTCCTCAACAGGATGTAATTTCCTGACCGATTTGATTTTAGTTCCCCGCTATGTTTTATTTTTGAAGGAAAGTAGGTAATGAACTCTTCCCGTACATGTGCAGCCACTTTGTCGGATTAGCACAATGTCCTGTGGGTGTTTCCACGGCCTCTGGAGAACATAATGATGTTAATACTTAATTTAAAGAGCTTTCTTTTCTCTGCTTCTCTCCTTGGCGCTCCCCTTTCCTTCTTCTTCTGTGTGGGAGGGATGCAGAGCGAACAGCTGTGTAGAGACTCGCGATGTGGCATTTCCTTGAGAGATGATTTTCCCAAAAAGATTTAAAGGGAATTACGAGGAGATTAACGCCTTCTCGGGCAACATCAACAAACATTTGTTTGTTAGGGCAGCTGCCAACATCATTGCGTTTCTTGGCAATTAGCAACACCATTTTGTGGGTAGTTAATTTCACACCCAATGGTATGAGTTTGAGGAAGGGGCTTCCTGTTTGACCAAACAACGGAGGACAGTGATATCATCAACCCACTCTTGTTTTGTCTTAGTTTTTTGTCTAAATTTTGCCTTAACTACAAAGCTTATTGTGAATAATGGATGGCAGGTGTGCTACAACACATCAACAGAAAATAGTAACTGAAAGATTGAGCTTGAGATTAATCTGAGCACTAGTGTCCATTAGGGGTGGGTGATATACCGGTAGACATGATTAACTGGTAGAAATTTGTCAACCGGTAGAGATGTTGGACTATCATCTCTATGGCGGTTACACAGTCACGTGACATTTCTGTGCTATATGGTCTCAAATGTATAGTTTGCATGCATTTTTAAGCATTGCGGATTAAATACAAGTGCTTGTAAGCCATTGAAACAATCAGCAGCAAAAGAGAACTAATTTCACAAAATGCATGCACTGTCTGAGAGACGGTTTCTGAGTGCTGTCAAAAGAGGTGTGCGCACCTGAAGACGGTGATCATAGAGGATCTATGGAGTATTGAATGGAGTTACTTTTGCCACTTTATTGGCCTTGAACGGTTAAATACACACACTTGTATGTGTCAGAAGGCCAGTATCGGCAAGTATACTTGTTGTGACGATTTTCATATGAGGTGCCAGCTGGTAGCTACTCCAGACAATTTATAATAATTTAAAACAAACCGTCCCAAAGGAATCTAATAATTTTTGTATCCATTTATAGGACCCCTATCATATCCTGTTTATTTTGCTGTGTTATGTTATCAATTCAAATGACCCTTCATCAACCAGCCAAGCAGGTGAAACAACATATATTCACATTTTCTTGAAATACATCATAAATTCATAATGCCTTCTGAGTGCAATAGTACAATAAATTCAAACATATCATAAGTACAACCATTCCAAACATATCAGAAAAACAGACAAAAATACAACTCCAATGAAATGAGATTCATATGCAAATTCATAACTCCCAGTCTATTCAAAATGCATGTAGCAATGTGTTTTGCACTCATGTATTGTTCATACCTTGAATCTGCAAATAGAGTTAGTTCGTTCATCGTTCATAGCGTGAATCACCAAACGCGTTTCGAAATGTCCGTTGAGCATATGTAGTTCGAAACAGTATCCAATTCCAAATAAAGAAAACAAAACCCACCCCTAAACACAAACAAGTGAAGTACAATTAGCACAAGAATAACTATCAACTTCTTTCTTTTAGAAAAAAAAAAAAAAGAGAGTTGCACTTACACTTTCCCTAACATGTTTGGCTTATCTTCAATCTCCATTTTAAATCATGTTAACGGCATAATTTCTCTCCAAACACATCATCAGCGGGAGAATCAAACACTCCCAACACGACTTCAGTGGCAGACGCGAATCACTCCAAACACAGCATCAGCGGGAGAACCAAGCACTCCAAAAACTTCAACAGTAGATTCAGCGGGAGATTCAAACACCCATAGTTCGGCTTCAGCATCGAACTACCATGTGAAATGCTACTGTGTTTCATGACACCGGACATTTTTCTTTCCGCTCTAACAATGATGTCACATCCCGATAAGGAATATTTAAAGGGGAAGACATCTTTTATTAGCAGAGTTCATCACATGAAATTCACTACATTGTAAACGCAGTAATTTTGGTCTTAAGTGAAAGCAAACAGCTGAGAAAGAAAACACATGTGAAACAGTATGTTGAATCCGGGCAGCTCCTAAAGTGACGCATTCTACTACTCCGCTCTCTCATATATGTTAATCAAACAACAAAATAGAAAAAAAAATCTCTCACTGCTCTTGACTAAATCACTTTTGTAACTTTAATAATAAGGAATATGTATTTAATTCACACACAGTGAAGAATATGCAGTGTTTTTATACATTTGATTACTTTATACAATGTTTGTATTATTCCTTATTTTTGATCTTCTGTGTTCTACTGTAGTTTTTAGACAGTTAAATTGGAGAAATGCTAATTAAATGTCACTGTTTCGGTCAGTGATTTCTGCCCTCCAAATTATGGCATATTATTAACTTAACATACTGTTTTTCACGTACTATACAGTAAGGAAGTATGCATAATTGAGTGCAGGGCCTGTTTCTTTTTAACATAGCCAGCAGACCAACACAATCATTATATACTACTTGATAATGCTACCTATTGTACTGTAGCAGCAGGTGACGGAGGGATGTTCTCACTCTAGACAGCATTTGATTTGTTGAATATTTGGTTACGCCCCCAAGTGCAAGATGATCCACTTCATCATTAATATTTGTATTTTTTCCCAAGACAATGACTTCTGTCAACTTTTAGTTGTACGTTAGCACATATAGATGTCATCAAAGCTAACAGACACAGTCTAAAATATACAAAACTCCAATTAGATCTCTTCAAGTCGTCAAGGTGGATCTACCTATCTGTTTGGCCACTTCACAGCTCTCAGTCCATCCTCCATCCTAAGGTTAACCCTCCCCAATTTCTCCCAATTCTAATGAGGTATTATTAGCTGATTAGAGAGGACCCTCGTGAAAAAGATGAAAGCTAGAGTGAGCGAGTCGGAGAGAGCAAGCTGGATAGAGGGAGGGAGGTAAAAAAAGATCAACTCACTGCTAGTTGTGCTGTGGAAGCAGTGGGATAAAGCTTCACAGTGAGAGAGAGGCAAACTGGGATATATTTCTATTTATTTCCCCCCTCTGTTCCCATTTCTTGGCTTGTTGCAAAGAAGCAAGAAAAAAATCAAACGAAAACAGACGTAAATTTAGCATCCTAGCAGCCAGAGCGTCTCCTCTACGCGCTCGTTCAGAAGACTCTCCGTGTCTAATGTGACACATTGGGGTGGAATCGTGGGACATTCAGTCACGCAGAGCTAAGGGAAGGATGGATAGAGTGAACCGGGTTTTAAACATCGTAAGACAGATGTCTCCCAGGAAAAGGGAAAGAGTGTCTCATTGGGAGGCGGAGAGCCCGGAGACCTGCGAGGAGAGTCTGTGCTCTCTCAGCCTTTGCATCAGCGGTAAGACCACCCCTGGCAAACTTTCTCTCTCGCTCTGTCTCTCTCTCCGTCTCCCCCTCCTCCCACTCTAATCCTTTTTTCATTACTGCTTTGTGGGTTTGATATTAACTTTGACCTGTGGTGTTCGCCACATACACTGAGGAGAAAAAAATGCTCTCTCTCTCTTCTTTCCATCAGTGTGGCTTCAATTATCATCTTCTTTCCTCTGAGGGGAAGAGCGATTGAATTAATGGTGAAACTCTGGAACTTAATGTGAAGGACGCGGTTTCTTGATCCTAATGTTGTTCCTGAAGAATTGATTTTGTATTAGGCTTTTAAATATTTGATGAAATGGATGTTTTCGTGATGCGCAATCATAATTTTCGACTTTCATTTATCGGCTCAACTCATCATCGTTCATTCTACAGCTTTGATTTGGTAGGGTCTTCAGAGATCAGTGAAGCTTCACCGATATTAATTGAGTAAAGATCATAACTCTTCATTAAGTTATGACTAGCATGAGTAATGGCTGTTTTTACAGGAGGACTGACCGGTGCATTATTATCTACAGGAATTTTGAAGATACTTAAGTTTGTACGGTTGATTTTGTGTTAGAAATTGATTGGAGGACTGAATCTTTCCTTCTACATCACCTTTCATCTCATGTGATGAAAGTTTCAATTGGGTTTCAATTCCTAGACATGATTGTAGCATCTCTCCTGTTGCTGTTGTTTTTTTATGTTAATTTTAAAAATTTTAACATCTGGTTGAAAGCATTTTTCTTCCAAAAATGAAGATTCCATCATTTACTCATGCTGTTTCAACACCTGTATGACTTACCTTTTTTTCTGTAGAACATAAATGTAGATATTTTGAAAAGCATTTTTTTCTTCTTTGTGCATACAATGAAAGTGGGGTCCACTCAATGTTGTTTTGGACCCCACTGACTTTCATTACATAGACAAAAAGAGCCAAACAAATATCTTCTTATGCGTTACACAGGAGAAAGAAAGTCACACAGGTTTAGAATGACATGAGGGTGATTAAAATGATGAATTGAAGTGTATTTTAGGTGATAATCCTTTACTAGTGACTACCGAAGGTTTGCAACTAAAATGTATCTGGGAATTTACTAAGAATGAATGCATTTGCTTGTTTTTGTCTGTTGTATTAGCACCCTAGTTCATTAAAATCAGTTGTTTAAATTATACAAAACTTAATATTGTCGTAGCTGGAGGTACTGCAACCATTAACCCTCAAAAAGTCAGAATTGAGAGCTAAAGAGCCATTCCATGTGGACAGTCAGAAAATTCATAAGGCGGAAAATTGTGAAAAAGTCAGATTTTGGAGATATCAACTCCATTTACTAGATATATATTACTCGAATTTTGCAAGATATAAACTCAGATTGTTGAGAAAAAATCAGATTTAGTTCAGAATTGGTGAGAAAAAAAAAGATCAGAACTTGTGAGACATAAAACTCATATTACGCAAGGTAAACCGCAGATTATGGGAAAGTAAATGGTAGGATGGTAACTCAAAATTACATGAAAAAAAGTCACAATAGCACGATGTAAACTCAGACGCAAAAAAAGGTCATAATAATGAGATATAAGCCAGAAGTACAGATAAAACTCAGAATATGCGAGAAAAATGCAATGGTAAACTTCGAATTTAATCACATCATGTAAATTGAGATTTAACTCAGAATTGCGAGAAAAATTCAAATGCAGACTAGAATTATCACATGTAAATGCGATATAAACCAAATTGGAGATATAAATGAACCCTTAACTCAGAACTGCAAAATGTAAATTCAGAATTGTGAGAAAGTAGAATTGTAAGATGTAAACTCAAAATTAAATGAAAACAGTCAGAATTGTGAAATATAAACTCAGAATTGCGAGAAAGTAGAATTGCACATGTCACTTAAATTACATTAAAAAGTCAGAATTGCGAGATGTAAACTTAGAATTGCAGGATATAAATTCAGAATTGTGAAATGTAAAAAGTAAATAATGCAAAATGTAAAATCTTCTGAGAAAAAGAGTCAGTATTGCTAGCTAAACTCAGAATTGTGAGAAAATCAGAATTGCGCGATAACTTCAGTTTTTATTTTGTGGCAGAAATGGGCCTCCATACTTTTGTGTATAAAGCACAGTCTATTATAGGCATAATTATAGGCCCATTAAAAATAAATTGTTTGCATCTCATTTTGTTTTTAACTCTTGTTGCATATTCCAGCTCAATCCCCGTAATTTCAAATGCTCCAGATGCAATCTCTCTTGCGTTTTTTCAGACAACATCAGATCTGTTACATCTTGAGCAGTTTTTAAATATTTAATCTTCCATTCACTCTCGGAAGATTACATTGCTTTACATGTGATATATTATTTAAAACCTGGCGGAATATACTCTCAGATGCATTCGCGAGAAGCCCTATGTCTTTAATGAGGCATCTCACGTTTACACACAGGGGAGGCTGTCTCGCGCCCTACGACACTCTGTAATTACAAGCAAGACTGTATTATTAGGTATCACTATTATATCGTTGCTCAATGTGACACTGTGTCTGTTCCGGATTCACAGTGTCCTGAAATAACAGTGAATTATTCCGATGAGAATTATGCATCAAACTGGAATGCATTTTAATGCCTTGTGTACAAGCTTCCAGTCAGGTCTACTTTGATTCGATGCCGATTATGTTGTTGCTGTTCTGCACTATAGCTGTAAATGTTGCTGTGTCGTGGCACTGTGTTTTAAAAAGCCTCCAATGTGCCAGTCGATGTGCCGATCGGCTCAGACTATGTTAAAATAGATTGTGTTAGAGGCAGCCGAAGTGACTCGGTTTCTTGTAACTTGGATGAAGTCAGTGTGACAAGAAAGAAAGAACGATCGGCTCCAGCTCTGTTGCTGGGTGCTAAATATACTCTATCTCTCTGAACACACACCGAGTGCACCTGGGAACTGCTCCCTAACCTTAGAAAAGGAGAGCCGTAAGAGGTAGAGAGACTCACAAAGAAAGCCTTTGTTCTGCTTTTGTGTTCAGAGATTTCTGGATTTACATGTTTGATGCTAGTTGAGCCCTTAAGCCCCGCCTTAAAATGTTACTGACCAATCCTGAATTAGCAACTGTTGCGTTCCGCCATTTAATGAGCAAACAGAATGCAGAATTAGAATCTAACCAGTAGAATGTAAAATTGGATGAAATTCACAAAAATCCCTGTAACTAATATAGACATTCACACAACTTTGCAATATTTATAAAAAACACGAGATTATAAAAATGTGTATTTAAATGATGTGATATACCTTCATAAATATATTAATAGTAATTTATAAACACAATAAATTTAAAAGTTTATGGTTTGGTGATATTTCATAATAAATATCTTACACTCAACAAAGCTGCTTTATTTTGGTTAATACAGTAAAAACAATATTGTGAAAGTATTATTGCAGTTTTTAAATACTGCTTAATATTTGAATATATTTTAAAATGTGATTTATTCCTGTGATAAAAGCGGAATTTTCAGCATTCTTGACCCAGATCTTCAGTGTCACATGATCCTTCAGAAATCATTCTAATATGCTGATTTGCTGCTCAAAACAGTTGCTGCTTCATATTTTTGCAGAAACCGTGATCAATTATTTTCAGCATCTGTGAATACAAAGTTGAAAAGGAGAGTATTTATTTTAAAAAAATAGGAACTTTTGTAGAACTAAAATGTATGTACTGCGTCACTCTTGATTCATTTAATGCACCCAGCTGAAGAAAGTATTAATTTCTTAAAAAAACTAAATAATTTATTTTTTATATCGACTTAATAATATAACACATTATATTGGTGAAAGAACACTTTATTTCCCATAATTCTCTAATTACACGATAATGTCAAATGGGCCCGTCAACATGAGCAGTTTATTAGATTGAAACCTTATATGGATTCTTAGAGTTCCTTTTTATACATTCCCTTTCATATTGTTGTTGTGTTGGCTCTTTTTGCCCAAGGGTAAGTTAATTTTACTAACCTTAACATATATTTGATTCAGGTTTATTTTGAAAACGTTCACAGCACGCATAATGAACGTGTTCGGAACAGCCCATGTTATCTTACAGTAATACAGTATGTTATCAGCCATAATCACTCACATATGCTTGCCTCTTTGCAGTTGACTTGGAGAGCGTTGACTTCTAATTTTGCAGGCCTTCCCAGTTTTTAATCCTCGTTACGCGTATTTTAACAGTTCTGTAGAGAAATGCAGATAAAAATTCTTTGGCACTGTCACACGTCATTCCAGCCAATGGCTAATCGCTATCTTTTTTATTAACCTGTATAGTAGTATTTGATAAACATCCCTCCAGTTCATGCCTGTATGTGTGTGTTTGTGTGTGTGCGTGTGTGTTAAATTTTTTTTTGTGTATGATATGTAGGGGCTTACAACTGACTGTTTTTTACTTGTATATTTTAACAAACTTCAAATGTTACATGACATTAAGTTAAATAACAATTTTGTTTTAAAAAACATTTATAAAAAAAAAAAATTCTAATATGTTACATTACTTCAGTTAAATTATTAAAATATGTTTAAACTAATTATTTCCAATGTGTTTTGAAGGCAAACTGTATGTTTTCTTGCACTGCAGTGGATTTGTGTTCCTTTTGTTCACAGTCTCAGCTGTACATTTTACTAGTTCTTCAAGTCAATGATCCTGTGAATTCATGCAGCAAAGAAAACAATATGAGACCAGGGACTCTTGGGAAGCCAGAAGCCGATATGACACAAATCCAATGTTACCTTTTGACCTTTGAAGTTTTCGAATTTGTGTGGCTTCGTACCCTCGTAGTGGATGACCATGTGTTTTTTTCTCCCTCATATAGCCACAAAAACACAATGTATAATAATACAATCCACTCCACACAGTATCCTGAATATTTTACAAGCGCTTCACATCGAGAAAAGACAACACTGCTTCTGTCGCCTCATCTTTTCAGACATGTCATCGTATCCATCACACAGAACATCCACAAGAGAGAAAAAAACTAACTGCAGGATTCTGATGCATCATGGGAATGGCGAAGGCGTCTTAAAGATTTGTGGGAAGAAATCAGAACAAATTTGATTTCACAGCAAATGTAGAATGATGAATGCTAGCTGCAATTTGGAGCTGCAGGAAATAAGTAAATCTTGTTTTATATAGCTGTGCTGTATTATAATATTATATTATATCTGATTTATTTCACAGGTAAGGAGGTTTTGATCAGGTTTAAGATGAGGCAAGATGTTTCTTTATTGCTCGGAGGTTGCTCTTTCATACCTCAGGAGACTTTGAATTCTCAGTTATTGAAATTTCATCTACGACTCGAAATGCCTGTCTAGGAGAAACTAAAATGGAACACGAATAAGACATATATTTGTGTTTAAATGGAAATCTGTGGCGTTTAATTCCAGATTTTGGAATTTGAGCGCAGTTTGAGAGATCTCTTGATTAAAAGCCTCAGGAATTGTGCCACCTCAGTTGCCTTTGTGCCCAAATTGGAGCCAAAAATGGTAGATAAAAATGGCAAGAATGTGTCATCTCTTACCAACCGTGAATAGAGCTTCATTTGCAAGTACTTGACTTAATTCAATCCTAACCAGTTATACCCAGCTTGTGTTGAGTGAAATTAGGTCAGAGTACATGTTTTTCACTCTTCTTTTCTCTCTAGCTTTGATTCACGTATTTCAACCATTATTTTGTATATTTGTGGCCTTGAGTTCCTCGTTTTATGAAGCAAATGCATCAGCCGCTTAATGAAATCCGCAGAAGTGCGATAATGGAATGTTCGCCGTATTTAATTAAGTCACTTTTGAATATTCATAGCTTGCAGAATTATTCTCCTGTTCCCCTGTGCTTTTTATGTAGCCTTATCCATTAAATTATAAAACTTAAAAGACTGAAACTCCATGGACCTTGATGTCTTCATTGGATTTTTGGTCTCTGGACTTCTTCAGATAATAAAAATACAGTGTTATCGTACCAATTTGATTATCTATATAGTAGATATAGATATTAATATTACTATTTTATAAGTATATCTATAAGCTCTATATATATGTATAATATATCTAATAAACAATATATTTGTTGAGGCCAAACTGGGTCTGCGCACTTCAACAGGTAGACTGAAAAAGATATCGAAACAAATTTTTTAACTCATAAATCACAACACACACTTACATATATATATATGTATAATATATATATATATATAATATATATACAGTATATATAGCAAATATGCATGCACTGACACTTCATTTTTTGCTCTTCTTTGTTCCATGTTCAGGCTTTTCCAGATACATATTTTCGCCAATATGTTTCGCCAAACGACTATTATAAAAGCTCAGATTAATTGAGTCTTCAATCATTTATTTGTTCAAAACACTGATTCGTTAAGGGATTAAACATTATGTGACTGTCTTTATGATTGATTGATTAAATCAGTCACTTAAAGAGCAGGTCATATGGGTTTTTAATTTTAATATGGGTTTCCCAATATGGCAGTTTATAACGTAGCTATCCTTAAATGAAAACAATCTGCTAAGTTGTTAATCAAAAAAGTGCATGATACATAAGGATATTGTCTCTCAAAAGAGAGAGTCTATTCTAAATCGCCTTAACGAGTCGTCATATTTTAGAATCCTTTGCCTGTTACCGGTATACGTCACTGGGTAACACATTTGCATAATCCCCGCCTGCCCGCGAGTCTGACCTGCCCACAAACACTTCCGCTAGTTAGTGTGTTTACATCATGTTGAGAAGACGCTGTGTTCAAGGATACCACAGATATACAATTCAAACCTTTTGTTGTGTGCATGTCATTTTACCTAGGACTGCTTCTCTAATCTTGGCTTTTATCTTTGTTGGCTTCTTCTATCTTCTTAATTTGGACTAACAAACTCCTCCGAAGCACAACCTGTAAGTACGATTAATACGTTATGTGTACATTTTCAATTGAACGCTCTAAATATCAAGTTTTTGTGCTAATATGCGATGTACACCAGTGCAGCTTTAGTTTCCAGGTAAGCCCGATATTAGTCTACGAAGAGTTGAGATAAATTCGCTGTAACCCACATATTTGTCCTAAGATGGTCGCTTAATGTGTCATTGTTCTAATTACTTTGTTTAATAATAATGTAGTGTAGCGCACAGACTTTATAATCATTGTTAAATTGCTGTTTATTTTGCTGCACCGTCAGTTATAGGGTTAATGCGGGAGAGATGAGTGAGTTAGTTAGGCTGCTGCGCCTGTGATACAGATGTTCTGCATTCTGATTAAAAGTTAAGAGAGCGTTTTTTGTCTGTCGTTCTTCAAACATTACAGTAGACATATTTTGGTTTACAAACTGTATTGTTTCATCAGTTAGTCACGTTAGCACTCGGCTAATGTATCCACCATTATTGTTTTAAGTGTTCACAGTTTAGCAGTTCAACTTTAGCTGTGGGCACGATTCGCTTGCATAGGTGTTTTTGTATTTTTTGTCATTATTATAAGAACGGATTGGAGCAATATATTATTTTTTATGTAAAGGTGCTTTGTCAATGTTAGTGCTCGCTAACTTGCTCAAGGACTCTTCTCTCTGCCAATCACAGCAGGCTTGGCCAACTGACCAATCAGAGCAGAGTAGCTTATGGAAGGGAAGGGTTTGCTCCAAACTTGCTTGGAACAAACCGTTTAGAAATCATTGGCAAATGACTCCAATATTAAATGTATATTCTGAGAAAATTACAATGTTTTTTTTACCTTAGATGCATTTAAATATGTTGTAGGGGACTATATTAGGACACTTAAATAAATATACCTGCTCTTCAAATCAAAAACTCTTGCTCTGAGCTTCGCTACAGACCCAATTGTGACTTTGTTTGGAAATATTTTAGTCGGTGAAGCAAAAGTAATACTGCGTATAAAAATATAACTTAAAAACAATATATTAGTAGTTTATAGCAAAATATTCATACACTGTCAGATTGTTTAGTTGATAAATGCACTTCTTTGTTTGCGTGTTTAGACTTTTCTAAGGTATATCTTTACGCCAATAGGTGGCGCCAAGCGACTGTCTTTATAAGTCATTGTAAATGTATTCATTGAGTCATTCATTTTCAAACCATTCGTTCAAATCACTGATTCATTCTGGGATTAAACATTGAATCGCCTGCGATTTTGAATGTGATTTTGTGTAGCTTGCCAGTGAATTACGGCTCTGTGTAGTAAATGCCGCTCCTTAGGGCTGGACAATAACTCGATATCAATATGTATCGCGATATAAATTTTTTTCAATAACGGTGATATGATTTTTAAACACTTTCCGATATTTTCGATATACATTCCAGGTGTATCACTCTAAAATCGCCTCCTGCTGGCAGAGAATGAGTTTTCATTTTTAATAAGCCCCCGTAAATGGCGCATCATGCACGTGAGTTTATCTGACGGAGAGACGCAAAGCAGTTTAAAGCGGAGTCCTGCACGGGTCCTGTTAGGTAAACCTGCATCCGCGGTAGCTACACAACAGAACACACGACCTGTTATCCGACAGCAGCCAAGCACCAATTTAATTCTGTACCCGACTCGTTTGACATCAAGACCGCGACCTGAACCGCGCCTGCATTAAATAGGCTACTGCATCAGTAATGCAAAATGATTTATTTCCTCATGTAACACAAGTAATCACACCAAAATAGGCATTTTAAGTTGGTGCTTTAAAGAAAAATATACAAGCAGCGCAACGGAAGAATAAGAACGCGCATCCTTCCTGTATAAAATACAAACTTTTGCCTACATCTTGTGAACAACCTGCCAGGCTGTTTTGAACAAATGTGCAATAAACTACATACTTAAATCTTCATAAATAAAAAGAACATATTTAAATATAATCCTTTACTGTTAAATGCGATTGCCCCTTACTCTTCAGTGATAGGCTTGCGGCCGTAGTCCTTTAACAGAAGATTAAAATAAATCTTAAACTAAAATGATATAGGCTACAGACAGCGAGCAACGATAGCTCCCAAGCTTGTTCACTCACCGTCCCTGCACTACGCATGTATAATTTGTAACGCTGCAAATCCAATGTTTCGGCTCCGCTATTATATTGCATATTCCTCAGTCCCCCTGTAGTTATGCACGTTTATTCGCGGAAAGTGAGCAAGCACAAGACAGTGATTAAAGTTAGAATAAGAGGAAAGACAGAGGCTATAATTAAAGAACTTAGCTCCATTTATTTTCAATTAAAATCACAAACACACATTTTCATTCAGTCTAGTTCGTTTTACAAATAATGTAGCGCAACTTATGTAATTTAAAAGGCATGACTGCTCTCTTGTGGGGGTGTATTTTGTAGACTTTTCCACTCTCAATCTCACATGCTTTATTTTGTGTCGCTATAAAACGTTGCATCCTAAGTTAACTTAGCCTAAGTCTTTTTTTGGCCTGCGCTCTGGGGGGGTAAAAAAGTGATCTGTTCATCTAATAAACTTTAATTACTAAAACTAAAACTGAAACTAAATATCTAAAAACTAAATAGAAATGTGTTCACGAAATAAAAACTAAACTAAAACTAACAAATTATTAATGAAACTAACTTTTATGCAAATTTGAAAACGATATTAAAATAAAACGGATTTAAAAATGCAAAACTATAATAACCTTGGTCTCCAGCAACATATCCAGGTTTTGTTGTTGTTATATATATATATTTTTTTAAAGAATTCTCTTATGCTCACCAAGACATTATTTATTTGACCCAAAATACAGTAAAAACAGTAATATATTATGAAATATTATTACAATTTAAATGTGCTTTATTATTTTATATATTTTATAATGTAATTTATTCTTGTGATGCAAAGATGAATTTTCAGCATTATTACTCCCATCTTCATTGTCACATGATCCTTCAGAAATCCTTTAATATGCTGATTTGCTGATTCCACATAGTTAAAACCGTTTAGTTAATTTTTTTTTTCAGGATTTCTTTGATGAATAGAAAGAATGCAAAGATCAGCATTTATCTGAAATAAAAAACTTTTGTAACATTATCACTATCCCTTCATATCATTTTTATTAATTTTTTGGGACAGAAATTATAGAAATTTTAATACTTTTTTTAGCACGGATGCTAAAGATTGATCAAAATCTGAATGCAGAAGGCATTGATAATTTTCCAAAGCCTTTCGAATCTCAGATAAATATTGTTCATATCGATACATCGGAATTATATCGATCGACCGCAATTTAAAAAAAAAAAAAAGAAATATATCGTGATAATCGAATTTGGACATATCGTCATCCCTAATACGCTCCTCTTAAAGTACAATGCTGGAGATTTACTACTAAGCACATGATCTCTTTACTGATGAGATGCTGGCATGAAAATCTGCATTCGATGTTTGCACAGCGATGAAAGGCAGCTTAGAAGCTTGAAATCGAATGTCCTTTTTTTTGTTTGCCATATTGCCTAGCATTTCTTGTTATCACTTTTGATTTCTTTCCGGTTTTTGATGTTTGAGGGCCTTAAAAAATTTTTTCAGTGTGCAATCGTTTCTTGTAGCAACTCTCTGACCCTTTTTTGTCTCCTGCGATGCAAGACAGAAGATCCGCGCTTTAATCTAGAGTCAGACATTTATATGCAAGATAATCACTGAATCGATCTTATTGTAGCTCTGAAATGACCCTACTATCGCCCTGTGTCATGGCTTCATTTTGTGGCATCTTGAGTGTTTGACTTTAAAGGGTCATATGATGTTGCCAAAAAGAACATTATTTGGTGTAATTAAATGCGTTTATGCGGGGGTCACGAAACACCTGCCTCACCCGCTGAATCAGGGCTCCTACACCCCTCACAATCCACCGTATGCTGATCACGGACAGCTGCACCCACTTACCACACCACTCAAATACTCAGTCACCTCATTCACTCATCGGCTGGTCTCAAGTTTGCAAGCTATTCTGTCCTGGTTCCTCGTCTTCCAGTCTGCCTGTTCCCCTCGGAATTCTCAGTTCTCGGCCGAAGGATCGGAGTTCCGACCCAGATAAGACTGTGTTTTGCTTCTCTTACTGCCTAAGTTGAACTCTTTTTGGTTGGAAGCCTATCTTAAGTTCCTGTGATTAAACTCTCTACTTAACATTATCCTGCCTGTCTGCCTCTTTGTCAAGGTTGTGACCGAACACCAGTCCCTCAAAACAAAACGGATTACAACACGGACTAATGGATCCTCAAAGCACCTCCTCACCGGAACCCTCACCCAATCGGACTTTCACCACCTCTCTGCCCGCCTGTCCCATGGCCCGGCCAGCAAGCTATACGGGTGAGGCAGCCCTGTGCAGCAGGTTTTTGCTGCAATGTTCCCTCTACCTGGAGATGCAACAACACCTGTTTGTGACCAAGCGGGCCAAGGTGTCATTCATCAGCCCTCGCTACTAGCGGGACAGCCTTGCATGTGTGGCCGAAGCCTGTGTACGGCCCCCGAGCCCGTTGCAATTTCACCGTCACTGGAGTGCCTTTAATCAACACTTCCGGGCTGGGATTCTTTCTCTCAATCGACCACGGAAAGTAATGGGCATGAGGAGCTCTTTCAAAACTACGGCAAGTCCTGAACTATCCATCCCCGGATATGGGCTGCGCTTCCGCACACTTCGCCGCCAGCAGCGCTGAACGATGCCGACCTTCGCTCTCTTTGGTCTGCCGAGGCCTTCATCCCGGGCTTACGCCGCAGATGCCATCTCTGATGACACCGTGGTGCCCTCGACGGTTCCTCCAGAAGGCTTGATGTCGCATCTCCCACACCTAACCGCTTGCCCTATGAAGCGATACCCCCTCTTTCTGCTTGCCTCTCGCCACGGTAACCTCTCCCGAATCCAATCACCAGAGCCATGAATCACGGACACTACCACCTGTCCCGTCCCTCCGAGCGATCTCGGAGACTCAGCCATGGCCTATGTCTCTACTGTGGATCCTATGAGCACCAGCTCCGCACCTGCCCCATTTGTCCACCACGCCCAGCGGTGAGTACTGTCCAGATTACTCCTGATGTATCAGGCATTCCTCATATAAATGCTTTTCTAATTTATCACCACCAATCCTTTCCAGTCATAATCCTCGTGGACTCCGAGCGTCGGGGAACTTTATCTCCTCCCGTAGTCTCGACGGATTGCAAATTCCCCGCTGCAAAAACTCCACAACTTACCAGATCACCACTGTCCAGGGAAAGCCGCTGGGCAAAGGGCTGGTGCGGCACCGTACGCCCGAGGTCGTTCTTCGGATCGAATGTTTCCACACCGAACGGATCTCTCTACTGGTGCTGGAGGAGGCCGTCGTGGACATCGTCCTGGGACGCCCCTCCTGGTTCGCCTGGCTCACGTGGAGTGGGGAGTGCAAACAAATGTGTCTCCGGGATTTGCCTATACCGCTCGCCGACCGGAAGGATCTCCCAGTCTGTTCCACCTCAGTGGAAAGCCCGGATTCCGCGCCTATCACTCCTCCTCCTCCCGAATATCAGGCATTCCAGGACGTGTTCAGCAAGCTCGCTGCCACCTCACCGGCCATGGGACTGTGCCACTGACCTGCTGCATGGGGCCCAATTACCTAAAGGACACGTCTATCCACTGTCGATCCCAGAGAGAGACGCTATGGAGGAGTACATTCAGGAAGCCTTGCAACAGGGGTTCATCCGTCCATCCACCTCACCCGCAGCGTCAAGCTTCTTCTTCGTGGCCAAGAAGGACGGGGGCCTAAGACCCTCCATCGATTACCGGGGCCTAAATGACCAAACTGTTAAGTTCGCCTATCCCCTTCCTCTGGTCCCTCGGCCTTGGAGGAGCTCCGCGGGGCCTGCGTCTTCAGCAAGCTGTATCTAAGGAGCGCCTATAACCTCATCCTCATTTGCAGGGGTGACGAATGGAAGACTGCCTTTGTCACGCCCACCGGGCACTACGAATATGGGTCATGCCATATGGGCTTTCCAACTCACCTTCCATATTCCAAAACTTCATGAACGAGATCTTCCGAGACATGCTCAACCAGTTTGTCCTCATCTACATCGACGACATTCTCATTTACTCACCCACGCTCGAAGCCCACCGTCACCATGTCACCCAAGTCCTCAAGTGCCTCCGCCAACACCACCTGTTCCTCAAGGCCGAGAAGTGTGAGTTCCATCAGTCCACGGTTCACTTCCTAGGATACATCGTCACACCCCCGCCGGCAACGTTCCCCAAACAAAAGTTGGGACCAGATGAAGGTGGTCCCGTTTCAAACTGCCCCAACCCAGTTACCACAAGAGATGCGGCCCCAACCCAGTACCAGCTTGGGGTTCGCAAACTTCTACCGCCGCTTCATCGCCCACTTCAGCCAGATGGCGGCGCCCCTTACCTCTCTCCTCCGACGGAAGGCCAAACTCCTCACTTGGACCCCAGAGGCCCACCAGGCTTTCAGCCAGCTCAAGGCCGCCTTCTGTATGGCCCCGGCCCTGTCACACCCAGACCCCGATCTCCGCTTCCTGGTCGAGGTAGACGCCGCGACCCTGGGAGTGGGCACCGTCCTATCACAGTGGCGAGGTGAACCCCCCCCATGCTCCATCCATGTTCGTACTTCTCACGGAAATTATCCCCGGCGGAATAGAACTACGACGTGGGAAATCGGGAGTTACTAGCCATCAAGCTCGCCCTGGAAGAGTGGAGGCACTGGTTTCAGGGGCCCCAAGCACCTACCGCCCGGGGAACCGCCGAGCTCTCTTCCCTCATATTTTCACCGGAACTTCGGCCTGCGCCGAGGACATTGTTTCGGACCGATGACCGCACATTCACCTCCAGGGTCTGGCGGGTTCCTTCCGCCTCCTGGGAGAATCCCTAGTTTGTCCTCGGATACCCAACTCCCAGACCAATGGCCAGACCGAGCCGTCAAATCCAGAGAATCGTAGCGTTCCGTCGGGCCTACTGTCATGACCCACCAAGACAGCTGGAGCCACTCATACCTACCCGGGGCTTAGTACGCCCGATTCCGTTACGCCAGAAAAAGCTCTACCGGACTCCAACACCCCCATTTTTCCAATGTGTGCTCGCTTACCACCGCCCCCTGTTCCTTGGACCGGGATAAAAACACTCAAAGTCCCAGCGGTAGATCACGGTCGTGAGAGCGAGAGGTATGGGACTCATCCATCTCCATCTGCCAGCGTGCCTCCCCGAGCAGCACCACCAACGCAGACTCGTCGGCGGTCTCCCGACAATCCCCTCAATGAGGCCAGGGGACCAAGTCCTGGTTGTCCACCCGGGCGACATTCCGCCTCCCGGCGGCCCAGTAAAAGCTGTCCCGGTAGACCTAGTTCCTTTTCCCCATAGGCAAGGCACATCAACATGTCCACGTAACCGCTGTACACCTGCCTGCCCATTATCCGGATCCGTCTCCCCCACCTTTTCATGTGTCTCTGAAACGCCCTTCACTATCCCTCTTCTTCTCTCCCTGCCCTCCCAGAACACCCGTACCTCCCCCCTTCCGCCCGAGGTCGCGGCCCCGTGAGGCTCATCTACTCGAGTCAGGGAGATCCTCGAATCCAGCTTGGCGAGGTTCGGCACTGGCCTTCACTACCTTATACTCTCGGGAAGGGGTAACGGTCCGAGGAGAGGTCATCGGCGTACCGAGAGAATACTGGCTCCATCTCTCTCAACACGTCCACCAGGCCTCCACCGCCCTGCCCCAGAGGCCGCGGTCGTGCCTCGCCTCAATCTCTGGCGTCGGGAGACGCCCGTTGGGGGGCTGGGTTAAATGTCACGGTCGAACACCTGCCTCCCCACCGAATCAGCCTCCCTACACCCCTCCAATCACCTGTTACTGGTTACGGGAACACCCCTCACCCACTTACCACAAAACCACTCAATACTCACTCACCTCATTCCCCCTTATCCGGCTGGTCCTCAAGGTTGCAATCTCATTCTGTCCTGTTTCCTCGTCTTCCATCTGCCCTTTCCCGCTCTGGAATCCTCCCAGTGCTCGTTCCACGAAGGATCAGAGTGGCCGTCTACCCAGAATAAGACTGTGTTTTGCTCCCTTACTGCCTAAAGTTGTTGTCACTCTTTTTGTGTGTTGAAGTCCTCTCTTAAGTTCGCTTTAAATTCTGTAGCATTTGGACCCATCAGACAACCAACTTTTGGTATATTACAAATAATATCTAATGCCCCACATCACTAACCAGGGCTCATTCTGAGGGTCTATGGACCCTTCCCCCTAAATGCATCTAACACCTCAAAAAGGCAGAACAGGCCTCTCTGGTTCCATGGCAACCAATGCTGCTATCACTGGTTTTATTGCCTAAAGGAATGCCGGCAGATAAACTCCCTCATTTTCCTCATAACAAAGACACATAATGCCCAGAGAAATGAACTGTTCTCTAATTAATTCATAGGAAACCCTTCTTTGAATGAACACCCATTTTCTTCAGGCAATTGTGTATATTATTGTCAGTTTGTCTTGATATTTGTACTATTTTTATATGCTTGTGAGGAACCCACTGATCATCCCTTTTCACTATATGTAACGCTACCCTTCTAGTATCTATGAATTTGTCTTCGGATGATCTAACTGAGAGTGCTTATTACATGCTGATACCTATGCAACACATTGATGTCCTAAGAATCTTTACTAATTTGTGCATAAACACCCAAGCGAATTACATATGCAAAATACAATGCTTAGAGACAAAGGGCCATAAAAACACAGAACTCCCACTTGAGATTCCGGACCTCCTCATTGGACAAGCCCATCTTGAGAGGTGTGAATCTTTGCAGGCTTTAAAGGCTGCACTTCATGTGACCCGCCCTAGTCGGTGGTTCGGTCATGATGCAGATGAAGATGTGAGAGAACGCTCCAGGATACCAAAGCTTGTGCCAGGCCTTTCGGCCTCAACTTTCCATTCACCAAAGATTCTGACTCAAACTGGTTCTTTTCATCAAATAATTTCAGCAAGATCTTGGGGCCTTAAGATCAGGAATCTCTTTCCGACAGCCGAGATTCGCAAGTATCAAACTTAGTCTTATTATTGATACATTAAGTATCAGTTACACCTTTTGTTTACCTTTTACAAAGGTGTGTTTGAACTAAGAAACTGAAGTTTCCTTCAGGCTGTAGATCTGCTGAATAGCAAAGTTTTTCCATAAAATTCATTCTTTATGCTCCTCGGTGCTGCTGTGCTGAGATTTACTATCGTTACCCTTTTCCCTACCCAGACGGATGTGTGTGTGTGTGTGTGTCTGTGTATGGATGGAGAGACAAGTTTAGTGGGGTATGTAGGAGGTTAGAACCAGTTATGTGTTTATGGAGTATGTTGGACTAGTTTAAGTGTTTATGTAGTTAATATAGTCTTACTTGTATCACACTTGACGTGTTTCATTGTTTGCTCATAACTGGAGTCAATAATCATGCACATTTACGTTACAAACTTATAGAATTGAACAGTAAGAAAGTTATTTCCCCTAACCAGGAAATTAACATTCTTAGAACTGACAAGACAGTTGACCCTGAGAGGTAAGCTAAATATCTACAGCGGATCCAAAATATTCATAATTAATTATAACTAACTATGATTAATTATTCATATTTCCCATTTGAGCTAAACTTCGCTACTTAAACTCTCGGCTTACGTTATCCTCCTTTCTGCCATCGATGTCCCCGGTGTGACAGCGGTTTAAGGTTCAAAACACATTATTTTCCACATAACTGTACATTATTGTTTTCGCCTCTATGCCCCGCCTTTCTGAAACGTGTCCATTTTTTACAAAGCTCATCGTTCTGAAAAGCGACGTGAGCTCTGATTGGGCAGCTATCCAGTGCATTGTGATTGGCCGAAAACCTCAATCGTGTGACAGAAATGTTACGCCCCTTACCATTATTGTGATGCCCTGTCCGGCCGGAGCTACGAGACAAAAACAAATTAAACCCTTATAAACCGTGCATTTGTTGCCTCCACTGGTGACATAAATTACTGATATATGCTTATCTGTCTTTTTTTAACGCATTGTGTTGCAATCTCCGCCCCGTACACATAAATCCTGTCTGCATTTTGTGATCGTGAGAATGACAACACAAGTTGCTACCTCTTACACCTCTCAAAACTCTCGTTGAATTGTCATGTCAACTCCTTTAAATCACAAAAAACTTACTTACAATCTGTGAGTCAGAACAGCCGGCATTTTAGTCTAACGTTACTCTCCCATGGATCAGTAAACAGTCCTCCATAAATGTGCTGCACACATCTGAATATTTTGGGTTGAAGTGTTCTGGAACAGTTTTGTAAATACAACGTAACCACTGATTTCTATTCGTGTCCTCTTTTGGAAGAACAAACAAAGAAGTTTCACTTTCTCAACGAAACACAGCGTCACACACAGCAGCCTAGAGTGAGCGGAGGCCGGCGGCCTAGAGGGCGGACAGTAACTAGTAGCAGTTTACTTGAGTGATTGTACTTAATACACTTTTTGAGTATCTGTACTTTACTTTAGTATTATTTTTTCTGGGAACTTATGACTTTTAACTTAATATTGTACTTTTCACTCCACTACACTTCTGTTAAGGTCCTCGAAGTAGAAAGTCGTTATCAGCTTTGAAAGTCAGTGGGTGATTTGTTTCTCTAAAACTTGACTTTCTTTTTTCAGACAGTTTATCAGTGATCACTCTTGCATTTCCAGCATTTTTTGAACACTGACCAGTTGCAAATGCTACAATTCTATAATAAGAAGTTAATATTGTTGTATATATTAGAAACAATATTGTCTGATTTTGCTAAATTGTGTACGTGAAAATATTACCTATAAAGCCACAGAAGAACTGTTGTGCATCTCCTAATAAAACACAATAGTGTTGGACTTGAAGCAGCACTGCACAGACCGTTCTGTGTTTGACATCAAAGTACTGTGAGAGTGATTAGACAGCTTTTTTAAAATGTTTGTTTTGATGGCAAATAAGTCTTGCTGTTTTGCTTTTTTTGTTAAAGCAGTGTTGCTGTTTAAAGTTATACAGCTACAGTTGTGTTGCTGGGTTTTAAAGCAGGTTTGATTTTTTCTTTCTTTATCACTCTGTATTTACAGGATTTCACTGTACTGTATTCAGTAGGTGTAATGTATTGTAAGTTGCTTCAGAGGTATTTCAAGTATTGCATACAACAGTAATAAAACAGTGCATTGACATAAAAATTAAATTTACTTTTGGTACTTTAGTACTTTTACAAGCAAGTACTTCTGTACTTTTACTTAAGTATAAATCTGTCTTTACAACTTTTACTTGTAATGGAGTAATATTTGACCAGCAGTACCTGTACTTTCACTCAAGTAATGGAGTTGAGTACTTTGTCCACCTCTGTGGGCGGGCTTGAGGACGGCGCAGCCGGCGGATTCGACGAAGGGTCGTCCCGGCCAGGCTTGCGGCAAACCACATGTGCGACCCCGGGCTGGACCCGCTTTGTCCACGGTGAAAGCCGATCCGGGGATCCACAGCGTGAAGTTGATGTATTCCTCAGCGACCAGCACGGATCAGCACCAGGCATGACGAAGCAATATCATCCTCTTTTGGAAGACCAAACCAAATGTTTTCGCTTTCACAATGAAACAAACAGCGCCTTCACGACATGGTGGCGGCGGCGGCAACAACAATACTACAGTGAGAATAAAAATTATGCGTTCTTTCTTTGCGTGAACATTTGGGCTGCGTTATGCAAATCTTCCCACCTCGTGACGTACACATGTGGGGGCATGTTAGAACGAGCCGGTTTAGGTAGGTGTGGCTGACTCTGAATTTTTATAAAGAATATCTCTTTGGATTTGAGACTTTAGTCTTTGCAACTTTACAGATCTTCTTTATGCACCAAGAGCTTGTAACACTCAAAGAGAAAGGACAAATTTAAATCGCATCATATAACCCCTTTAATCCTTTTTTTTTAATGATATTTTGAGTCATTTTATATGCAATGACATAAACAGTTGCATGAAAAAAATTCAACTTTGAGCACTTTTATGTTCCTTTTAAGGTATGTTTATTAAATTAACAAGTATTATTATTATTACAATTTATTACAATATTACAACATTTTAATGTTATTTTTATTTAAGTCCATTAAAGTGCCATCAGTTTAAACTCAAAAACATTCTCCCAAGCCTGTTTAAAATTAGGTTCTTGTGCAGTATGTACCTGTATTTTACTTCACTGTAGGCATGTTTGTTGAGGTGTGGGCAGTGTTGGAGTTCTGCCACCCTCATTGATTTGAATTTTGAGCTTAACCGTATGTTTTCATAGTTCTTTCAGAGTAATAGCTTCTTTAGTGCAGAGCTGCTGCTAAGGTTTACCAATGCAGATTTATTCCGTTCATAGCTCCTTCAAAGTAATCATTGTTTGTTGTTTTATTCACAAATTTCCATATTCCCACAGAATTTTAAATCGATGACCTTATGTGTCCTTTTCTTGCTTTAATAACTTCTTTTTTTATATTTGTACCAAAAGTACAAGTAGAGACACTACATTTCTCAGTTTTTAATGGTTAGTAGTTAGCAATTAGTGCAACCAAATTCTACAGTGCTATTTAAATGTCACACTGTTTATTGTATTTGAAAGACTGATTCATTCTAGTGAATCAGTTTATCCTAAACTGCTCTTTGGTGTGCAGTATTGGAAAGTTTGATTCATTCTAGTGAATCAGTTTGTTTAAAACTATTCTCTCTTTTATGTATTACTGGAAAGTTTGATTCATTTTGGTTGGTTTGTTCAGTTGGTTCATTTAGATAAACTAAGATATTCAAAAGGGAATCACTGATTCAGTGGCTTTTTGTTCTCATCTACTGTAGCCCTTTCAAAGTGATAATTGACCTCTCTGTGGTTTCATTCACAAATTTCCTTATTCCCACAGAAACTTAAATTGATGACCTTTACACGTCCATGTCTTGGTATAATATAACTTCCCTTTCCTAATAATTGAGCCAGCAGTGTCTATCACAACACTTGCAATGTTGGAAGTAATTAAAAGTATAGAGACGATACAATTTTTTTTCCTAGTTTTTCCGGTAATGAGCTACTTTTCCAAGGATTACTGGTTAGCGCAATCAAATGCTACATCGCTATTTTATTGTCTTTTTGATTATAGTGTTTTAATGTCTGTTTCATTCTAGAGAATCGGTTCATCTGAATCTGCCGTCTCATGCAGTTGGAAAGTTTGATTCATTCTAGGGAATCAATTCATCTTAAAGAACTTTCTATGCATTGTTTTAAAGTTTGATTCATTTCAGTTGATTCGTCTGAATAGTTTGACTGTCTGATTGTTTGACAGGCTGTCTCATGTGTAGTATTGGAGAGTTTGATTAATTCTATTGTATCGGTTCAACTCTCCCCTATGTGTTGTTGGAAAGTTTGATTCATTTTGATTGACCAGTTTGTTCTGTAGGTTTGTTTGGATAGTTGTAAATTAACAGATTCAAAAAAGAATCACTGATTCAGAGGCATTTCTGGTCTTAATTTATATTGAAATACTTAGTTAATTTTTTTCTTGTAGTTAGTGTAAAATGTATTAATATATCAATGGAATTAATTGGTTTAAAACTGTTTTTGTTCTAAAATGGTTTTTACTTTATATTTGAAAAGATATTGCTCCCTTAAGTAGCTTCGCTATTAGCTACTCTTTGTTAGCAGCTTGCAGTGTTGCTAACTACTAGCTTGACTATAGTTTAACTGACACCTTTATGTACCCACATGAATGAACTTTCTTTCAGTTACACAATACGACCATCAGACTCTAAAATGCACCCAAGAAGATGATGCGACTTGCGCTTCTAGTTGTCAAATTCCTTGTGATCCAGTCTCAAAGTGTTGTTTTTATGAAATATGTTTTGACACTTTAAAAGCTTCAAAGTCTTCGTCGCTGAAGCTTTGTTGCACAATCTAAACAAGTGCCAAATCAGTTTCTCATAATCATTCCTGTCATAAATATTGTAGCATCTTGGTGCTCTGTTGGACAGACAGACGTTGACTTCATTCCCCATTCATTCTTTTATGTTTTTCTTCTCGATTGTTTGAATTCTCTTCACAAAAAGGATCACTTTCAAAGAAGCGCCTGTACAAAACACTGGGATCTTCCTTTAGGCTCCAGGTCTCTGTTTGACTTTCTGTGGTGTGAAGTACAGAATCCCACAAGTCTCTTTTGTCGTGGCTGCAGTGAGTGAGTAGCCAGAAGCTCGGATCAAAGAGCCGTGATTCACCCACCGGGAGCGCAATCCAGCTCTTGTACATGACTGATCTCTGCTCTGATGTTCAACTTTTGTGAAGGGAATTCAATAAAACAGCCGACAGCATGAACAAACAGAGTCTGAATGGGCGGCAATGTGTTGATCAGTTGGGAGGCGGTTGAAGTCTCCCTTTTTTAATTATTTTCTGATGTTCCTTAGGATTCCTCACATCCAGTTGTTAATGACGGCAGTTCGGAGTGTATCAATAATTCTCGCTTTTCCAGAATGTATTATAGAAGCAACAGATTGGTGTCTAATTTCAGTTTCATGGAGTTGCATCAGAGCTTTTAGCTCAGGGATAAATGACGATGGGAACTTGAATGAATGAGTGGAGAACCTGAATATGAATCGAGTGAAGAGAAGAATGAAGCTTCCCGATTGACAGCTTTACAGAAAAAAAGCAGTGCCATCATCCAGCTTAATTTAGTTCAAGTTTTTCTCAAATCAATGGTGTCAGTCAATGTGGCCATATCAACAATTTACTGAAAGTTTTGTCATGACAACTCTCAGAGAGTTTAGCATGGTAATATACATGTTAATGTGTTTGGTCTTGGCGGAATAGATCTGCTACGCTGCTGCTGCTATTAATACACCCACAGACATGCTGCTGTGAGCATGTAGGAAATAATGCTGCTGCACATAACATATATGAAATAACTCCCATATATAACATACATGAAATCACCCTGTAGCAGATCTAGACAGGTGGAGCTGGGGAAGGAGGAGGGTTTCTGAAGCCTCGCTTTCACTGTAATTTAATTTTTACACCCCCCCCCCAAACGCACGCCTCCCAAGCAAAACACCCTTTACGCCATGGGTCAAAAGAAACTTGTTTGGCCTTTCATAATCTGTTGTTTCAGATTAATAGAAAGAAATAGACTTTTAAGTGTTTATTTTGTTGTACTTTACCTGTACTTGTAAAGCCCATTTTCTCAAAATGAGTTTTTTTCTCTCTCCTGCACTGAACCAACAATCTCCCCTTTAGTAGAACTTACAAACACCAACCTTTCTCTCTTTCTCCCTCTGACTGGTGACAGTATTTTCTGATCTATGGAGTAATAAAAATGTCAAAATCCAATCTTTAAAAAAAAACTTTGACTAATGTCAACAAAATAAAACAGTTTTGAACCTGTACAACGGTTCACTCCTGATTAGCTTTTTCTTCTAGCGACCCCCCCAGAAATTTTCCAAATCTTCAATTTTCTGTTTCTGAAAATGTATGCATAGGTTTTTTTTAGGTTGGGTGCAAAAACTAGTTTTACTACAATTACGTCTTAGAAACTCTTCAGACTAACAAGTTAAGCAATTCTTAACATAATCAATCAACTGGGGAAACATGGTGATATCATATATAGTTTCGTATATATTAGGGGTGTAACTGTCATGAATCCGGTCCATGAACTTCCATCTGCTAGCCTCCAGAGGTCACCCTTTCCGATTCATTGACTCTCGCACTAACACAGGTGCACAACACCCCGGACTTACAAATATCCCATCATTCATATTGCATAGATTGCTCACTCAGCATGGGGCCCGGACTTGCACACAGCTGGTAACACTGATTGCACCCAGCTGTTTCATATCACTCCCTCACTATTTAACACTCACTCCTGATCCCTTCCCTCTGCCGAGTATTGTTTAACGCATATCTCCAGATAGCTACTCTACAGAGCCTTCATTCATTGCCTTAGCCTTAGCCTTAGCCATTAGCCATTAGCCATTAGCCATAGTTTTGCTTTCTGTTTTCTCCGGTTTTTTGAACTCGCCTGTTTCCTGGTATTTCTCCTTTAGTCTTGCCCCTTTTGATTCTGTCTGCTGATCGTCGACCTGCTCTAGCCCTAGGATTATTCTTGTGCCTGGCCCGCCATATTCCTGGTTGCCACTGTTTACCCTGCCTGTCTGATGACCATGTCTCTGTCTTCTCCAAATAAAGCTTTGCATATGGATCCGCACGTGTCACGTCTCTTCAGCCCCGTAACAGAATACTCGGCCACACAAGGATCCAGCGGCTTTTCAGGTGGACATTGGCCAGGTATGGACACTGCGAGACTGTTGTTAGCCCTCGAGCAGGGTTGGCGAGCGCTTGAGGATTATGTGCAGGAGTATTTGGATCTTGCATATTATTGTGATCTGCCTGACTGTGTACTCATAGACTTTTTTTGTATGGTATAAGTGAACCGTGAAAGACACAATTAATCCGGAGGGGCCCAGTCTCTTCCCTAAGTGCTTTGTGATATGCTCTGTTGTCTGCTTGCAGTTCAAGCGTGTCCCGTGTGGTGTTATCGTCGCAACGCTCAACGGACCCTCACCTTGTTTAGGGCGGCCCGTGGCTAGACAGCGTCACAAACAATGCATACCGTCACGCTCGCCAGGCGCTCAAGTCACAGTTGATCGTCATGGGGCAAATCAAGTCACAAGTTTATGATCATAGAGTCGAGTCGAGTCACAGCTGATAGTTATGAGTCTAGTCAAGTCACAGTTTTTGTCATGAGCTCAGTCATCTTTACCCTGTCCTAATCATGAGTCCAGGGGTCCTAGTCCAGTTTGATCTTCCTGATCCAATCTAGTCCACAGTTTGATCGTCCCATGCAGTCATCGAGTCACAGTTGTATTTATCATGAGTCCTGGTCCAGTTCAGCGATATTCCTGAATCTGTCAATCACTGCTCGATCATTATCATGAGTCAAGTCAAGTCACAGCTGATCTTCATGAGTCACGTCTAGTCACAGTTGATCGTCCTGAGTCAAAACGCTTACGAGTTTTATTCTCATGAAGCTCGGGTCAGTCACAGCTGATCGTCATGAGCAATTCAGGTCACAGTATCGCTTCCTCAGTCCCTCAGTCTAGTCATCCGTTGATTCTTCTGAGCTCGAGGTTGAGTCTAGTTGATCATAATGAGTTCAGTCGAGTTACAGTTTCATGATTCATGAGTCCAAGTCAGGTCACTGCATCTTATGAGTCCAGTCAATTCTCATCGAGCGGCCATAGCCTCATCACATCTCTCTGTTCGTCCAGATCACGTCCCCGTCACAGCTGAACCTTCTAGAGTCCGCCATGCTCGCAGGTATTCATCATGCAGATTCACGTCGCATCACAGCTGTTCCTCCCAGCAGACCTCGTCACGTCCTCAGCTGTTCGTCAAGAGTCTTCTCACGTACAGCTGACCTTCTGAGTCTGACACGCTCTCACTATTCTCCAGAGTCACGTCACATATCCAGCTACGTCACCAGATTCACGTCTGTGCATCACAGCCCCTCTCGCCTACTCATCTCACTTCCTGTCTGTTGCACCCAGATGTCGGGGGTCGTTCCGTCGTATCCCAGTCGCTCGGTGTCCAGTTGAGGGATTGCACGTCGCTGGTGTCTTCCGCGCAGCCCTTGTAGCAGGTCCCAAACCCATTCACTTTACCCCTCCTGTTCCTGAACTCATTCCCCTGCATGCAGCACTTCCCATATGGGAGGTTGCTTTATGGTGTATCTGGGCCGAGTACTCCACCGCGCGGCTTCTGCTAGGAGGAGGCGGCGTTGGGAGGGGACCGGCTACAACCTCTGCCGTCGGTTGTGCGGGCGTTACGCTTGTGTCAGATCCCCCGATGGTAGCTTGTGTCCTTTTGCGCTGCTCCCAGATGGGGCCCACGGTGTCCACGGGGAAGTGCGTCGTGTCAGCGGTGGGGCGGGCTGCATTGCGTGCAGTGAATCCGGTTCGTCTCGAGTATGGCGAGGGAGCTGGTGCCTCAGGTACATACGACGTCCTGTGGTGGCGCACAGCAACGCACATGTCTATAGCCATGTTCATGTTACCGCACCAAGTTAGGCCGTCTATGAAAACTTGGTCCTGTGCCTGTTCCTGGGTCCGTGGGGTCAACAATAGGAGGCGGTCTATGGATTCTCTGCCTGTCCTGTTCTGGCCAAGGAGGTCGCCTATGAACTCTTTGTCTGTTCTGTTCTGGCCAAGGAGGCTGCCTATGAACTTTCTGCCTGTTCTGTTCTGGCCAAGGAGTCCGTCTATGAACTCGCTGCTTGTCCCTTGTGATGCCGGCCCTAGGTCGGCCACGTTCTTAGTGGAACGTCCCTGCCTGTCCACATGTTAAACAGAGCACAAAAGGAAGAAAAAAGTGCGCAATCTAATGAACTCCCAATCGCCCATGTTCGTGCTGTCCTGGCCAAGGAGGCCCTATGGAACTCTCTGCCTGCCTGGTCTGGCCAAGGAGGCGTCTTTGAACGCCTAGCGCCGCCCTTGTCCCTGTTCCCGGCCGCAAGGCGGCCCCGCCCGCTATTTCGACCCTCCTGGGTCTATTCCTGTCCACTGGCTGTCTCTAACCGCGACGCACGTCCCCCCCATACCAGTTGCTGCACACCCCCCCTCCCTGCTCGGGGCCTGTCACAGCTATAGTGCCAGTTGAGCCCGTTGCGACTTGCCCTCGCCCTGTCTCGTTCCCTGTCACAGTCCATCGGGCTCGCGGAATCCTCATCCGTACCCCCTCCACCTCCCCGCCGTGGTCTCCTCCTGCTTCTTGCGCGTCGGTCCGGCTCACTGCGCCTGGCTCTCGGTCTTCTCTCTACTCGCCCCCCCCTGCGCTGGTCCCTGTCTGGCTTTGGTGCTCCGCTGCCTCCCGCGTGGTTGGCCTACTGGTTTCTGGTTTTCCGCTCCCTCTCCCCCGTCTGGGGTCCTACTCTCTGCGCTCTCGCGTCTTCGCCTTGACCTCCGCCGTGGGTGGTGGTCTACTGTCTGGCGCTGGTGGTCTTCTCTCCGCCGGGGTGGTCTTCAGTCCCGTCTGTTCTGCTGTGGTTGTCTTCAGCTCCACCTGTGCTGCCGGCCCCGCCCTGGCTCTCTTCTCCACCGGTCCTGCCTCAGTGCCCGGTCTCCCAACTTCCAGGTGGCCCTCCATCCCTCCACACTGTCTGCCCATTTCGCCGGGGGATGGACAGCCCCCCCCACCCCACCGCACTCCACGGAATCGTAAAGGGTTTGAGCGTCTGCGAGCCGCTTCCTGGTAGGGAGGCGGGGGGGCTCTGTCACAGAATCCGGCAACATCCCTGAACTTCCTCTGCACTACAGCCATCCAGAATGTGATCACCACATTCTCCGATTTCATTGACGCTCAGCACTACACTGTTGCAACGATCACCCCACCCCATCTCTCTCATCACTCATTGCCCGATTGCACTCAGCAGGATATGCACCCAGCTGTTACACTGATGCAACCACCTCGTTCATATCACCTAAATCCCATCACTATATTAACACTCACTCTGAACTCCCCTGCCCTCTGCCGAGTAGTGTTTACGCGCATATCTCCAGATAGCTATACTCTACGACGCCTTACATTCGTTCTCCTTAGCCTTAGCCTTATACACCGCAAGCACATTATTTATGTGGTATATGTCGTGGACAAATTCAAAGGTGTCAATGTTTAAATTACAAATATTAAAGTAGGCTAACTATCATATATACTAATCAGGCCGTAATAAAAATAAGAATGGTACCCGTCTTACATTAAATGGAAATGCCAAATCCATCCAAGAATTTATGTTTTTGACAGTATCTCTGGCTATCGTTGATACAAGATCATTGTCTTCCGACGCACCCCAGCAAGGGGAGGTTATCACAGGGCAGACAGCATGTTGCCTGTTATGCCGTTTGGGCTGTCTTGTTGAGCGCAGCGGCACTGAGAACATTATATTTCACACAATTTAAGCTATTTTTTTTAATTTTCCAAATGTAATCGGATTAGTCCAACGAATCATTCGGTTTGTAATGCGTACCGAACCGAAAGCCTCATACCGAACGGTTCAATATGAATACGTGTATCGTTACACCCCTAGTTATACAAGTGGGTACGGAAAGTACGTCAGACCCCCCCCTTAAATTTCACTCTTTTGTTATATTTGGAGAGGGGGGGGGGTCTCGTCAAAAAAACTTATTACAAAAAAGATAACTACTTCTACATACGAAAATCTCTCCCTAAAGTTGCAGGCCTACTTTCGCTCAACCTTTTCATTATACTTACATATTTTTTCTCTCATTAATGTACACACAGCACCCTCCAGTACAAGTTGGAAACCAGAAAAACAACAGTACATATAGTATCAGAACCACAATATTATACAACAAAGTGAATTTTATTAAAAACGAAAAACCGTGAAGAGATATCACTCAGTCTCTATGTAAGTACATTAAGTACCCTTTGCTCAGTATTTAGTAGAAGCCCTCTTTTGATCTAATACAGCCATGAGTCATTTTGGGAAAGATGCAACAAGTTTTTCACTCCGATCTGATTTGGGGATCCTCTGCCATTCCTCCTTTCAGATCCTCTCCAGTTCTGTCAGGTTGGAATGGAACGCGATTGGTGTGCCAGGTCCCCCTTTCCAGGCTCTCTCCAGAAGGCTCAATTGGTTTAAGTCAGAAGGCTCTGGCATGGAGCCATTCAGAACGGGCCCAGAGTTCTTGTGAAGCTACTCCATCCTCAGGTTTTAGGTGTACATCTGTGTTCTTAGGGTCATTCCGGTCTTTGTTTGCGAAAGGGTATAACCCTGTCGGCTCCAGTCTGTGTGGGGGGGGTGTCCGGAGGTCCTGAGCACCTCTGGAGAAGGTTGTCTGCGATCCAGGATATCCCAGTACGTAGTGGCCGCATGGGTGCAATCTTTCCTTCCCTCGTTGCAACCATCGTCCTGTCCCTGCAGCTGAAAAACCACGATAAGCCCCCCACAGCATGCTGCCACCACCATGCTTCACTGGTGGGACTGTATTGGACAGGTGACGAGCAGTGCCTGGTTTTCTCCACACAAACCCCTTAGAATTAAGGCCAAAAAGTTATATCTCGGTCTCATCAGACCAGAGAATCTTATAACTCACCATCTTGGAGTCCTTCAGGTGTCTTTTCATGTGTCTTGCACTAAGGAGAGGCTTCCGACGGGCCACTCTGCCATAAAGCCCCGACCTGGTGGAGGGCTGCAGTGATGGTTGAATATCTACAACTTTCTCCCATCTCCCGACTACATCTCTGGAGGCTCATCCACAGTGATCTTTGGGTTCTTCTTTACCTCTCTCACCAAGATTCTTCTCCCCTGATAGCTCAGTTTGGGCGGACGGCCAGCTCTAGGAAAGGTTCTGGTCATCCCAAACATCTTCCATTTAAGGATTCTGGAGGCCACTGTGCTCTTATGAACCTTAAGTGCAGCAGAATTTTTTTTTTTTGTAACCTTGGCCAGATCTGTGCCTTTGCCACAATTCTGTCTCTGAGCTCTTTGGGCAGTTCCTTTGACCTCATGATTCTCGTTTGTTCTGACATGCACTGTGAGCTGTAAGGTTTTATATAGACAGGTGTGTGGCTTTCCCAATCAGTATAATCAAACACAGCTGGACTCCAATTAAGGTGTAGAACCATCTCAAGGACGATCAAAAGAAATGGACAGCACCTGAGTTAAAAAAATGAGTGCACACGCAAAGTGTCGAATACTTTAAGAACCATGTGATCATTCAGTTTTGGCTCTTTTTAATACAATTTGCAAAAATGAATCCACAATGTCTGTGTTTTTCTGTCAATAAAATTGAGGTGCTTGTGTGTACATTACTTAGGAAAAAAAATTACCTTAATGAATTTTAGCAACATCGAGCTGCAATATAACAAAGAGTGAAAAATTTAAGGGGTTCTGAATACTTTCCGTACACACTGTACATGATGTAGGGTTACTTGATTTGTTTAACTTTAATTTTACATAACGTATTTTTACTTCACCAAAAGCATATTCCTAAGTACAAGTAGCTAATACTTATAATATTATCTAGTTATACAGTAACTTAACTCTATGAACCGTGATAATTGGTGGCCAGTAACCACATAAACTAACTTTCTTTTTGAAACTTCCCCACACAGCTTTCCCCCAAAATCAGCTTTGGCCAATCATATATCAATATCAGGGAGCTGCAGTGACATGCACCTTGGCTCCTCCAATCCACTCGACCCAGACTTTCCTCCCATTGGTCTGATAGCCGATATGTCTCAGCGCTGAAGCAGGACCTGTGATCAGCACGAAAAGCACCGTCCTCCTACACTGCGTCCTGCTGCAGACACGTGGGCTGAACTGCCAACCTCATTAGCCAAATGATGCTGCATCTGTTTCAGGATCTGGAGCATAAACTAATTGATGATTATTGTGTTTTAATATTGTCTGTACGTCTACAAAAGATGTGATGGTTTAGATCCTTGTGTACAAGACCAGATGGCCTCAGAAAACAGAGTAGAGATAAACAATGTGGTAAACCTGTTGGCAAAGCATCCAAAGAGACATTGCACAAAGGACTAATCAACACTGTGCCTTATTGCAAGTTCTTTGCGCAACGAGCGTTTCTTCTATATTGTTATTTTTACTGGTCGTAATTTCCTAAAAACATGATCTTTTCTTGTCTGACAGTGCTCTCATTTTAATAGCACAATTTAAACTAACACAAATAGAGTAGTTTTAGAGTTTAATAATAGTTCATTTAAATGATTCCTGTGAATCAGTTCAAATTTAATCTCCATTTAACAGAACCATAATCTTCCTTCACATTTAAGTCAAACAAAGAAAAAGCACAAAAAATTTGAGACAATCATGGTTACCTTAACTGTATTAAAACTTTTAAATGGTGAAATCTGTGAAAAAGGTTAACTTAAAAAAAATAAAATAAGCAAAGCTTGGCCTTTCTTTTCTACAATTCATGATTCTTTCTAGTGTAAAAAAAACTGTTTAGTTTAATTCATTGTTTGTCTGATTTATGCCATTTCAGAGAAAATAAATATTGAGATATTCTGTAGCTATATCACTTAGGTCTACTGTAATTCAGACAGAGAAGAAATGTTCAAATACCAGGAAAGCACACACATGCTATATTAGTGGTTGAATAATTTTCTATTTGGCAACTTTATTATGTAGCACAGAATAGGCCTGAATGCAGCTATTCTGGAAATGGCCTAGTTTTTGGTCTGTTTTTTTTCTTAGGGTGGGCGGCAAGCATGCATTTTAATCAGAGTTTACGAGTAAATTACACAACGAGCCCAGAGATCAAAATGCATCTATATTTCCATCGCATTTCTTTGAGTAAATAGAAGAAAAAGCAGAAATCTTTCAATTTTAGAGGCAAACGGGTTAACACAGAACTGTGGAAACTGGTTAATCTGTGAAACAATAGTATTTAAAAAAGTACTTGTTTTGTTAAATTCATGAGTCTTTCTAGTGAAACCAAAAGTGTACAAATCTGGAAGTTGAGATGCTTTTTAGAGAAGAAAATAAAAAGAAAAAGAAAAGCCGCTCATCACCTTATTAGCAGTTAACGCACTAACCGATGGAAATGTGATGCATTACCTTACAGTGTAAACAAAAACATGATTATTAATGTATCACAGCTTGTGTGAAATACCTCTTGGTTAAATGATTATGAAAATAATTTGCAAGGTTTACATTTCATACAAGTGATTCATTTACTTTTCTTTAATTTCTATTGTTTGTCAAGTGTTGCACTTGGGGGAGAGGTAGAATTAATTATGAACTGAAGGACTGTGTTAAATAATGGTTTATTTTTTTAATAAAGTGATATGAAACAGGGCCATCACTTTTATAAAAGAATGAGAGAAGTGGGCGTACTGACAGCAGAATCTTTCAAAGACAATTTGCTTTCATAACTGACGTACGACACTCTTTTTCTCAAATCTTTTTCTCATTCAATTCCACTTTCTAAAGAACAACTTCAGGAATTGTCTGCTGTAATCTGCCTTAAATTCATCGTTTGGTTTGCTGTTGTGCAACTGTTGCTCTACAAGATCTTATCTTATCTCATCTCATTTGGGTCACACCTCCAGGTCTGAGGGAATTATAATGCTCAAATTATACTTTACACAAATTTCATTTCAATATCTTTGTATATTATGCTTGGATAATCAAACGTATTTTAACGTCAGCTTTATATAAAAGCGCTGTACATGCATCATATTTCAATTAATTGGCCAAGCATTTGCGTCTGCATTTACGTATTTGTGTGAAGTACTATGTTTATGTATTGCCTGAAGCTTTTAACTGACTGAAAATGCATCATAGGCAATGATGTTTTTAACTCTTTGCCGCATCTAGATGAAGCAGATCCAGTTTTCCTTAATAATGAGGCATAACAGAAGTCTTAGTGTTTGGAATGGTAATGGCTTTGCTCAGAACATCCCATTGCAAATAATGGCTGAGGTCAAGTTGATTGATTAACTGCTGTTTGTAGAGAAGTGCAAAGACTTAACTGTGGTAGTCTGTGAACTTAAGCTTTTAGCTTAAAAATAAATATTTGGGCATTTGTGTTGATGAGCATAATGGAATTAAGTGTGCTGTTTTAAGATGATAGAATATATCTACTGACATCCACCATTTAGTTCTCATTTCTCAGTTTAGCACATGGTGTAGATTTAAACCAACATTACATTACAAAACAATAGTAATGCAACATTAAAATTGAATGTATGAGCTTGATGCGATGAAATATCAATTAATCATTATATTTAATGCCTCGTGAGCCATGGCTTTATTGCTTTTCATTATGCATGGGTATGCAAATGAAATGTGCTTGATATATTGCATGAAAATGTGTATCTGGACTTGTAATGTGTAAGATTTCAGGTAAGCACAAAGTGCAGTTGCGTTCAGCCCTACCCCATACCTCGATACCACACTGCTTCACTTATTAGGAGTATTATGAAGTTGATGCATTGTGTGGAGTATTGTGATCATCCCTTAACCACAACTGTATTACATGGAGCGATAAACTCAGCGCTGCTGCGATTAATTATAGCCGAATTCCAATATGGGAAAAGAGAGGAGTAATTCTATTCAATTCCCAAAAGCTTTTCAGCGTTACCGGCTGAGCTAGAAAGACAAAATGATAGAGACAGATAAAGAATGATCAAGAGTGCAAAAAAAAAAAAAAGGGCAAGAAGCGCACTGGAGGAATTGAGTGGAAAAAAAAGGAGAAGAATACTACAAAAGGAGGGAGTGATGTCGGGAAAGATGAGGAGTTATAAATATTGATTACCATTCTTGTACCGATCCAAAGACATGACAAGAAAGCACTCAGATGCCGAGGTGTTCTTTGGCAAGAGCGTGAAACAACTCGTTTGTTCCCAGGCTCGTTTTTTTAACTCCCTCACTCGCTCTGTCATTCTGACAGATGCCGCCTTGCCAGAGAGCGCCACAACTTTCCTCAGCTAGGATGAGGATGTAACGTGTAGAGAGGTAGAGAATGAGAAATCGCCTTTTCTTGTTTCGTCTCCCAGCCTTTGTGGAGTGGCGGACTGCTCCTGAGAGTGCCATGTGACTTCTTCCACAGTGCTTTGGAGCTATTTTCCTCTTCTCCCTCTCTTTTTTCCTTCCAACGATGAGTCGCTGAAGAGGAGAGGAGGCGGTAAGAGGAGGATATGTTTTCCGTTTCGCTCAAGTGCCGGATGGGGGTCATCAGACGCAGGATCAAGGGTATTGTGCAATGCACCACTTTCACACAAGCTTTTGGGATGGGGGTCGAAACCTTTCCAAGTGTTGGGAGGGGGGTGGGTCTCGGGATTAGTGTGTAATTAGGATGTGTGATTAACTCTGTGTTGTGTGAATGTAATCTTGCCTTGTCCACTGATTTTTGAAACTTGATATAAGGAAAGGTCAGGCTTGTCTAGAATGCTTTGTTTTTGAGAACCTGGAAAGCCAAGTCGAATGTGAACATCCTTTTAAAATTCAAGGAAGGGTGATACTTCAGGTGTATTGGTGAGTGCTTGAGTTGTGTTTGCCGTATTGACAAACCTCTCTTAGGTTTATTTTTTTTTCTAAATGAGTGGCTTATTTTTTATTATGTAGCTGAATTATTCATACATTCTGAACATCAAGTGTGCCAAAATGTTTATCATTGCTTTTCATTAACGTTTCATTACAGCAAGTGATATTTTTAGACTAGAATTAAAAGGCCTTCACACTTCTTTATAGTGACATTAGTGGCACAGTTTTCCAGATGGGTGTGATTTGCTGCATGTAGTTGACTGCAAAACTTGAAAGCATCTTAGTGTTGTGATAAAATTGTATCTTTTTTTAGTTTTGTTGTACTCATCCACTTTATATTTGCCTTCACTGCAACAAATATATATTATGTATATATAGTTGGCTATATAACTGTACAGTTCACTTATAGTTCTTCAAAATATATTGCATAGATGTGATCTTAAATTTACCAGGCCTGTTAAAAACTTAAAAGAATCTTATAGTTTTGTGGTAAAATTGTCCCTTTTTAACTCATCAATCACTTATTTTGCCAGAACTGCAAAAATATTCATATACAGTTGGCTATATAATTGTGAAGTTCGCTTATAGTTATTCAAAATGCATAAACCACTCCTGGTTGTGATCTTAAATTTACCAGGCCTATTAGAAACTAGGAAGCATCTTAGTGTTGTGATTTAAAAAAATAGATTTTGTTGTTGTTGTTGTTGTTGTACTCATTAACTCATCAACCATGCTATTTTGGCAGAGTTGCAACAAATACATACTATTTATTTACAGTTGGCTACATAGCTGTGTACAGATCACTTATAGTACTCAAAAATGCATAACAACTCTTGGTTGTGATCTTACATTTAACAGGCCCGGGCAGATATCAAGCCGATAAGTTTGACACTTCTTCTGAACCAACCGTTTAGAAGAGCTCGTTTTTATGCATCTCGGGATCTCTAGCCTTAAGCTAGTTTGCAAGAAATCAATAAAGCATTGCCTACAAAAGTTCAAGACTGTAGAAGCAACATCAGCCGTTGATGGCAAGCTTGTGTGCGGGGGTGCAGATAGTTTCAGTGCTCTGGTCCTTGGCGGAAGTTCAAGTTTACATGTTCAAGTATCAATGGTGGGTGATACACATGAGGTTTCCTATTCTTTCCTTGGGCCTTCAGCATTTTTTTTTCTTTTTCATTTTTTTCTGCTTTGCATAGAGACATTAGACATCTTAGAGACATTTTATTCTCAAGTTGCGGTCATTCCTCAAACTGACACAGCATATCTTTATTCAAAAGAATTCCACTTGGCCATCTAGTCATAAATAGAGAAACAGATTTGGGAAGCTGGGAACAGTACAGTATTTACATTAAACCAATAAAACGATTCTGTTTCCAATGTTCAAGTGGACGAATGATTGATGAAGGGAATTTCATGTATTGGAACAAATTGGGCCTTTATTCCTCGTGTGATTTGTTGTGACAACATCTCTTTCCTAGTCCACATGCTTTGTCCAAGCTTATGGAAATCGTACAACTTTGCAGTAGATTATTCTAGGTTTATATGTCAATTTATATGTGCTAGCTTCATAAAGACTATCTAGAGAGGATTGATCAGCTGTGACAGTTTTATTGGATTTATATATGAAGAGGTGGGCTCAGGACAAGCTTGATAAAAATGCTGAGACCTGACTGACTGCACTGGAGATTAAGCTGAAAATCAACTTCTCACTCAATTTAACTATGCAACCAAGATAGTAACCGAAAGCAGCAGGCCGTAGACTTGCAATTATATTAGAGTGTCTTTTTTTAGCTTTGTGTAACTGATATCCTATTCACATTCTTTGAGCAGATACACATCGCATTGATTTTATTATGGCTTTATTTTTCACTATAGAAACCGTTGTAACTGTTTAGACATTTAAAAAAAAAAAATCCAATTACTTAATGACCACAAAGAAACCTATTTAATCACTTTTTTTCACACAGGAAATCAGCTAGGACTTCTGGGCGAAGGCAAGCTCACACTGCTAATTTTCTTTATATTTATTTATTTGTCTTTTCCATTTAAAACCTTAACATGTCTTAAAGTTTAATTGAAGCAGAATTGTGTATGATGACATTACATGTTTTCAGACATATTATTTTAATAACATTTTTTTTTTCTTGTTTTATGCATAGATTTAAATGTAACTTACATTTTGTTAGATTAATGCTTAAAATAAGAAACTTTGCTTGCGGGGTGAAAAACAATACATCTTTCAAGATATATTCTATGAAAATTAGAAATTAAACGTCTGCTACATTTTAAATTCTCAAATGAATATGTCTTGTTTTAAACCTTTGTGCTGTGCTGAAAATTCCTTAACCTAATTTGGTGTTCCTAGGCAAAAATGACTGACGTTTTAAAAATTTATTGTAAATCTCTCATTATGCTATATTATAATCAAACATTGAATTCAATCTTTTTGCCATCTTGTTTTCTTTCAGGTAGCACAGGTTTTGTATTTCTTTTTGGAACTGACTGATCGTAGGCCTCACTGATCTGAACTTATGCACTTTTTAAGTTTTTGAGTGAAAAATGATTTGCAATCATAATTTTTGTGTAGCATTACAATTATGATCAATGAGTTACAAAAACAAATATAAAACTTGTGCTAATTCAAAGAAAACAAGTTAATTCAATATTTGGTAATAAAATAGCATAAAGATAAATTGATAAACATTTCTTTTTGTAGGCCAATCATTGAAATACCATATGTGTAACAAAAATAGATAGACAGATAACTTATGACTTAATTTATGACTTTTTCAATTTGTTTCTGTGCCAGTTTTTCATATCAAATATTTGCCTTCATTAGCAAAAGCTCTGTGCAGCAAAGAAGAACAGATCAAAGAAGAGCAGGATTGTGAAAAGAATTGAACATGGTCTCCGTCCCGACTGACTGACCTCTCATCCCAATAATATGAGAATGGAGGATGAAAGTACATTTAAAGATTGAAATTGTAAAAATGTACATGGCTACGTTGTTAGCGCTAGAATTCTGAGCAGCGACTGACTGAAGAAGATGGAATAAGGAGGCAGATTAAAGCTAGGAGATGAAAGATGGACGTGACATTGTGTCTGGATGTTAATTTCTAAGTGGTTCACAAGAGACCTTACATCTATTCACAGGTATTTTCCAACAAAAGGACGTACATATTTAGGGTGTTTGCTTGGCGAGGTACTTTGAGAAAATGAAAGCTACAAGGCCCCGGCTAATGAGTACAAACAAAAGCTCTTCCTTTTGATCCATGTCACAAGTTGCTAGCCTAGAGGATGTTGCCAGATGGGGGTGATTTATTGCTTTCTCGCACATGCATTATTTGACTACCTGGAATGCTTTAGGGACTTCGCTCACTTTTATTCACTCACCACTGTGCAAGTTTTTTCTGCTAAGGGAGTGTATACAGGGCAAAAAGATTGCATAGCATTGTTTGAAGATGTTATTGTTTATATTCATCACAAGGTGCATTTGCCTTTGAAATTGGTTTGTTGTGTCTACCTAAAGTTTGTGGATTGGAAAGTTTGAAAACAAAGTCTTAGACTGTGAAAGAGCTCAAAATATTTGTGCTTTTTGTTATAAGTCATAAGCGTAACAAATCCTTTGACTGCAAGGTTAATTGTTTATAGTCACAAAGAGTCACTCAAAGGATCTTTTGTATTTTGTAGTTCTAAGTTAATATGAAAACATTTCAGTGAATTAAATCATTACCCAGACCTTTTCTTTAAACACTAAGTCAAGAATTGAGAAAGTGTTTTCATTAAATTGCAAATAGGAGTTGTAAATATGTTTTCCTTATGGCTAGAAGCCAACAGCTGTTTATCAAAGTAAACGATTTTAGCACAGAAAACGTATTTAGCACAGAGAAGGACTGTTTGCTGTAGCAATTATTTTTTAATGATATTGTTGTCAGTATGGCGATTGTGTTGGCCCAGGGCAAGGCTTCACAAGTGGCAATATGTTTCACTGCACATACAGCATGTTATTTTTTTTTTTATAGTATAAAAAGCTCACATGCTAGCAAGTCTTTTTCAGAGCAGATCTTTTTGCATTTTTTAACCAAATAAAATGGTAACACAAGATTAAATGTGCAGCACAAAATATATTGCAGATAGTAAACCGCAGACAATGTGAGGATGAAACAGATCATTAAAAAAAGTATATTGTGTCTCAATATAGTGGCAAGAAACAGGACTTTTTTTTTAAGTCTGAATTTAGCTAAAGAAGCAGTCAAGTTGCCATTTTTGTCTGTTTATTGGTGATTTGAAGTGAATTATGAATGAACGTGATTTGAATGGTTTCTATGGATGTCAGCCTCCCTTGTGAAAAGGTGTGCTTAATTGTATTTAATGTGAACTTGTAGTGTACTTCAAATCTTAAAGGGTATTTAAAAAACCTGGATTTGCAGATAAAATAATTAAACTTAAGTGTACTTAAAACAGAGTGCACTTTCATGACTCATGAATTCATGTTTCAATAATCTTTTGTCATGTTTTAAAGTACACTCATGTGATGTGCTGACTAACATACTAAAGCACATATAAAGTACTTGATTATGATTTTTCTTGTAGTGTGTATTTAATATTAAATAAAAAAAACAGATATTTTAAATGTACTAAATTATAACTTAGACATGAAATACAAGTTTCAGCAGAATGACATTATATTTTAGTTTACCATAAATGTTTTTCAGTACATTCAGCAGTACACTTTAACCATATTTGAAAGACTATACAATTATAAAATTACATATAAAGATGCACTTATGTCCTACTCAGGTTTGTCAAAAAGCAATTTAAAATTATAATGGCATTCAATATAAATGTAAACTATAATACATTTGATAATATATTTAATCACAATGAACATGCAATTAAGTGTCTGAAAACATAACATTAAGTTTGTAATGTTATGTTTTGTAATGCTATGTATGGAATGTTATGTTTGTATTGTTATGTATGGAAGGGATAGTTTACCTTAAACTGAAATTATGTCATGTCGTTCCAAACCTGTATTAATTATTCTACTGTGGAACACAATAAAATATATTTAGAAAAATGTTTTGGTTACCACATACTTCCATTGTAAGTACAAGTATATATTTGAGAAAGAAGTACAATTTAGCACGTATTACAGAAATAATATATTTTGGTGAAGTCTTGAAGTATATCCTTTAATATATTACTTTCGTAAAATGTGCTAAATTGTACTTTTTTTTCACAAGGGTTCAATTTCACCCAAAAATAAAGTCATTTACACATCCTCATGTTTTTCCAAACATCTGTGACTTTCTTTTTCCGTAAAAGACAAGGACAAATTCTGACACTAGATCTTGTCATTGAATTTGTTCACAGCAGAGTTCACAACTGATCAGATTCTCAAGTTCAAATCACTGACCCAGTGATTTGTTTGCAGCGACAAACACAGTCATCCGAATTTCTCCTTTTGTGTTCCACAGAAAAAAGAAAGGTTTGGAATGACATGAGGGTAAGTAAATTATGCCAAAAGTTTCATTTTAGGGTGACTTATACTTAAGTTCTTTCGTAAACTATTCCTAAGTCTTTGATTTGTGATCTGAAAGGACAAGGTTGGCGGTCATTACGGAATCACGACTTCATAATTAGGAATATTAATTGGTTTTTAATGAAGATAATGAAATCACCTTTCTTACAGGATCATAATTCATTCCACGGCGGCCCACAGTGCTAACAACCTGAGCTGCCTCAGTGTTGTCCCTCTTGGCTTTTAAATTATGCCTCTACTTGGCAGCCTTTTAGACAAGTCTCCCTTTTTTGCTTCCCTCATTATAAAAAACCCCTTCATGTAATCAGTTTCTTCATGCTCATTTTCTACGTCCATTCCTTTTCTGGTGCGGCCCAGTTGTCCGTTCTCAAGAGGCCGTGATGGTGCATTCAGTTAATCAGCACTGTGTCTGGGCTGCTCGCTGGCTCTGAATACTGAGAGGACGGTGGCATGTGTCCCGTGTGCTGATATGAGCTCCAGTGTTCGAGAGATACGAAGCGAGAGCGTGCCATATCTCAGCATGCTGCGATGGCTATCAGACCTCCTCTCGGTGCCGAGGTTTGTTTGAAGCTCTGCTTGGCATCCTGAGGCGGATCTGTATTGATCTGGCTTTGTTTGGCTCCATTTGAGAGGCAGGAAAGCGAATGAGGTTTGGCAGAGTAGCAGAGTCTGCCGATCTGATAGACTGTGAGGAAACTTATGAGGTTTGCAAATTGAAGTGACCAGGGGCCAGGATCATAAACCCTTACCATGTTTTATTATCTTCCATATTTGGAAACTTTACATGTAGCCTAGACCACAGGTCTCCAGTCCTGGTCCTGAAGGGCCACTGTACTGAAGAGTTTCGCACTAACCCCAATTAAACATGCATGAACCAAGATATTCAAGGTCTTCAAGGTTACTAAAATCTTCCAGGCAGGTATGTTGGGACAAATTGGAACTAAACTCTGCAGGACTTTGGTCCTCCAGGACCAGGATTGGACACCCTTGGCCTAGACCAAGCTGTTACTAAAAGCAACATACCTTGGGGTCTCAAATCTACCTAAGACAGATTGAGAAACTTGATTACAAAATGGATAGCTGTGGACTGTAGGCTAGTCATCGCATTACGTTCAGTGACATAAAAAATGACAATATATGGACTTCTAAAGCCACTTTTGTGACCAAATGTATTGTCTCAGCAGTTGAAAACAATATTCAAGCACTGTAAAAGGTTTTGCCACAAACGCAACTGACTGGCTTCTCTCCTGCATGATTGGCATTGAGTCTCTTCAGACCTTAAAACCAGTGCTTAATTTGAGCCGGATCCTGTTCCAGAAAATGTCAGATTTTGGATTTTTGCATTCCATATTTGTTTGTAAAGATTCAGCATTAACAAGTGCATTAGATCGTGACAGTGCGTGCATGCATGCGAGACAGAGCGAGCGCGAGTTAATGTGGATGTATTTGGAGGTTATGTATTGGTCCTCGACCAACTATTTTTGACCAACATCAGCTTTCTTAAGTTTAAAATCACTCTCATTGATTGGTGCTTACTGCTTAACCCACTCTCTCCAAACGTTCTGCTGCTCACAAAACAATAATACAATAATGTTTTGTGAGCAGCAGAACATTTGGCAAGAGTGTAATAATACTAGAAATAATACCAAATAAAGTGAAATATTAAAATGTATAAACATTTATAATTCCAGAACAAACACATTTAAATGACACGGTATTCAGAAGCAGAACATAATATATCTAGATATATAGATATATATAATAAGTATTATATATAGGATATAGATATATAAAGCAAAGAAAGAAATCAAAACAAGAGCATAAAACAAAGTACAGCAGGCAGGGGCTCAACATGGCTCATTTGGCACAAATTCGAAGTATGGTCTTATCCATATTCGTACTGTATTGGAATGTTGAACTTCATTATTAAATGATAGAATAGATTGGTACGCACGTTCACGCGGGTTCATATATCGACGGGGATAAAAAAAAATCATCCTATCACATGCAGCTATTGCCCGCATAACAGCAGAGCGGACACCCCCCCACACTCCGGTGTTACCATGATTGTAAATTGACCAGTTGTAACATTTTATATGTTGGTTGACTATTTTATTGATTCATGAACAGACAAAGATGATGTCAAGCTTGCTGCACGACTAGTAGGGTGTGAGTTTGTGAGTGCCCTGTTGTGTTGTGGTGCACGCACTGGCGCAAATTCGAACAGTGAATGCATATTTTTTGTCATACAGATAAGAGTAAGACATAATTTTCAAAGACGCACAAATTAAAAACGGCAAGATTTGTGGCTTATTGAACAGTAGTGTAGAAAAGCATGATAAGGCAAACAAATGAATGCGCATTCTTGTCATCTCGGTTTCCTTCCGTGAATGTTGCGGGAGCCATGCACCTTGGCCACAATTGTTAATTAATAGCTCAGATATATTAAGAGGATACAGCGCAGCCTTGCACTTGCACTCTCAGACTTGCATTCTCAAACTTGCACTCTCAGACACTTGCGCTTCCACTAGTGATGTCACTTGCAGTCTTTATTTTTTATTTTGTTCTATTTATTGATTAATTTTTGTGTGAATCGCACTACATTTTACAACAGTAGCCAGGTGGTGAAGACGAGAAAAAATAAACTAAATTACAATGTTACTTGCAATCGCCACTTGCACTCTCCGATACCTGCAACGTCACTTGCAATCAACACAATTAGTGCGTGTTGCCAATGGAGACAAGAGGCTGTGGTGGTTAAATGATTCAAACTTATTTAGTACTATAACGTACAGGGTCCTGTAAGAAAAAGACTAGACCCGCAAATCCGTCGCCACAGAACATGAACGCAATGCACAAAGTCTCTCGTTAAGCGTTTTCCTCCTGTAGAAAAGCACGAAACAATTAAAAGATCAAATTCGATATATAGTTATTATTTAATGTACTACAAAGGCAAAAATATGGCTATGAACACAATGCGCAAACTTTCACTTGTCCTCCCATACAGCAAAACGCTTAATGTTGTATAATAAAGGACTATGATAAAGACAATACAGTAGCATATATGTCGTTGTTGTTGACTCAAAGTATATACAGAACAACAAATATGAACGTGCATTATGAAACGCATTAAGTGATTTTAAAAGGATCAACTCCGTACAGGCAAACAGACGAGCCCAGAACGCAATGCGTTAAATTGCACGTTAAACATTTCCTCCTATAGAAAATCATCATAAATAAAACACGTAATGTAGCTTAATGGACAAAGGCAATGATATAAAAGAGCTGTAGACAGTTAATTATATATGGAAAAACGCTTAACGTGAAACTTTACGTGTTGCGTTTATTCTGGGCTCACTTCTGAGTAGTGAGCTGGACAGTATAGTATGTCTATTATATGTAGCGGAGTTTTAGCCACTTTAGTCCTTATGCACATTATGCACGTTTTTCGATGGCCCCGCCAGATGGGAGGAAAAGAGTACTATATACATATTCATTATATTAATACATTTTATATTTAATTTGATATTTTAATAGCATCTTGATACATTAAGCCATGTTAAGTGTTTATGTTTTTCTACAGGAGGAAAACGCTTAACAAGAGACTTTGCACATTGCGTTCATATTCTGCTGTTCTGTGGCCACGGATTTGCGGGTCTTGTCTTTTTCTTGCAGGACCCTGTATGTTATAGTACTAAATTAGTTTTAATTGTTTAATCACCACAGCGTCTTGTCTCCATTGGCAACACGGACGATTTGTATCGATTGCAAGTGACATTGTAATTTAGTTTCTTTTTTCTTGTCTTCACCACCGTGCTACTGTTGTAAAATGTTGAGCGATTCAAACAAAAAGTAATCAGTAAATAGAACAAAATAAAAAATAAAGCCTGCAAGTGACGTCGCTAGCGGAAGCGCAAGTGTCTGAGAGTGCAAGTGCGAGGCTGCAGCCAGACCCTTCTCGATATATTCTACATATTTATTTATATCTTTCATATATAGACTATGATTGTATTTTATTTTTATGAAAACATTTTTTTTAAACATAACTTACATAAACATTTTCCTTAAATCATCGCGCATAATTTTTGACCCAGGGTTTGAAAACCTGTGCCCTAGGCTGTAGGTAGGTCCATGCTGAAATTGTAAACGATGCTCTTCTAGCTGTGGCGTCATTGAATGTTCTGGGAACAGTGGTGTATAAAGTACCTGAAAGCCATACTCAAGTAAAAGTACAGATATCTTACCAGAAAATGACTTTGGTAGAAGTTGAAGTCACTGTTTAGAATATTACTTGAGTAAAAGTTTTAAAGTATGTGATATTTATTGTACTTAAGTACAAAAATTATTTTTTAAACCTTAAATGTACTTAAGTATTGAAAGTAAAAGTACAAGTAAATGCAAAATGGAAAAGAAGCAAATAAATATATTTAAAAAAAAATGTCATACACAAGTAGCAAGATTGTGTTCAGTTTTAACTTTTTCTTCCATTTTGTATTTTTGGGTAAGAATAAGAAGCACTTCATCCGGTACTTAGTGTCTTTCATTCCAACATAAGAAAACATTTCTGGAATCTGCATCTGAAATAGCATTTAGATGTATTTACACAGTTTATGTATCTCAGAGGGGACATGGATGCATTTAACTTGCAGTTACAGATGCATAAATAGGCCTAATATTGATATTTTGAAATTAATTTAAACGTTTTTGTCAGTGGAAAATAAAAAAATATTTTTTTTCAAAAAAAAATTGTCAGTAGTGAAAAATAAAAGTGACTTTTAATCAGTGAGTCATTGAGATTCAACCGATTCATTCAAACAACTGTTTCATTCAGAAACAAAGCATTTGACTGTGTTAATGAGTGAATCACTGAATCATTTATTCAACCGATTCGTTCAAAAAGCTGATTCATTCAATAAGTAAAAGACAAACCGTGCCATTATTCAGAGATAGCAAAAAACAGTGCTAAGGATGATCTTTGATTGAGGAAAAAATTTCGTTGGTAAAATTGAGCCAGAAAGAAACAAGCAAGTATTATGTCCGCTAAAATTGTAAAAGAGTCACTGATTGCTTTAACTGAACGTGTTAAAAACTATGACTTACATCTGTTCATGCTATATCTGCAAAGACAAAAAAAACGGGGTACGCTTTTTGTGATATAGATTTAATGGGAATATAGTAAATAGCGTAGCAAATATTTAGACATATGGCCTTCAGTTGTGATGCCAAATTTGAAATAAAACCTATTTTGGAAGTATGGAGTTTAATAAAATAAAAAAACAATAATACAACGAGTAAACAATTTTTTAAGTAAAATTTTGAAACTTTCTACCTTTTCTTACTTTTCCATCTTTTTGAAAATGATTTAAATTATGCAATAATCTGCTGATTTTCTTCTTTAAAAAAAGAGACCAACCTTAGGTCTGTATTCAAAAGCATTCATGAATTATAACAATTTAAGTTTGAATAGTGCACTTTCAAGTCTATGTTCAAAAAGGGGGGGTGACAGTTAAGAGGTTAAAAAATAGGACTGATGAGAAGAAAGACCTTGGTTGTTCTTTGCCAAAATTTTAGGTGCATCACTAAACAGAAATCCAACAAAATATCTGCCTGAATTTTCCGTTTTGGAACCACATCAAACGAGAGACGTTTCAGACGCCGCTCCACTTCACTTCAGCGCCAGGTGCGAGTCAAACGAGCACGGAAACGGTAATGGTGCGACGCGTGCTCTTCAATTGCACGCACAAAGGTGCCGTGCGCGACGGTAGCTGAATCATTTCATATCAAATCGCGAAATAAACTACATGCATGCAATGATGTGGTCAGTTAAGTCATGAAGTTACCAAAAGGTTAAAGCGGCCTTAAAATTATGCATGCATGTGATATATTTTATATGAGTCATATTTAAGAACATTTCTCTGAAATTGGTCTCAAAACTGTTCTGGAACATCCCAGCACACTGTCTCCATCATCTAACACATCTGGTTCAACTCGTCAGTTCATTAGTAGAGACTTTAAGACCTGAAGTGGGTCAGAAAAGGTGAAAAGAGTTGAGAGAAAATGTGATGTGTGTCAGATCCGCGTTACGTTCAGCAGCAGAGATCTTAAAGAAACAGCAGCAAAAACAACATAATACCAGCTGCTGTATGTGTTTCATATTAATCAAGGTAACAAAGCGGAAATAAAAAGGTTGGTACGTTTGATCATTTCATTTCCTATTTGGAGGATTAACAAGATGTCTATTAATCAAAGGACAAAGAGGAAATAAAGAAGGTCTGTGTACGTTTTGATCATTTCATTTCCTATTTGGAATGGATTAACAAGAAATTAAAAGATGGCTCATTTATTTGTTTTTTCCTTTAGTTTAACAAACGGAAGATGAGATTTCGGCTCGATTTTTCATGTTTCGTTTGTGGTTTACAAATCGGATTATGGTTTCGATATTTCATTCGCACACGTGGGCGGCGCTGAAACGCCCCCTTCATCTGATTGGTGAAATCGCTCCACCTTCAGTACAAAAGTGAAGTGGAAGTAAAAAAAATCAATAATAGGCTGAACAGTACAACGATAATATGTCTATAACATTTCCCAACTCTTTTCTTTTATTTAGATCAAAAGGCACTAGTGTGACACATGAATAAATAGGCCTAATTGTGGACATTAAATAGAAATAAAGTTTAAATAAAGTTTGTCTTAAAGTTTTATTACATGCTACAATGATTGATGTTTCTATTTATTATGTTGGCTTGCAAGCCAACTTATATTGAAACATTACTATTAATTATTAACATGAGAGATTAATTGACTCTAGAGCTTCAATGCTTCACCAAACTCGGCTCAGACCTTCAGACTGGTCTGACTCTTTTCTAACTGGTTATACCAGTGTTTCTCAACCATGGTCCTGGGCGCCCCCCAACACTGCATATATTGTGTGTCTACCTATTCAAACACACCTGATTCAACTCATCAGTTCATTAGTGGAGACTGCAAGACCTGAATTGGGTGTGTATGATAAGGGAGACATACAAAATGAGCAGTGTTGGGGGGCGCCCAGGACCAGGATTGAGAAACACTGGGTTAAGCCCTGTCCACATGAACGTGGTTATTTTTAAAACCGCAGCTTTTTCTATGCGGTTTGGCCATTTGTCCACACGCAAACGCAGTATCAGGTCACTGAAACCAAACCTTTTTAAAAACTCCTGCCAGGGTGAAGATTTTAAAAAACTCCAGTTGCAGTGTTAACTTGTAGACAGCGAAACCGGAGTTTTTGGCTTGTGAAGTCGGAGCCTGCGCTGTTATCTCCACCTACTGGTGGTAGGAAGAGTTCAGGCTCGATGGCCAACATGGCTTGTCGGTTGAGATTATATCGCCACCTGTTGGTTTGGCAAGCTCTTGACAGTGCTTCATAGCATGCGTGTTCAATTTAAATTTCTGTATATTTCTGCTGAAGGGCACAGGTAAATATGACATTTATTATAATGGGTTTATGTGAAGATTGTTTTATGTTCACTTATATTAGAAGTTGTTTTTTTTAAAGTCTAATAAATGTTAAAATTGATAGCTCTCAATTATACTGTAATGGTGAATGGCTATAATCAATGGTTAAGTATTAGGGGAAAAAACATTTTATGGAGACATCAGTAGTATTGGTATTAGTGGTACGGGCCTTCAGTCATAAAAAAAAAAAGATGCCATTAAACAAATTTTAAAAATATACTGTCTTTATGTTGTTTCTACATTAATTTGAAGATTGAATTGACTACTGGCAATATAAAAGTACATTTAAAAGCTGTTAGGTGGGATTCATTTCAGAATTTTTTTTTTGTGATTAATTAGTTATTTTTTTAATCGATTGACAGCACTACTTTAAATATATTTTTTTGTTTGAAGTTTCAAGTATAGCTAGATAACCTGAATTACTGGAAACTTTATACACCACTCAACTTGAACGAAAATGAATTCTCTGGATAAAACCGTTTTTGGCTGTACTTCCTCCAGTGACTTTCCCTCCCTCTGCACATGCAGTCTATCATCTGAATGGATCGGTATTCAAATTAGCCTAGCTTATCATTTTTAAAGACAGGTTTATGCCTTTTCATTCTAGCCATGATTGTCATTTCAAATATATGGCTTGATTAAAATCAACCCCTCATTTTAGGGATGACACCTCAAATATACACATCAAATGTCTCATTTTTATTATTATAATTCAGTAATTCAGTGCTACTGGGTCTCTCCTGACATGTGTGCACTCTTACTGCCATCTACTGATTAATACCTGTCATACAATATTTATGGCTCTTCCTCAAAGACTTATTTCTGGGAAGACTGCATCTAATTTGGGTCAAAATAGTCTCAAAATGAGTATACTGACAAAATATGATTCACAAATGCAAAATGGCATTCATAAATGCCTATTTGTGTATCGCTTTGATGTTTTGAGACTTTTCTGACAGGTTTTTTGACATAAGTTAAATGCAGATGGCATTTAGACAGCTAAATTCTCCATTTAATCACATTGTTATCTAAAATTTAGATTTTTCATGTTAAGACTCGGCAGCTGCTTATTTATTCAGAGACCATATATCACAATGGTTCTCCAGCACTATTTAGAGGGTAAATGAAAGTTCTTTAGCTTGTTTTATGGTTGTTGAACCGCGAATATGTCAGTGACAGAGGCAGGAGATTAAGTGTGTCACGGATCACTGAACAAACAACATCAAAGTGGCTGAAGTTCAAGGCAAACTGAGAGCGAATTCAAATGGGTTATAAAAACACTGTGCTGTCAAAGATCCAAAATACATCAGCTTTTATGATTGTCCTCTCCTCCAGCTGAGGCAATAATGCTATCATGCAAGGCTGATAAACATCAGCACATTACTGTGGCTTCCAGGTCCGAATGACCAAAGTGGCTGTTGATGGGCCTGCCAGACCTGAATCTGTTTGCTCTTGCAGTGCCATTACAAGTAATTACAACAGATTTACCTTCCCTCTGCTGTTTTTACAATAGGGCCTCATGTATAAAACTTTATGTAGATTTCATCCTAAATGTGTGCATACGCACAAAAGCTAGATTTTGCGAGGTACAAAAGTTTTCAGATTTATAAAGCCATGCATACGCCAGAACCTGCACAAAATTCCCTTTCACGAGTTCGCCTTGCAGATAATGAAGCAAGAAGAATAGTATGCGTATTTGGCGTGCTGTCTGGGGATAGGGCACTGAGCTTGGTAATTCTTCCCGAACCCGGGGCAATCCCCCCCCTGCCCGGGGCGAGGGCTCCGAGCTTGGTATTTGCCCAAACAAAGAGTGTTCCCCCCGGTAGGAATGGGTCGACGTTGAGGAGTCAGGGTGGTGGAGGGATGCTGAAAGAATAGAGAGAATGAAGGTAAGGCTGCTATGGTGAGTTAAAGTGGCTCGCTCTCTTGTGGTGGTTGGATAGCTGACTGTAATGTTATGATAGGGATATTGGCCAGGGATGATGTCATGCCGTGCTATCCGCCGAAAGTTGTTAAAACATCACTTCACGAGTTCCCTTGCATCACAGATAAAGCAAGAAGAATAGTATGTGTATTTGGCATGCTGTCCGGGGAGAGGGTTCTGAGCTCGGTAATTCTTCCTGAACCCGGGGCACTCCTCCCCTGTCTGTGGTGAGGGCTCCGAGCTCGGTATTTGCACGAACACAGAGCACTCCTCCCCAAAGATGCGATTAGCGTGGGACAGCAGCCAAAGTGGGGCATTGATAACTCCCCAAATCTTGCAGAGCTTAAGGCTGGTGGGGTGCTGGACGTCATTGTACCTCAGACTCCCGACTCCATCCAGCTGCACATATTTCGACACCCCAAAGGTTTTTGCAGAGTTCGGGCTCGTCTGGCCCAAGGACAAATCGCGACGGGCACAATGCACTTCAATAAATGTTTTAGGTACAACTTAAGAGATCAACAAAAATTCCAGGCTTCTTGCCAAAAGAAACGTCTCGGTTAGTATGTGTACGTCTAGGTTACTTGTGTAAACCCTCGTTCACTGAAGGAGGGGAACGGAGAGCGTACGTCAGATGCCTGACGAATTGGGCATCTCGCCGAGAGCCCAATCACTGCGGTGTTAACTAAACACGACAATGAGCAGTGGCGTGCGTGTTTCGTCCACGTGCACCCACTCGCAGCGCGGGAAGAAAGCAGATGGGCGTGCAAACGCACCTAGTTTTTCGCTGCGGGAGCCGAGGGACTAGTGCCCAGGTCATACTAGCAGTGGTAGCAGCAACTGTGGCGACGTAAGGAACGTATGCGTTCCGATCTCCTTCAGGGAACGAGGGTTACACAGGTAACCTAGACGTTCCCATTCAGTCAGTGACGTTCAACGTTACGTCAGTGACTGACGAATTGGGATCCGTATGGAAAACGGCACTATTGCTGACCCCCTCCAGTGCCCTGCGGGGGGACGGCCGGACAAGTCCCTCCCACACCACAGATAATCGATTTGATGTACTCTGCTTGACTGAAACCTGGCTTAAACCTAATGATTATTTTGGTCTAAATGAGTCTACTCCACCAGGATACTGTTATAAGCATGAGCCCCGTCAAACTCTTCGTGGCAGCGGTGTTGCAACAATATAAAGTGATATTATCAATGTTACTCAGAAAACGGGATACAGGTTTAACTCATTTGAAATACTTCTGCTTAATGTTACACTGTCAGTTATGCAAAATAAATCTCTCCTATCTCTTGCTCAGGCTACTGTGTATAGACCACCAGGGCCGTATACATGATGTACTAAAGAATTTGCAGATTCCTCTAAGACATAGTTGGTATGTTGAAAGCGCTAATGTACGAAATTTTAATTTTCACGTTGATAATACAAATGATGCATTTTACTGACCTAATAAACTCTTTTGGTGTCAAGCAAAATGTCACCGGGCCCACTTATCGTTTTAATCATACGCTAGATTTATTAATATCGCATGGAATTGATCTTACTGATATAGATTATCGTACCTCAAAGTGATAATGTTACTGACCATTTCCTTCTATCGTGCATGCTGCGTATTACTGATACTAACTATATGGCTCCGCGTTATCGTCCGGGCAGAACTATTGTTCCAGCCACCAAAGATAGATTCACAAATAACCTGCCTGATTTATCTCAACTGCTCTGTGTACCCATAAGCACTCATGAACTAGACGAAATAACTAGCAAAATGGGCACTATCTTCTCTAATACATGAGAAGCTGTTGCCCCCATCAAATTGAAAAAAGGTTAGAGAAAAACATACTGAGCCATGGTACAACAGTAATAACCATTCTCTCAAGAAAAAAAAACTCATAGTCTTGAGCGCAAAATGGAGAAAAACTAACTTGGAAGTATTTAGAATTGCATGGAAAAACAGTATGCACAGCTATAGACAGGCTCTAAAAGCTGCCAAGGCCGAGCATATCCACAAACTCATAGAAAATAACCAAAACAATCCAAGGTTTTTATTTAGCACAGTGGCTAGATTAACAAATAACCAGACGCCACCCGATCTAAATATTCCCTCACAGTTTAATAATAATGACTTATGAATTTCTTCACTGATAAAATAGATAACATCATAAATACAAAACAAATGTAGATTCTACAGCGTATACTACTTTAGCTTCATTCATCGCACCAAAAGGTAAACTGCAGTGCTTTACAACTATAGAACATGATGAGCTAAATAAACTTATCACTGCATCAAAACCAACAACATGCCTGTTAGATCCAGTACCCACTAAATTACTGAAAGAGTTGTTACCTGTAGCAGAAGAACCGCTTCTCAATATTATTAACTCGTCATTATCTTTAGGTCACGTCCCAAAACCATTCAAGCTGGCGGTTATTAAGCCTCTTATTAAGAAACCACAACTAGATCCTAGTGAACTGGCAAATTGCAGACCCATCTCAAATCTTCCTTTTATGTCTAAAATTTAGAAAAAGTTGTGTCTGGGCAATTGTGCTCCTTCCTGCAAAAAAAAGAAAGTTCTCTTCTTGGAGACAGCCTTCCCTTCTGCTGACCTCCAAAGCAGACAAAGGGCTGGTCTGAGGTCCTGAAGCTCCGCGTACGGTCCACGTAAATGCGAAGAGCGCGAACGGGACAGAGCAGAGCGATGGCTGGGTCTGACTCCTCCCGGGGCAGCGCTTGCAAGTCCACCACCTGATCCCTAAAAGGCATGGTGGGAACTTTGGGCACATATCCGGGCGGGGTCTCAGGACAACGTGAGATTTACCCATACCGAATTCTAGGCACGAATCATCGACAGAGAATGCCTGCAGGTCCCCTACCCTCTTGAACGAGGCCAATGCGGTGAGGAGCGCTGTCTTAAATGACAGAATTTTAAGCTCTACTGACTGCTGAGGCTCGAAGGGCTCCTCCTTCAGGGTCATGAGGACCGAGGGGAGATCCCAAGCGGGTAACAGGTGAGGGCGCGGAGGATCTAACCTCCTTGCCCCTCTGAGAAACCGGATGACCAAGTACGTGCTTCCCTAGAGACTTACCGTCTACTGCTTCGTGATGTGCGGCAATGGCGGCAACAGACACTTTCAGGGTGGAGGGAGACAGCATTCGCTCCAACCCAACCTGCAGGAAAGAAAGCACGACTCTGATCAGGCATCTACGGGGATCTTCCCAGCGGGAACAGCACCAATCGGCGAACAGGTTCCACTTCAGCCTGTAAACGTGTCTGGTATACGGGGCTCTAGCTGAAGCAATGGTGTTCACTACCGCTGGAGGTAGATCACCTAGAACCTCCACGTCCCGTCCAAGGACCATAAGTGGAGATTCCACAAGTATGGACGCGGGTGCCAGAGGGTGCCCCCTCTGAGAAAGGAGATCCCTCCTCAGAGGGATTCGCCAAGGAGGGGCTGTCGCGAGAAGCACTAGCTCGGGTAACCAGTTCCGAGTGGGCCAATACGGCGCCACTAGCAAGACCTGCTCCTCGTCCTCCCTGACCTGGCACAGTGTCTGCGCGAGAAGGCTCACAGGGGGAAACGCATATTTGCGTAGGCCCCGAGGTCAGCTGCACGCCAGTGCGTCCGTGCCTAGGGGTCCCTCGGCCAGGGAGTAAAAAAACTGGCAATGGGACGTGTCGGGGGAGGCAAACAGGTCTACCTGAGCAACCCCAAAGCGTCTCCAAATCAGCTGGAATGTCTCGGGGTTGAGTCGCCATTCTCCCGGAAGGGCGGAATGACGTGAGAGCTCGTCGGCTGCACGGTTGAGCACGCCAGGGATGTGAATGGCCCGAAGCGACCTCAAATGCTTCTGACTCCAAAGGAGGAGATGGCAGGCGAGTTGCGACATGCGACGGGAGTATAGACCGCCCCTGGTGGTTGATGTACGCAACGGTCACAGTGTTGTCCGTATGGACCAGTATGTGCTTGTCGTGTAGCAGCGATCTGAAGCGGCGCAGAGCAAGCCGTACTGCTTGCAACTCGAGGCAATTGATATGCCACTGCAATCGGGGCCCCGACCAGATACCCGCAGCTGCATTCCCATTGCATATGGCACCCCAGCCCCTGGCAGAGGCATATGTTGACACAAAAACATGCCTGGATACTTGCCCAGGGGATACTCCTGTCCGAAGAAAGGCATGATCTGTCCATGGGCTGAGGGTCTGATGGCAGAATGGGGTAACAGAAACCCGGTAAGTGCCGTTTCGCCATGCCCATCTCGGGACCCGGTCTTGAAGCCAATGCTGAAGCGGTCTCATTTGAAGCAACCCGAGCGGCGTGACAGCAGCTGCGGATGCCATATGCCCCAGGAGCCTCTGAACTTGTCTCAGTGGAACCGCCGTCTTGCCCTGGAAGGACCCCAGGCAGTTCAACATCGACTGCGCACGCTCTACTGAGAGACGTGCAGAGAGGTTGACCGAGTCCAGCTCCATGCCGAGAAAAGAGATCTTCTGCACCGGGGAGAGTTTGCTCTTTTTCTTGCTCTCTGGGCCAGTATGAGCCAGTCGTCGAGGTCGTTGAGAACGCGAATGCCCGCTTCCCACAATGGAACGAGGGCTGCCTCCACGAACATTGGTGAAGACACGAGGCGACAGGGAAAGCCCGAAGGGGAGGACCCTGTACTGATATGCTCGCCCTTCGAACAAAGCGGAGAAACGGTCTGTGTCGAGGGAGAATCGAGACATGAAAGTATGCGTCCTTGAGGTCGATCGCTGCGAACCAATCGAAAGGACAGACGCACTGAAAGATGCTTCTCTGCGTCAGCATGCTGAACGGGAGCTTGTGAAGGGCTCGGTTCAGTATGCGCAGGTCCAGGATTGGTCGTAACTCACTGCCTTTCTTGGGTACGATGAAGAATGGGCTGTAGAAACCCGACCTCATCTCGGCTGGAGAGACCGGCTGTATCGCGTCCTTCGCTAGCAGGACCGCGAATCTGCACGCAATGACAGGAGCAATCCTTGTCCGGCACAGAGGTGCAAACCGGATGCCCATGAAACTTGGGGAGGGCGACCGGGCGAATTGAAGCGTAGACGGCCTGGGAGCGGCTAACCAGGCCCCCAGCGACCGAACTAGTGGGACTAGGGAGACCACTGACGTACCTGCAGTGGGGCAGCGAAGTGGAGCACAGGGACCCAGCCCGGGAGGCTTCTGTGCGTCCCAGGGTGGGGTCTGAGTGAGCAGCGCGCGACTTACCTGGCTCCACTGGTGGGCAGGGGGCTCGTGAGGAGGTGTAGTGTCCTTGGACTGAACCCTGCTGTCCATTGGCGAAGGGAGAGGGGGACGGGTGTGTGGAGACTGGGTCTCGTGCACCGCCGTCCTCGCCCTCTTGGGACCCGGGGGCAAAGGAAACTGCTTTTTTATTGAAGTTTTGGGTACCAAAACCAATGGGAACATAAGATTCTCCACCCGACCCTTCTCCGGGGGAAGGAGTGGTGCGGTCACCATCTCCTGAAGAGCAGGATCCAAGAACCCCGGGTCGCCCGTCCCAAGGACGCCGCCCGCCCTGGTGCTTCACGGGCTTGGCAGGGGCAGAGGTGGGCTGCGCCGGTTTCCTGCGGCAAGCTCCACGCTGCGGCCGTAGTGAAGACTGCTGTTGTGGCCGCGCTGGAGCGGAGGTGGAGGCCGCAGGAGGGCGCCCTCGGCGACGAGCAGACAGAGGGGCTGCAGCCGGCGGTGGGGTGCGGACAGCAGCAGACCGCCGGGGCAGGATGTGTCGAAACGCCTAGGTCGGGGAGTCCAGGAAGCGATACTTGTCGGCCTCCCTCATATCCGCCAAGGTCAGCCATAGGTTGGCGCTCATGGAGAGGCCCAGGGCCCGCGCCGTGACTTTCGTCGCTCTAAGCGCGAGGTCCGTCGCGGTGCGCTGTTCCTGCAGCAGACCTGGGTCAGCACCACCCTCGTGCAACTGCTTTAACGCTTTGGCCTGGTGGACTTGCAGGATGGCCATGGTGTGCAGGGCGGAAGCGGTCTGTCCAGCAGCGCTGTAAGCCTTAGCTGTCAGAGCGGATGAGAACTTACAGGCCCTGGATGGAAGGCGTGAACTACCTCTCCAGGCGGCGGCGCTTTGCGGGCAGAGATGCATGGCAATCGCGCGCTCGACCGGGGGGATGTCCACATACCCTTGGGCCGCCCCCCCCGTCGAGGTGGTGAGGACGGAGGAGGCACCAAGTCTGTTTCTGGCAGAAAAAGGTGCCTTCCAAGACCTAGTATAACCTCCTAATGCACTTCCGGGAAGAATGGAACCGGAGGCGGCTGACGACGCCCGGCCTGCGCCCCCAGGAACCAATAATCCAGCCTCGAGCGTTCGGGAGAAGGCGGAGGACTCCAGTGCAGCCCGACACTCTCGGCAGCCCTGGAAAGCATAGCGGTCAGCTCTGGATCCGACTCGGGCAACGCCACTCTTCCTGAAGGACGCGGAAGGTGCCGCGTTGCCACGCCCACCTCGGGACTCAGCCATGGAGCAAGTGCTGCAGCGATCTCTTATGGAGCAGCCCCAGCGGCGTGACTGACGCCGTAGCTGCCATATGCCCCAGGAACCTCTTAAACTGTTTCAGTGGGACCGCCATCCTGCTCTTACCGAGTCCCCTCCATAACGGGAAAAGAGATCCTCTGCATCGGGGCGAGTTTGCTCTTTTCCCAGTTGACCGAAGGCCCAACAGGCTGAGGTGTGAAAGCACCAAATCCCTGTGTTAGCACAACTGATCCTGAGACTGCTTCGTCGAGGTAGTGAGACTTGTAAAAGGTGCCGTCCACGACCTGGTAAACTCCTCATACACCTCCGGGAAGAAAGGCACCGAGGAGGGGCGCTGAGAACCAGCGCGGACCACCCCCGAGAACCAATCGTGCAACCTTGCGGGCTCGGGACACGGTGAAAGTCTTCAATCGAGCCCTACCCCTACGGCGGCCCGACAAAGCATAGCCATTATTTCTGGATCCAATCCAGGCATTGCTACGGTCCCGGAGGAAAGCAGCGCAGCCGAATCTTCCTCTCCAGAAAGCTCTGGCTCACTCTCCGATGCTGCAACCGACATCCGGTTGTCGGGGGGAGCCTCGGAAGAAACAGTTGGTACCCCCCGGGAGGGTCCAGCCTGGTCTTTTTGAGAGCTCTGCTGGTTTCGAAGTGCAGGCGGGCTTGGGCATCCCCGGAGGGGAATTCATCACCGTGACCGTAAGACCAGTCCGCACACCGCCAGAAAAAGGACGCCCCCGGATGCCACCAGAGGGAACCCCAGATCTAGGCAGTGGCACGGGCACTCCGCCCCCTTGCAGGTAACGGAGTCCGGTCCGCAACTCCGAGATGGTCAAACCCCCGCAATGGGAGCATGAGCCATACACGAAAGCCACCTCAGCGTGCTTCAAGCCCAGACACGTGAGGCAGCGATCGTAACCATCACCCAGCACCAGGTAACGACCACATCCAAAAACACCCGGGTGATACGTTGTCTATAGCAAAACCCACATCATCTTTACAAAGACGTAACATCAAGTTTGCCAAGCAACGTCATCTTTAAAAAGACACACCCGAAATTGCTCTTTTAGGGGAAAAAGCTCTTTTAGCGTGCTGAGGCGCACAGGGGAGATGATCATCTGCAACACAAACGGGGTAGTGCAGCCTGATGTGTGCAGCCCACTCGACACGGGAAAACCACCACCGCTGAAGCGCCGTACCACCAACACGAAGAGCTCTCAAAGAGCGCGCTGAACTCGTTCAGACTTCTTCTCTCAGTAGTCTCTCAGTAGAGTAGTCAGGAGCAGAACGATGTGATCGCTCGGCTCCGAAGCGAAAATCTGAATATGCGCTGCATCTGCTGCCTACTTATACTCACGCTGTGATCAGCAGCAGCAAGTAGATTGGTCCCTCTAAAGCGAGATCCCAATTTTCGTCGGTCATCCGACGTGATGTCGAGAGTGACCGACTGAAAGGGAACAATTGACAGGACGAATCTGGTTGCTTCCACCCTCTTAGACGACCATCCATTCTCGGCCGTTTAAATTTCGCGATGTGCATTATCCCACAGGGCCGCCCTTTCATCTCACATCTCCTCTCTCTCATGTTCTCCACCCACGCACTAGAGGTCAGGACCAAATCAGCTCCATTAAAGGATATCTACGTGGAATCCAATTTTTCCACAAACTCATTTACGGTTCACCCTCACCTCAAATAGCCAATTCACAGACCTCCCTACTCATCAAAGGCATCCAAATAGCCCAACCCACCAGGCAACCTATAACCTTAGAAATACTGACTAAATGTATTTCCATCCTCCGTAGAGGTTACCATTCCACCCATTTCATTTGACTAGTAACTTATTCTTCTTGATTGTATCTTATTATTTTAATTAAATGTATTGTTTAATTAAAATGGTGATACATTTTTTTGTCACAAAAGATGACATACATTTAATAAAGCTAGAGGCATTCCAAAGGTAAAAAAAAACAAAAAATCTTTAAGTAGTCAGATATTGCCTATATTAGGAAGGTTCATTTCTGCCACTGATCAGAAGGTGTTCCTAAATTTATTTAAAGTAGGAGCACAAGTGCTCCTGAAAAGAAATGTAAGTGTAAAGCCCTTAAGAATACACTCTAAAAAATGCTGGGTTGTTTCAACCCAATGTTGGGTCAAATATGGACTAACCCAACTGTTGGGTTAAAAAGCTAATTTAAAAAAGTAACCAAAATTTAACCCAACAGTTGAGCCATATTTGACCCAACATTGGGTTAAAACAACCCAGCATTTTTTAGAGTGTGTAATGCTACCTTTTAAAAACGAATTGCACACGTTTATACAAAGTGCAAACTATTAAATATATTCTACAAATCTACAGCAATTCTGTACCACTAAATAATAAGTGTTTTGAGGGCTTAGCTAAACAGGCCAATTAGAAGCCATTAATAATCATTCTCATTTTTTTATTAAATCATTCTTTCATTTCACTAATCTTTTTTTTTTATTAAACACAAGGGGTCATTAATGATGCTTTATAACATGTGCAAATTCACACACAACATATCTTTAATTTGCCCAGAATTGCAGGTGCCAGTCTTAACATCTAAGAAGGTTTAGAGAAAATATGGAATAATATGAAATAAGTTTTCATATTCAAGTTTTTAAGTTGGGGTACTTGCAAGCTGTTGCCGGGTTGATTTTTTCCCTCTTCGGTTTGAAGGTTTGACATATTGCATAAATTGTAAATGACTGAAATGCATGTATTTAAATATTTTACATTCTACCAATGATAAAACTGTGGTAGATTGAGTTTTTCATAAAAAGTGAGACTGAAAACAGATGGTTTATGATTACTATTAGTGATTTTGAAGACGATTGTAGTGATTATAACTCATTATAAAAATATTTATTTTAGGTGTGAAGTTGCATATGTTGAGTTTTGATATTTGGATAGGGTCATTGCATGGGCTTGTTTTGGGATATTTTTCATTTGCCTTTGGATTGGTTTTGTTACACAGACCCAGTAGTGTGTATTGGGATATATTCCACTAGGATTCTCCAGCAAAGCAAACAGTATTTAAATCACATCTGAATCTTCTGTGCACTTCATGTGAGGAGTGCTATTGTGTGGCATGTGCTTCCTATGTAGAGTGTTTTAATTCATTTACTTAAGCTTTTCCGTTAGCATGTAACTGCCTATGTAGGTATCTCATTTGATTTTAGAACAAAGCCTGTCCAAACTGTAGCTTATTCTGACCAACCCTAATGAAAATGCCAGCACTGTCACCATGTTGTACTGTATTTTAGCATCCATATCAGGTTTCTTTACTAGCAAACCTCCTGTGGTGCCTTTGAAGTAAGTTGAATCACAAAACCTTGAGAAATCCAGTAATAAGTTCTAATTGTAGCAAACTTCAGATTCAGATTAGCCATTTTGCAAAAGCCTTTGCCACTTTTGTCTGCACTGCGCATCAGGTGGTCCATGAACGATCCTTGGGCAGCTTGCCAAGCCGGTTCTGAAGCGTAGACTACAATAGATCTAACAAGATTTGAAACTTTTTGTTCAGTTTCCTCTTATTGCAGAGGTGACACAAAACAAGAGACAAATCCTCCTTGAGTGTGTGGCCATGTGATGTGTGAAGCTCAACACAGCCCAGGTTTTTCTCTCTGTGAAAGCGATATGCTTGAGTCCCGGTGGATGGGAGCAATCAGGATGTTGCAGGAACAAGTGAACGCTCCAGAGAGGAGCTGATCAAAGCGGATTCTCTTTCCCGCCGCCGTCTTGTTGACTCGCGATGACACAAGCACAGACTGATGAATATTTGATCCCATCCGGGGTTGCACTTGACACAACTAGCGCAAACCCAAAGAGCAGCAGCACAACAATTTGGAACAGCGTGTGAAAATATCTGCTCACGTCTGGCGCCCACCATATTATTTTTTTCTTTGTTAAAGGAGGACACAATGAGGGAAAGCAAGGGGAATACGAAAATGTCCTATTTGCTTATTGATGCCGTCTGCACCATATTCAGGCTTTACAAAGGGAGATAGCTTTATTTTAGAGCCACAGTGTTGTATGCTAACAATGATGCATTAGTAAAACATGCAAGTAGAGTTGTGGCCTTATTCCTTAGAAAATGCAGAATGAAATGTTGTTATTTTTTTCTTTGTAGTGTGGCGCATATGTTATGAAAAAATAGCTTTTGTGTGTGGGCGACACAATTTTGAATCCAAATCATGTTTTATCTTAAGAGCCCTGCACATTTTATGCAGAAGAAAAATATGAGATGTTGTGGACATGAATTGATAATTAGTACCCACGACTAATTAATTCCCTAGTTTTAGGTAAATTCTAGCTATGTTGTACTAATTTGTTTTCTCATTTTAGTAAATTAAATCAAATAACTAAAGTAAACTTAATAACCAATTAACGATAATTAATTGGTACCATACGTCCACAATTTGACTAAACAATTTAACAAATTAGTACAACATGGAAACAATGTACTAAAACAAGGAATTTAATCAGTACTACATGACTACCATTTACTTAAACGAGGGAAAGTATAAGTAAGTAACCACCATTTGCCATAAAAATAATGAAGGAAAGAATCAGTACAATGTGGCCATGATTTACAAAAACGAGGGAACGAATCAGTACAACGTGTCCACAATTTACAAAAACAAGGGAATTAATCAGTACAACGTGGCCACGATTTACAAAAACGAGGGAATTAATCAGTACAACGTGGCCACGATTTACAAAAACGAGGGAATTAATCAGTACAACGTGGCCACGATTTACAAAAACGAGGGAATTAATCAGTACAACGTGGCCACGATTTACAAAAACGAGGGAATTAATCAGTACAACGTGGCCACGATTTACAAAAACGAGGGAATTAATCAGTACAACGTGGCCACGATTTACAAAAACGAGGGAATTAATCAGTACAACGTGGCCACGATTTACAAAAACGAGGGAATTAATCAGTACAACGTGGCCACGATTTACAAAAACGAGGGAATTAATCCATACAACTTGGCCACGATTTACTAACATGAGGGAACGAATCAATACAACATGGCCACAATTCACAAAAACAAGGGAACGAATCAGTCCAACGTTTTCACAATTCACAAAAACGAGGGAATTAATCAGTTCAACGTGGCCATGATTTACTAACATGAGGGAACGAATCAGTACAACGTGGCCACGATTTACAAAAACGAGGGAATTAATCAGTACAACGTGGCCACGATTTATTAACATGAGGGAATGAATCAATACAATGTGGCCACAATTTACTAAAGCGATGGAACGAATCAATACAACGTGACCACGATTTACAAAAACAAGGGAACGAATCAATACAACGTGGCCACAATTCACAAAAACAAGGGAACAAATCAGTGCAACGTGGCCACAATTTACAAAAACGAGGGAATTAATCAGTACAATGTGGCCACGGTTTACTAACATGAGGGAACGAATCAATTCAACGGGGCCACGATTTACAAAAGTGAGGGAATGAATCAGTACAACGTGACCACAATTAACAAAAACAAGGGAATTAATCAGTACAACGTGGCCACGATTTACAAAAACGAGGGAATTAATCCGTACAACTTGGCCACGATTTACTAACATGAGGGAACGAATCAATACAACATGGCCACAATTCACAAAAACAAGGGAACGAATCAGTCCAACGTTTTCACAATTCACAAAAACGAGGGAATTAATCAGTTCAACGTGGCCATGATTTACTAACATGAGGGAACGAATCAGTACAACGTGGCCACGATTTACAAAAACGAGGGAATTAATCAGTACAACGTGGCCACGATTTATTAACATGAGGGAATGAATCAATACAATGTGGCCACAATTTACTAAAGCGATGGAACGAATCAATACAACGTGACCACGATTTACAAAAACAAGGGAACGAATCAATACAACGTGGCCACAATTCACAAAAACAAGGGAACAAATCAGTGCAACGTGGCCACAATTTACAAAAACGAGGGAATTAATCAGTACAATGTGGCCACGGTTTACTAACATGAGGGAACGAATCAATTCAACGGGGCCACGATTTACAAAAGTGAGGGAATGAATCAGTACAACGTGACCACAATTAACAAAAACAAGGGAATTAATCAGTACAACGTGGCCACGATTTACAAAAACGAGGGAATTAATCCGTACAACTTGGCCACGATTTACTAACATGAGGGAACGAATCAATACAACATGGCCACAATTCACAAAAACAAGGGAACGAATCAGTCCAACGTTTTCACAATTCACAAAAACGAGGGAATTAATCAGTTCAACGTGGCCATGATTTACTAAAACAACGGAACGAATTAGTACAACGTGGCCACGATTTACTAAAACGAGGGAATAATCAGTACAACGTGGCCACGATTTATTAACATGAGGGAATGAATCAATACAATGTGGCCACAATTTACTAAAGCGATGGAACGAATCAATACAACGTGACCACGATTTACAAAAACAAGGGAACGAATCAATACAACGTGGCCACAATTCACAAAAACAAGGGAACAAATCAGTGCAACGTGGCCACAATTTACAAAAACGAGGGAATTAATCAGTACAATGTGGCCACGGTTTACTAACATGAGGGAACGAATCAATTCAACGGGGCCACGATTTACAAAAGTGAGGGAATGAATCAGTACAACGTGACCACAATTAACAAAAACAAGGGAATTAATCAGTACAACGTGGCCACGATTTACAAAAACGAGGGAATTAATCCGTACAACTTGGCCACGATTTACTAACATGAGGGAACGAATCAATACAACATGGCCACAATTCACAAAAACAAGGGAACGAATCAGTCCAACGTTTTCACAATTCACAAAAACGAGGGAATTAATCAGTTCAACGTGGCCATGATTTACTAACATGAGGGAACGAATCAGTACAACGTGGCCACGATTTACAAAAACGAGGGAATTAATCAGTACAACGTGGCATGATTTACTAAAATGAGGGAACAAATTAGTACAACATGGCCATGATTTACTAAAATGAGGGAATGAATCAGTACAATGTGTCCATGATTTACTAAAATGAGGGAATGAATCAGTACAACGTGGCCACGATTTACAAAAATGAGGGAATTAATCAATAAAACGTGGCCACGATTTACTAAAGCGATGGAATTAATTAATACAACGTGACCACGATTTACAAAAAAAGGGAACGAATCAGTACAACGTGGTCACGTGGTTTACAAAAACAAGGGAATTAATTAATACAACGTGACAACGATTTACAAAAGCTAGGGAACGAATCAGTACAACGTGACCACAATTTACAAAAACAAGGAAAAAAATCAGTACAATGTGACAACGATTTACAAAAACAAAGAAAGAAATCGGTACAATGTGGCCACGAGTATACCATGAGGGAATGAATCAATTCAACGTGACCACGATTTATAAAAACAAGGGAATTAATCAATACAATGTGGCCAATATTTACTAAAGCGATGGAATGAATCAATACAATGTGACCACAGTTTACAAAAACAAGGGAACTAATCAGTACAACGTGGCCACGATTAACAAAAACGAGGGAACGAATCAGTACAACGTGACCACAATTGACAAAAACGAGGGAACTAATAAGTACAACGTGGCCACGATTTACTAAAATGAGGGAACGAATTCTTAATTTGTGGTCACGATTTACTAAAACAAGGGAACGAATTAGTACAAAGTGGCCACGATTTACAAAAACAAGGGAACAAATTAGTACAACGTGGCCACAATTTACAAAAACTAGGGAATTAATCAGTACAACTTGGCCACGATTTACTAACATGAGGGAACAAATCAATACAACGTGGCCACGATTCACAAAAACAAAGGAACAAATCAGACAAATCATAACAAAACATAATTTCCCCAAATTTGTAAAACTGACAATACATGGATGGAAAGCCGGCTGCTTTGATCATAGATTACTATAACCATTTGCCAGTGATTTGCACAGTACAGCAATTTTACAGCACACCTATTTATAGCGGAAGGACAATAGCCTTTCAATGGACCTCTATCACTCTCAAATATTAGCGCTCATTTCAGTCTCTCAGCAATCTCCTCTCAGCAGTGCAGGGTTATTGCCTCTAGTGCTCTACATCTTCAGGGTGGATCAGACCAATTTAATTCCCCCATACTGTTCCCATGAGGAAGCTTTCAGCTCCGGCCAGAGGAAGACCAATAAAGCGTGGGTATGAGAGTTCAGAGGTAATGTCTGCTAGAATGGACAGAGCTGTTAAAAAGCAAGTACAAATGCGTTCACATCTCTAGCTGTAAGTATGAGCAACAGTGATAGTGACACTCGCTTTAGCACCGCTAATAACGGTGATCTGAATTTACAAATTACACATTTTTTGTAATCATTTATTTTAACACAAATAGTCAGAAATGCGTTAATGTGCATAATAGTATCTACAGTAAACAAAAGGAAAAATCTAGTGTAAAGTTCTATGTGTTTATGTTAGATTCTATTATGGGTTTGAACAAAAATGTAAGAAAAGTTTTAGTTTAATGGCTCTAAAAATGTCATGTGGTGTAACCATCAGTACTTGAGTACACACATCTTAATCATTGTTAGATATATATGTATATATATTATTTAAGGTTAAAACCATTGGTTGCATTTATTTATGTAGAAATATTATAAAACATGTCATTAATATCAAAGTTTTGGAAAAGTCACACCACATGACAGTTTATTGACTTGTTATAAAACAGCTGCATGATATCTTTTGTGGAAACATACATACATACACTTTTTTAATGATGAATTGTGTGTGTGCATATGTGTAATTTAATTTTTATCAGTTTTGGAATCAGCTGTGCTGCTTCATATTTTTATGTGATGCATTTTTCTCCAGATTTAAACTAAAACCATTCGACCCCCCACCCCCCCACACTTTACATGATGGTAAGTTCCTATTTAGTTTACCTTTACTTTAATTTAGTGTATTTTAATTTAGTTTTAGTCATTGCCATTTTTATTTAGTTGAATTTGATGTACTGTACTAAAACAACTAAAACTGAAATAAAAATAAATACTATATAGACATACAAACTAACAAAATTATACAAATACTAAAGCTTTAACAAAAATTTTAATAAAACTTCAAAATATAATCAAATTCAAACCATTAATAAAAACTAAACACTGACACCTAAGATTTTCTGCCCAGAAGTTTTTTTTCTTTCTTTACATTTTCCACCTGAAATTAAATACTTTTACATTGAAGAGGCATATTTAAGCCATTAAATGTATGAATAGCATTTTTACTGAGTTTATGAATCACATTCACCCGATTATCAGTTCCTTACACTGACCTGCTTTGAAACATACGACTCCATGCAGGTCTTTATCTGTTTGAGGACTTTCATGATCTGCCTGCTTCAGTTCTCTCGACATCAATACAGCAGGGTTAAGATCTGGACTTAACTTGACTTTTCCACAAACCTCCATTTCTCAGGTTATTGTCTCATTTCAAGCTTGACTTAAGGCTCAACCATCATAACAAATGCTCTCGGATTCAAGTTGACCAAAAATCAACCCCAAACTCAAAATGAACTTTTTTTGGGGCACAATATCCCAATAGTTTACAATAAAAGTGGAACCTTTTGACTTTGACCAGTACACAGCCACTCATATTCCCCTCAGAATCACAGTTTTCTATATTGTAAAGAAGTTTTGACAATGATACTCTGTCATTACGATCCAAACAGAACAGGTTGAGGCGGACGGAGCGAGAGTTTGTTAGTGATGAGCAGATGCAGTAATGCTATAATTCACAAACACGTCCACCCTGTGACTTGTCTCTTTGGCTGTGAGCTGAATTAATAGTTTTGTCGTCTAATTTTCCATACACATAATAGCTCCCTGAAGATCACACACACGCTGCTCCCCACTGCTTCAGAGTCCCGAGGCTGTGAAGTGACGCTGTGCTGTATCACGGCCATTATTGGAAGTCTCTGTATCACACTGACACTTTGATGTCTTTTAAATATCTCACTACATCTCTCCCACTGGAAATCCTTCTGGATATGATGCATGTGGACTTCCTGCTTAATACAAACTTTAGTTTTTATTTACTACCATCTGTTTAATGACGCACAACACGTGTTATTTTATAACGTGTCTGAAAAATACTAGAATGCTTGAACCTGATACAAGTTAGAAGCGTAGCAAAAAAAAAAGGCTTGCTTGATACTCCTGTTTGTTTCTTATGTTTTATATCTTAGTAATGTAATATATGTACGATATTCAAAAGCTTGGTGTCTGTAAGATTTCTTGTTGTCAAAAAATGTAACACATTACAAGTAACACGAGTAACGTAATCAGATTACTTTTTTACAAAATTAGTAAAGTAATGCATTACTTTAAAATTTAAAACGAAATATCGGAGTTATCTTTTTCAAATAAGTAATGCAAGTTACTTTGTTTTCCCATTTATTCACGGATACCTCTCCTGTCGCCATGTTGAGACAAATTGGGAGTGAGTGCAGAGGAACTTCCTTATTAATTTCACTTTTAGTGTGAAAGAGTCCTTACAGTTGCCAAAAATATAACTTGTGGGGTTTTTTTAATATTAAAAACAAATAAGCAAGCCAAGCAAGCAATGCATTACTTTCCATGAAAAAGTAACTAAGTATCGCAATTAGTTACTTTTTTATGGCGTAACGCAATATTGTAATGCATTACTTTTAAAAAGTTACTTTCCCCAATACTGATACTCAAAAAGGCTGCATTTATTTGTTATAGAATACAGTACTATTGTGAAATATTATTACAATTTAAATAACTGTTTTCTATTTGAAAGTATTTTAAAATGTAATTTATTCTGTGATGGTAAAGCTGAATTTTCAATATCATTACTCCAGTTTTCAGTGTCACATGATCCTTCAAAAATCACTCTAATATGCTGATTTGGTGCTCAGGAAACTTTTCTTATTATTTTTAATATAGTATCATTTTAGAAAACTGTGATACATTTTTTCAGGATTCTTGATGAATAGAAAGTTCAAAAGAGCATTTTTCTGAAGGGTTTATAACAGTATACATTATATCAATCAATCAATGAATCAATCAATACATTTTAAATTATTTACAAAAAAATACATTTAAAATAAATCAAATTAAAATAAATAAATAAAAGTGGTTGTAATAAAGAAATGTAATAAAATAAGTAAATTAACTTATTATTGTTGTTTTTTTACATCTTTTTGTTGTTTTTTTACGTCTTTTTTTCAAGCACTAGAGAAAATCAAATTCAGATTTAGAGCCTAAGTCCTGATCATGATTATGGTACACTATTCAGTGTTAACTCGGATCCACAGCTCCTAAAATATTTGCTGATTGTGTCCCAATGACTGTAGCATTGTTTCAGCAGATCCGTAAATAAGTGCCTCTCTCTGGAGATTTACGATGCTCTCTACTGTCTTACTGCAACCTGAAGCTGCTGGGAGTGTGTTTGTTCCTAGCTGTAGCTGGTTTGTATCCGTTATTGTGTGTTTTTAACCGTATGCACTTTGATGTCTGTGATGCACAAAATACCATTGAAATTTTGAAATCCTTGTTTATATATATATATATATATATATATATATCTTATATATTATATATTATATATATATATATATATACATAGACATATTTTAATATTATATAAATTCATTTTTTAAATATTCAATTTGTTTTCCATCATATATCCCCCCTGCAGTTCACAGAATCAATTAAGTCTAGGTCTCTCCTGCACTAAACTGTGACCATTTTCTAGTCTCCTTCTGCCCCATAATGGAAACAAATCTTGAAACTTTCAGTTCTTACTAAAGTGAAGTGAAAGCTGTGCAAGTGGCTCTTCTCTCTAGAGTCTTGACTTCTCAAACCACATACTTCTGAATCCCATTTGGACTATTGATGAAATTAAAGTCATCGCATCAGAGACTACAGCTTGTGGCATAAAAGCCACAGTCTACCCATGATTCTCTTGTTTCATATTATAAAGAGACTGGCGCTGCATGTTAAAACGCTGACACAGTAACTTGTAATAATTCTTAGCTTCTCTGGGAATAATTCTTCACAGGAAACAACAAGAGCCTGATTCAGGAAAAAATGACAGGCCTATTGCATTTAAAGCAATTTACACATACTCTTTATTTATTTATAGAGGTGGTTTCACTAGGGTCTTTGTGCTTAGATTGTATTGTTCACAGAAATCGGTGCAGTTTTACCATTTCTTAACAGCAGAACTCCCCTCATTTGTCTGAATAGCACAGCACAATTTCTGCAGGAGATTACAAAATGATATAGCAGCCAAAATACAGTTTATACATCCACACATTTCAGACCACCACTGTTAGTCACGGTAGACGAAATGTGTCTTTCTCTGAATGACTGTCTGAGGGTCCGGAAACTTACAAGATTAGCTTAACACCGTTGCCATTTTGATATTAATTGTAATGCTGACATGGCCAATTTTGTCCACACCACTTTTTGAAATAAGCAGGTGTGAATCTACAGTAGGGAAATTTTTTTTTTTTGAAGTCTTCATTTGTGTGTGTTATAATGAGTTGTCAGTGTTGAGGAGTAACTAGTTATATGTAACGGAATTACATAATTTGATTAGAAAAATGTTAACGATTACAAAAGGGGGTTACATCTGAATATTTTCATACAGATTTGATTGATTTCTTTAACTGTCACCCCCATTTTTTTAAAAATAGGCATGGAAGTGCACTATCCAAACTTAACTTGTTGTCATTTATGAACACTTTGGAATACAAACCTAAGGTTGGTCTCTTTTTAAAGAAGACAATCAGCAGATTATGGCAAAAGTGAAGTTGTTTTGTTATAGAAGTTTAAATTTATTGTAAAGAAAATACACTGCACTAATTTTATTTTATTTTATATATAGTAAATATTTTACATAACAGGTTTTACTCTAAAATTGCTATAAAATAGCATTATTTAAGCCTTCTGTCTAAATAAGTTATGTTATGTTCCAAATTTGAAGTTGATCTGAAAAAAAAAGAGGTTTCTGTGAGATTTTATTTAGGGCGTAAACAGCCACCGGGTGCCATCCAAACTCCATTGAATTTTTTAAAATGCATTTTTCTGTAACATATGTTGAAATTTATCTGCCAATTTTGCTTCTATCACAAAATTACCTTTCCAGTGATATGTTTTTTGTCAAGATTCTAAAAAGTTTTGATTGTAAAAGACCGTAATGCATTTTGTAATATGACACTTGACACCACCTGCTAAGGGGGAGAAGATCGCCAAAAGATTTTAAAGTGCCATTTCCATGGTAAAGCAATGTCCGAATTCAAAATAGTTTTCCCAGGATGAATCTTGGGCTTCTTAGCTTTCAAACGATATATAATTTATGATGATTACTAAAACATTTGATAGAGAAAAAGGACAACAAAAAAAAAAACAAAACAACAGTGTGAAACGGGACAGTTAAGGTTTTTAAAATAGAGACAGCCATTTTCAGTAGTGTTATGGATATTGAATAGGAGACATGCTTATTCAATAACTGTTTTATTTTCTATTTGGGAACAGTTTTTTTCCAAGGTGTTGTTGGACGCAAGCGTTTCCTGTCACGCTTACAAGATTCTAAATCTATATTTAAACTCAGAACCATCTCAAAGTAAAAAGAGATGATAAAGTCTGATTTTGTGGTTGCTGTGCTTTAAAATTAAATTATTACAATCTTAATTCTAGTGAAGAAGGCTTTTAAAAAATCTGACAGTAATCAGTGTTGAGTACTACTGTAAGGTTAACCCTGCCTGCTTTAAACAGTTGAAAACATTCGTTTGAAATGTAGAAAAGTAATCAAAAAGTAATCAGTTGCATTAATAAAGTAATTGAAATAGTTACACTACTTATTACATTTTAAATACGGCAACTTGTTATTTGTAACCTATTACATTTCCAAAGTAACCTTCCTAACACTGAGTTGTTATAAATATATATCTATTTTTTTTTGGTGTGTGATTTTCCTTGAACATTACTCCATGTACAGTATTCCAGATGTGTGAAATACCTCAAAAGGTAAAAGGAGAAAAAAATAACTCCATTGCTAGTTGCAAGTCAACAATTCCAATACCACTCAAGTAAAAGTCTCAGATGCCGTTTTCAACTATAAATGGAAAACATTGCATGTGTTTTGGCCTTTCATTTTCACGACAGTGGAGATTTGGGTTTCAAAGTGCAAGTGCAAGTCTCTGTGGAAAATGGTGATATTGTGTATGAGTATTACGTGTTCATTTTATAGTTGAATCTAGTATAACTTTGCAAAGTGACATCGGCAACTACTGGCCTGGCATGAATAATGCAGCGTTTTTAGTCATTTTCAGAGATCAGTGTGAACTGGTTTTGACAATGTTGTAGCCTGCAAGCTAAATTTTCCAAAAACGCAACAGGAAACTGTCTATTTTTAGTACATCGTTGTCGTGTAAATACCCAGTACCCAGGAGTAAATTGCAGTTTAAAATATTTTCAGATGTTATTTTATTTTATTGCATGATTTTAAAGTTTATAATCAGATAATGATTCATACAGATGCATCTCTCTATCAAAATCTTTGTGCTTACACTTTCTTAACTTTTCTGAGAACTTTTTTTTTTGTTAGTTTTTTTTGCTTTAATTGCATCTGATTAAGCAAAATCAACCATTTATATGCACAAGATTGTATGTGGTCAACACACACACACACACTCGCACAAAACACCCTAAAACATCACCATATAAATCAGTTTAGCAAAAAGCCACCATGAATCATTTTTACAGTAAAGTGTATCAATACAACTTTTCATAAATACCATCTTCATTGTGCTAATTCCATTTATTTGCAGATTTGCTCAAATGAACTCATTTTTCATCAGCCCTGATGCAACGCTGGTCCAAAAATCTATCAGACGTTTGCAGACGAGCCACTGTTTTTGTGTGTAGGTGCTGAAGAGCAGTCAGAAACCCAAAACCTACACTTGTGTAAACCCCTTATCTTCAAGTTTATTCAGGAAGGCAGCAGTTTGAGGGCAGAGAGAAAAAAGGGAGAAAAAACTAGGGCATCAAAAGTCCCGAAGGCTTTGAGCATACATTTTGCATTTATTAATCACAGCGAGCGCGCGCCGAGGAGAGAGAGATGGAGAGATGGTGACTTCGCATAAAATTACAGTTAATAACAACTAATGATTACTGCTCAGATGAGTAATTTAAAAAGACAAAGGCCAAAACGTCTTGCGGTATCATCGCGTGTCACGCTCGCGGATATAGGGTTGTTTTTTATCCCAGATCTTTGATTTTGACATTGATTGACAGCAAAAAGTACCTCGTTGGCTCACAGACGAGACGTAGCTGGGAAGACACACTAGATACGGAGCAAAGCAGCAATCAGGGAATATTTGCCGAGCCGAAGGAAAGGAGAAGGACTATGCTCTTCCTACAGGCTATCCTGAGGAAAAGGATACTCAAAGGTACCCAGATTCTTTTAAAGTGTTAATTGCGATCAAAGACTTTCTTTCATCACCATCTAATGTTCGATTCGGGCATTGCACGGTAGTAGCCTTCTCGAAATAATGCAGTTTAAGCCGTGAACTTGACGTTTTGGGCCATTTTAATACTTTTATGCACAGGTCTTCAAGTGCGTGTCCGTTTCGGCTGCTTGTATTTGTTGTAAATGTGATTATGAGTTTATGATAATACAATCTGGCAACCACAAATAAGGCATAGCCTATCCCTCCTGCGATTTTTCTAGAGTCGGGTAGACATTGGATGCACCTTGGATTGGGATATTTTGAGATGAGTTTATGTAAATAGCTAGTTAAAATCCTGAAATGTAATTAGTATGCATGCTCATCCTTATATATTATTTGTATGATTGTTTAGATTGTGTTTGTCTTGGAGAATGTGCGTTCATTTGTCTTTGTGGGAAGGTTTGTTTTTCTTCTTAGTCACTCAGCCCAGATCACATTCAGGCTGCTGTTAGTCTTATGGATGAAATGTGATGAAATATTTATGAGACGCTGATCACAGCTTTGAAATGCCCGTGAGGTTCAGTCAACAGGAGGAATCTGCCACCTGTTGGCGGATAAACAAATGGACAAGCTGCATGAAGTCCTCATGTGTCCTGTCTTGAGCTGTCAGTCTTTATGATCTTGAAGCGTGAAGGTTTATCTTTTTGTTGTTGTTGTTTTGTTTTAATTTTGGTGTTTTATATTGTGTTTTATGTTGTTTTGCTTTAATTGTGTTGTTTTCTATTGTGTTTTTATGTTGTTTTGCTTTAATTTTGTTGTTTTATATTGTGTTTTATGTTGTTTTGCTTTAATTTTGTTGTTTCGTATTGTGTTTTATGTTGTTTTGCTTTAATTTTGTTGTTTCATATTGTGTTTTATGTTCTTTTGCTTTAATTTTGTTGTTTTATATTGTGTTTTATGTTCTTTTGCTTTAATTTTGTTGTTTTATATTGTGTTTTATGTTGTTTTGCTTTAATTGTGTTGTTTTATGCTGTTTTGTGCTTTATTTTGTTGTTTTATATTGTGTTTTATGTTGTTTTGCTTTAATTGTGTTGTTTTATGCTGTTTTGTGCTTTATTTTGTTGTTTTATATTGTGTTTTATGTTGTTTTGCTTTAATTTTGTTGTTTTATATTGTGTTTTATGTTCTTTTGCTTTAATTTTGTTGTTTCATATTGTGTTTTATGTTGTTTTGCTTTAATTGTGTTGTTTTATGCTGTTTTGTGCTTTATTTTGTTGTTTCATATTGTGTTTTATGTTGTTTTGTGCTTTACTTTTGTTGTTTTATATTGTGTTTTATGTTGTTTTGCTTTAATTTTGTTGTTTTATATTGTTTTGTTTTATGTTTTATTTTGTTGTTTTCTGTTTCGTTTTATATTGTTTGATTTTATATTGCAATTGTGAAAAGTATTTTTTTATGCACTTGGCACTTTTAATGGCACTTGGTTGTAGTCTAAGGCATTCAGACATTTTAGTTTATACATGTAATTTATTTATTTTTTCTCTGAAAACATCCTATAGTGTTCATGCATAGTATATTTACAATATTTTGACATTAGTGCTTAATTTTTGTTTTGCAATTGTAAAGCCAAACAAACCTATTTTTGATAAAGGTTGTTTTTTAATACCACTTGGCACTTTTAATGCCATTATACAGTATGTGCATAGAATAATGTTCATGGTTAGTACATATTGGAATTACACCTTAAACCTTAAAAAAAAAAATATATGATGATAATAGAAGCAGTAAAATATGGGGCCAAAACCATTTTCAATATAATATTTTTTATTTTTATTAATTATTTGGTGGTGGGGGGTATTTTGTTTTGTTGTTGTGTGTTATTTTGTTTTGCAATTCTAAAACCAAACATATTTTTGTAAAAATTTGTTTTTAAATACCACTGGGCACTTCTAATGGCATTATATGCATGTATACTATATTATTCATGCATAGTATGCATGTGTACATATTTGAACAACACCTAAATGAAAACCCTTTCAGTAAAATATGGGACCAACATTTTTTTCAGTAAAATATTTTTGCATTAGTGCTTAATTTTGTGTTGTTTTATGTAATTATCTAGATTTTTGTTTATTTTGTTTTTGTTTTTATGGTTTACGTGTTTGTTTTCTTTTCTTTTGCAATTCTGAAACCAAACACACATATTTTTGTAAAATGTTGTTTTTTTAATGAAACTTGATGCTTTTAATTGCATTACATTATATATACTATATATTTGCAATGGCTAGTATATACATGTCCATATTGAAACAAAGCCTATATATGAAAACCCTTTAAGTGAAATATTCAGTAAAATACGGCATCTAAAACACTTTCAGTAAAATATTTTGACATTTTTGCTTTGTTTGAATTATCACCTGCGTTCAGGCGGTTGATGATGACAACCAGCCGACTGCAGCAGACAATTTATCATAATCCTAAAATGACTTTGGCCTGTTTTTGAAGACAGTGTCTGTCATGATTAGTATTGTTTTACTGTCACATTTATAGTGGAGCACAAAGCATCTTTTTTTCTGCAACCTTTAATACATCGTCAGTTATTTGCTTAAGTTTATGGAATTTTATTAACAATATGTGTTCATTTTGTTATAATTTAACTTAATTTTTGGTTCATTTTGTAAATTCACAAGACAGAAACTGCAGTTTGTCTCAGTGTTACACTATAAGTACAAACAAGGCAGAATGATAAGCTCTGCTTTTATCTTCCACATTCACAAGCTCCAGATGCCTTGTATTCTCCACACACATTTTCTCTTTGTTAGCTGAGGCTGCGACTGCATCCTGCTTTAATTTGCACAGATATGTGACGGCACCTGCTATTGTCACATAGCTGCAAGAGGGCAGCGTATGCATCTTTGTTCACGCTAGATGTTCACTCTCTTTTCCTAAGAGCAATGAAAATAAATAATTAACTCTCATTTGTGAGTCAGGTGTGCATGCAATTGTTTCAGAAGTGCAAGAACTGTCATGAGCAGCATGGTTATGATTAATTAGAAAATGCATAGGATTGCACTACTGTAGATATACTGCTGCTTTGGAGTATAAATCTCCTGTCGTGGAGTATATCATATGGGAATACAGTGCGATATAGTTAATGCCCATCAGCTACACTTTGTATGCACATCTTTCCTTTTCATCCAAGATGCTGAAGCAGCATCTCTTTTTTTTCCTCTCTCTCTTGCCTTGACGCCGCTTTCGAAATGAAAATAGCGGCTGATTTGTGGAAAATACTTGGAAAATGGATTTGTTTCCCTGGTTTTGTCATTAAAACCAGCCTGTGGGGTGTTAATTTTTTAATTAGTTTAATTTTCATTGTTGAGTTTGTTTGCCCTCTTAAGCCCCCCCCCCCCCCCCCCGTCCTAGTTGGCGGTTTATGCACACAGTTCTTTATAGTTTTAACATCTGTACTATCTGTGCCTAAATACTAGAAAAACTCTGTCTAGCACTTGATGGATGTAAGACTCTATTTCCTTGCAATATCTCATCTCCCTCTGAGCCCAAAGAGATATGTGTTGGCTATTGAATGTGTGTGTGTATGCATATATGAAGCATTTTTTTAAGAACAGTAAAGAAGATTTTTAGCTTAATCCATGGTCCTTGGTAATTCGTGATAGCAAGCCAATAGCTGCTAGTTTTTGAGAATACAAAACACATAAACAGGCAATACAAAATTGATATGGCTCCTGACAATATATTGAGGTCTTACGAAGTGAAACGATCAGTCTGTGCAAGAAACTGAACATTATTTACACACCTATTAAAGGGATAGTTCACCCAAAAATGAAAATTCTGTCATTAATTACTCACCCTCATGTCGTTCCAACCCCATAAGACCTTTGTTCATCTTCAGAACACAAATTAAGATATTTTTGATAAAATTCGAGAGCTTTCTGAGCCTACATAGACAACAAGGCAACTGACATGTTCAAGGCCCAGAAAGGTAGTAAGAACATTTTTAAAATAGTTAATGTGACAACAATGGTTCAACCATAATTTTAGAAAGCCACAAGAGAACTTTTTATGCTCAAATAAATCTATTAATATGTCTGTTAAAGCTACAAAAGGAATTTTTCTCTGTGTTTTGTTGTATGATTAACATTCATGACAATTCATAACATTCATTTTCTTTATTTAGTCAAGCAAGTCACAAGTCCTTAAATTTGCGACTCGAGTCAAGTCATGTGACTCGAGTCCCCCACCTCTGCTGATTAGCGATTGGCTCTTTTATTTAGAAGGCGGGGCTTCTTTCGATAGAGTGGCCATATTGAGTGTTGCATTTTTCCCCATTCAAAACTATACGAGTGACATGCCTTGGGTATTCTATAGTCTTGGTATTACATAGTTGGTCTGTTTCTTTACAAAGTGATCGCCAACTGTCATGATAATACACAATTTTTAGTTGTTTTCGCGGATCCATGTGAACAGTGATCGATTTGAGAATGTTTTCCTCTGTATGCAAATCTTTACAAAAACACAAAGGAAAACTTGCTAGTTTTTAGTAAATGTAACCTGAGTTTAGTAGTACAGATGTCTGAAGGGAACTCTATCGCCCCCTTGACTATGGAGGTTTGTTGGTGCCACAGTAAGGCAAAAACAGTAACACACTTTAAGTATGGTAACTTTTGTGTTTTAATTTGCATATGGCTAGCTTTAATCCTGTCAAAGATGAAACAAGCAGGGTAAATAACTCTCACAAAGCCTGTTGGCATGAATTAACCTGATATGGTCATTGAGTGTTTTGTTGTATTTGTTAGGATTATTTATTTACTTATTTAAGTAATTAATTTATTACTAGCCCCATTTAGCTCTTTGGTGAAAGAAGAGCATCTGCAGAGTGGCAGGTTTGCTGACACAGTAAATTTGTCTGTAGTAAGCACTGCCTACAAAAAAAGAAAGAAAGCTGTAGGTTGTAGCTGTAGTCTTTTAAAAAATGCTTGTATTGTAGAAAAGAGACACGCTCGAGGTCTAAATTGCCCATTAGACACGTTAAATTGGAGGAAAAGGTATTGATCTCTGAAATGCCTACAAGACCAAATTTCTGATACAGTAGCCTATACTTTGTCATTAAATTGGCCTCGGGGTGTTTTAGGAATTGAGTGACCTAGATTGATGAATCGTTATGTTTTAGATGCAGTGTTGTACTTTTCATATTTAGGGCTTGGGGTGTTGGTGTGATACTGAACATTTTTCAGACTAGCATAACATTTACAAGACTTTTAAAAGCCTCACAGTGTATTCATGGTAATCATTTTATTATTATACACTTTTTTTCAGTTCAGCTGACAATTGAAGTCAACATAAAATTTAAATAGACCATATTTACAGTACGTTAATCCCTGTCCTACACTTTCCCCTCACTCAGTATTCAGAAGTAAAAGGTTAGTTTACTTTGTCTAAGTTTGCTTTGCTTTGTGTGTGCGGGTGTTTTATTTTTACTTGGACTAAACACTTTGCCTCCAACGTATTATTTTGTTTTGTCTGATTCTTTTTGTTGTTTTGTTTTGTTATTAATTTGACATTGCTCCTGTCCTATTGTTTTGTTTTGTTTGTTTGGTTCTGGGTTTTTTTCTCTCGTTTTGTTATTGTGATGTGCCATGTGACATGTGGCCAAGTATGGTGACCCATACTTGGAATTAGTGCTCTGCATTTATCCCATCCAAAGTGCACACACACAGCAGTGAACACACACCCGGAGCAGTGGGCAGCCATTTATGCTGCTGCACCTGGGGGTTCGGTGCCTTGCTCAAGGGCACCTCAGTCATGGTATTGAAGGTGGGGGAGAGCGCCATTCACTCCCCCCACCTACAATCCCTGCTGGTACGAGACTCGAACCCGCAACCTTTGGGTTACGAGTCCGACTCTTTAACCATTAGGCCACGACTTGTTGGTTCGTTTTTTTTTTTCTCATTTTGTTATTAATTTGACTAAGCACATTGTCCCACCCTATTATTTTGTTTTGTCTTTTATTTGTTTTGTATCGTTCTGTTTTGTTTTGTTTTATTTTATTTTTGTTTTGCTTTGTGTTTTGTTTTTACTTAGATTAAGCGCATTGCCCCCATTTAGCTTTGTATTTAGTTTGGTTTGCTTTGGTTAGTTAGTTTTTTTTATTTTGTCTTTACTTTGACTAGTTGTCCCACCCTATTATTTATTTATTTAGGAGGGGTGGGGTGTTTTTACTTTGATTATGCACATTGTCCCTCCCTATTATTATTTTTTAAATCTTTTGTTTTATATATGTGACCCTGGACCACAAAACCAGTCATAAGGGTCAATTTTTTGATATTGGTATTGATACATAACCTGAAAGCTGAATAAGTAAGCTTTGTTAGGATAGGACAATACTTGGCCGAGATACAACTATTTGAAAATCTGGAATCTGAGGGTGCAAAAAAATCTAAATATTGAGAAAATTGCCTTTAAAGTTGTCCAAATGAAGTTCTTAGCAATGCATATTACTAAACAAAAATTAAGTTTTAATATATTTACGGTAGGAAATTTACAAAATATCTTCATGGAACATGATCTTTACTTAATATCCTAATGATTTTTGGCATAAAAGAAAAATCAATCATTTTGACCCATACAATGTATTTTTGGCTATTGCTACAAATATACCCCAGCGACTTAAGACTGGTTTTGTGCTCCAGGGTCACATATTAGGTTAGAATGTAAATGTTTAAGTATACACATAGTGTGTGCTGTGAATGTGTGTGGAGATGGTCCAAGTACTCATCCCTCAGGTGGTGTCACAGCAGGCTTCATCTACCAAACTTCACTTGCTCTGATGTGCAGCTTTTAAAAAGGCAGATTTCATGAGCTCACATCTGAAGGCTTTCCCTCACCGCATGTGATTGTGGTCAATCACTCCAAAAGGAATAGCAAATGTCTGGAAGCACTGAATTTCCTTTTAACTGAAGGTGAGAGCAAGACCTTTAAAATACAAAGTTTAGTTAAGGTTTCATAGTAGCAGAATACACAGATGCACTGCTGAGCTTCGTCATTGTTCAGTATTTATTAGGGCCGTTGATCAATTAAAATATTTGAATCAGTTTAATTACATGATTTGCTGATAAATTAAATCACATTACTTCTACATGATTGGGACCTGCTGTTTGTGAGCAAATTGAATAAATTAGGACATTGATTACATCAATTTTAAACAGAGTTAAAGATTCATTTCAGATTTGATTAGTGATTAATTTTCTTGAGTCTTTTTGCTAAACAGAATCCTATAGACTGAATAGGAATCCTATATATTATATAGCATATAGTATTCAGATTTTGCTTTAGGTACTAGACGTACTTCAGGGGTGATGCCAGCTTCTATTTTTTAACCTTAATAAATACATCTGGGAAATGGACTAAACAAGTGTCACTCTGTCATGTCACACCTGAAAGGATTCTTGCACATAAGAGACCAAAATACCTATTACACAGTATGCTGTCAGGAGTCAAACTAAATTAGCTCACATTATTGAAATTAGTGTTTCATTTTGTTTCTGAACTTGAAGTCTGGCATGAACATAAGAGTTAGGAAAATGTGAGTCAATTGTTCGAATAATTTATAATCAGTTCATGCATCATTAACTGATAATAATTCAACTTACTCCTTTTGGCCACAGTTTTAAATCATGTAATTAACATCTGTTATATATAGCAGTTGTAGCTCTTCCCTGCACTGGTTGCAGTGCTAATACATTTTTGCCAGATTCCACAGGAGATTAATACAAATTTTATTGGTGATCATTTATGCATGCTGGAAGAGCCGCATCGATGTGAGAATCTTTTATGAACTCCACGAGTTTCAGGAAGGGAATGTGAGTTTCAGTATAACCGTGATACACAACTAATGGAAAGAAGGTTGCACTTAGTTGTTTTAAAGTGACTGTTCACCCAAAAACTAATATTCTGTCATAATTTCTCACCCTCATGTTGGCCCAAACCTGTATAACTTACTTTCTTCTATGGGCATAAAAAAAGGATATTTTGAGAAAATTTAATACAATCGATCCATGTTTATAATTTTAAATTAACTTTAAAAGAATTTACGAAGAACAACTTCTTAAACAACTTTAAGCTGAAGATAAATTTAGTGCAACTTAGATAAGTTCAAGATAAGTAAACTTCTTAACCAAGTTAAAGAAACTTAAACGCAATCTCTTAAATAAGCTAAAGATAAGTTAACTTCTTAGATAAATCAAGCACAACTTCTTAGATAAGTTTAAAATAAGTAAACACAGTTTCTTAGAAAAGCTAAAGATAAATTAAAACCAGCTTCTTAGATAAACTATAAAAATAAGTTCACTTAGCATTAAGATAAATGCAACTTGTTAGATAAGTTCAAGATAAGTAAACACAACTTATAAGCTCAGTTAAAGAAAAGTCAACTCAATTTCTTAAGATAAAGATACGTTAAAGGCAGCTTCTTAACCTAAAGTTAAGTTAGACGTAACTTCTTAAAGGGTTAGTTTACCCAAAAATGAAAACTCTGTCATTAATTACTCACCCTCATGTCGTTCCAAACCTGTAAGATATTCGTTCATCTTCAGAACACAAATTAAGATATTTTTGATGAAATCCGAGAGCTTTCTGACCCTGCATAGACAGCAACACAACTGCAATGTTCCCAAGTCCAGAAACATAGCAAAAAGATCTGTAAAATAATCCATGTGACATCAGGGGTTCAACCGTAATTTTACGAAGCTACGAGAATACTTTTTGTGCGCAAAGAAAACAATAATAGCATAATTTATTCAACAATTCTTCCCAGAGTGACCGTTTTCCACCATTTTGGAGAGTACCACAACGCATGCGCATACGTTCTTTATCCTGAACGTAAACAACGCTGATTAACTGATAATAATTCAACTTACTCCTTTTGGCCACAGTATTAAATCATGTAATTAGCATCTGTTATATATAGCAGTTTTAGCTCTTCCCTGCACTGGTTGCAGTGCTAATTAATTTTTGCTAATTAATCCGACATGAGGGTGAGTAATTAATGACAGCATTTTTAATTTTTGGGTGAACTATCCCTTTAACTTAGAGATAAGTTAACCTCAACACGTGAACAACAACAGAAATTGCATTGTGGTGTTCTCTGGTGTTGGAGCTAACTGTTGTTTAATGCACTCCGTATCCAAAATGGTTTGTTATTGACAGCTAGATTCTTACTGCAGTACATTACTGCAATCATTGAGTTCCAGCAGCCTTCAGGGACCTAATATCTGGAAGAGCTTTCAAGCTAATGCCTTAATACAGGTTAGTGGCTATGTTTAGCATTGGCAGAAATGTAGCATTGGCACTAAGTTTTCTGAAAGACATTTTGTTACCTCCTGTTGGCCTCCTGAAAAGCTTTGCCCTACATGTAGTTTGCCGATGTGAAGCTCATTTCTCCAAAGAGCAAAGATACTAAAAGCCCTTTAGCTGTTTTCTAGCTAAAACTGCTAAGCAACAAGGTTTAGTCATTGCTTAATTCTTCTTTGAGCTTCCCTCTGTTCACAAGCAATCCAGATTACACCAGCATTTTTTTTTTCAAGGAGAGCCGTACAAAACTACATGGAGAAGGAAAGTGAAAATGTTTAAAGCTGTGGAGATGCGTTTGCTGCCTGCCCTCATTGTGTCAGGTTGTTGTATGTTATCAGCACAGAGGCGAGAGATTCAACAACAGCTTTAATTTGAGGGAATAAGAGGGAAACATGGGAAAAAGAGCGAAGCAGCTTTTGGGGATCCATTTGCATTTCAAATTCCGGTTTGAAACGTAGTAACATGCTGCTTGTCTTAATGGCTGATTCTTCGTTCTCAAATGTGTAAAGTTATTAAACCACAGGAGTCACGATTGTGGTGTACACTTAGGAACAAGTGCAACCGAAATATCCCATGATGCTTTGCTGCCTTCCTTTCATGAAAATTTCATGAAACCCATGAAATTATTTGGTCTGTTTTCCAGGAAGACAAAGATTTTACATTTTCTCTATGTTTTAAATAAAGTTTCTTAGAGTACGTTTTACAAGAAAATGCTCCTTCAGTTTAATGTTACTTTCCTCCCCCCCGGAGTAAAAACTCTTTCAAATTTCGAAATTCCTTTTTTTTTTTAGTGTACATGAGTTGTGTTCTTTTCACTATAAATAATATTTAGCAGTGTGTTAGCAAATAGATGGCTACAAAGCTACCAAACATGGACTTAAACCGCAAAACATTTAGATTTTATGTAACATTTTTTTTCTTTTAAGTATTACAAGTCTGTAAGTTGAGAGATGCATTTATGCCTCTTCTATTCTGGTTGGTTTGCAATTTTTCACATTTCTTTGTTTTTCATTTTTCATTTACAGACGAAAAAAAAAAAAAAAACTTAACAGACCACAACCAAATTAAATTAAGCAAAATTGAGGAAATTTTTCAAATTTGCTAAAAAATCACTGTATTATCTGTCTCTGATAGCTATACGTGGGCGCTTACTACTTCTAGCTTTTCAATGCATCCAACTTAAGCTAGTTTAATCTTAAAAACTTATATGTAATTTTCAAATAAATTCTAGACGATGAAGAAAAAAAAAACAAGCTTGGCCTTTATAAAATGTTTGTTAAAACTTTATATTATATAGATATATATATATTTATATATCTATATAAAAAAAAAAGTCAAATTAAATTTTACAGGGCAAGTGAAAATATTGGCAAGTAACTATGATATTTGTAACGGGGCGAACAAGACGTGAGACGTGCGGATCCATCTGCAGGCTTTTATTAGACAGAGATGTGGTCATAACAGGCATGGGTCAAACAATGGCAAACAACTATAACTTGGGCAAGACACAAGAGTAGTCCAGTAAACAGTTGATCTCCGGTGAATGTAATCCTGAGGGCGAGGCAAACGGGGAGTCCACAAGACGAGCTAGAGTCCAGGCAAGGTGCAAAAACAGTCCGAAACAGCAAGGCAAAGGGTAATTCCAGAACAGGCTATAAACTTCAGGGCAGGCAGAGATCAGACAAAACAAGATAACAGGCAAGGATAAAGACACGGGTAAACAGATTAAGAAACTTGGAATGGCTCCGTAAAGTAGCTATCGCTATGAAAGAGATATGCACTGAACAATACTCAGCGTTGAATGGTGGTGTGAGACTGATTTATATAGTGTGTGTTATTGGTAGCAGCTGTGTGTGATTGGTTTCAGGTGAGATTGTGATTACTGCAATGGAGCATGGGAAATGTAGTCCAGGGTGTTGTAACAGTCTGTGTAGTGTGAGAGTCCATGTGGAGAGAGGGTGACCTCTGGTGGTGAGTGAACGGAAGTTTATAGACCGGATTTGTGACAATATTTGGGACAGCATTCACTTTTGTTCATATTTTAAAAAGATTATTCCAGCATTACTGTATACTGTATTGTATTCTGATATTTTATGTATTTATTTTATTTAGCTAGCTAGCTAGCTATTGTTCCTAAAATCAACAACCACTGCATGTTCAGTCATATAAGTGTTTTTTTATGTTTGAGTATTTTATAGTAAGACTACAGCACATGCTGTTTTTGGGACTCCCTTAAACTGTTAATTTACCAATATATCAAATAGCTTCTGTAAAAGTCCTTTTTTATTGCATCATTAACATTCAACATGCTAATTTATTCAAACCTAAACCAGAAAGGTTGACATTATTTGTAAGTTTTTCTGCAGGGCCCAGAATTGATCTCTCCGGCACTTCAAAGTGAATCCGCTAATCAATTTTGACTGTATTAATTGCCATTTAATTATCTTTTGCATCATCAAAGAGCCTCAAATAGGAGTCATTATCAAATATGTAATATGCTAGTTCATTTAACAGTCTCTAAGTTACAGCAGCTACTTCATTTATGGAAAAAAAGCCTGATAGCAAACACACACTCATGTCCCTGATGTAACATGCTTCAAATGCCGGCTCAAAAAGACTGTCAGAAAGTTAGCTAACATGCCATGAGTAATTAAACCGCACAGCCATTGAGTAATTATATAGTACATTATGTAGCAATTCAACTGATGTTCTCTATTACAAATCATTTTTAAGAGGTTATTAAAAAATCTTAAGTGCCTTGACACTTTTATGAGCTTTATATAAGCAATGTGTGGTGAAGAAGCAATCTGTATCTCCCACTTCTAGTTTATTTTGTATTCTGCCCCACTTCTCTATATCCTGTATGTTTTTCTCCTATTCTTTGATGGATGGCAGACCATCTGATGAATAATCCTCAGCCACATCAAACGCTTGCATCGAGGTGAGGGAATTGTGCCAGGAGAGATATTCATCGCATTAGATCTAAAAACTAAATTTGGCGCACCAATAAATCAAAATAAAATCTTGACTTCCCAGATAACGTAGTGTTTCAGGAGTGTTGTGTAACAGATTGAGGAACCTAGATTATTTTAGACTATAATTCAGTCTTAATACCTGATAACTGGGATGCAAGAGGAATTTAATGATACTCTACTGATAAAGAGGTTTGTTTGTATGGTTGTTTTACTGGTTGTGCAAATTTATGGACTTGCATTTTAAATCCATTTAAAGACCCATTAAATGGTTTGACAAACTCATTTTCTTTATAAAAAGACCATTAATAATAACCTGCCTGGTTGCAGTAAACCAACGTGCAATTTATTTTATGTTCATGCTACAGAAAATAACCAATAAATGTGCCTTTGTAGAAAAAAAAATACTGATTTTGTATGAATTTATTAAAAATGAAACAAAATAAATCAATAAATGCTACAAGTGATTTTAGGCAACATAATATTTTAATGAAACGTGTGTAGAATTAGTTTATTTGTGTGTGTGTGTGTTTCTTTTAAGTGAGTATTAGCTGACAGCAAAGGTAATCTAAATGTAAAATCATGACGTGGTGCATAAAAAATAAACAAATTGTAAAAATATTGAGGCCACAAATAAAGAATTTGATCCCACTTCTTAATTTGTTCTCTCATTTTAATACAAAAAAAAATTGTACAATGTGGCCACAGTATAACTAAAATTAAACTGTGGGTAACCAATTAATTACGTAACTAATTAATAAAATAAGGCCACAAATGAATGAATAGTGGGAATGGATTCTTAATTTGTGGCAAAAATATCTATATTTTTAACCATTTTTCATAATTTCCACATGACAATTTTTTTTTTTTTTTCAGCTGATTAAAAAAAAAAAAAAAAAAAAAAAATGATTAGGTGTATATGGTCCTTGGAACATTAAAAACATTTACAATTTATAATATTTATTATTATTAATTATTATATGTTTTTTTTAGATATGGCTGATTGACTTATAAAGCTGGCTGAATAGTCAGTGACGAATGGAAATTAATAAATAAATTGTGTTTCTGATTGTCCAAACTAGCATATTACCAAAGCTATAATTTGTGAAATTTAAAATTTTTAGTTAGCTTGCAATCAAACCATTTAAGATACTACCTGATCACGCTGCTAGCATAGCATTCTCACTTAGCCTGTATCAACCTGAGGACAAACTTTCAGTATTTGATCAGACGACCCTTACAAAAATTAACCATGGTTTCACTACAAATAAATCCAAGAAAACATGGTTACTATAGTTAAATCATAAATGGTTTTGCTACACTAACCATAGTTTAACCATGATATTTGTAGTAAAACTGTGGTTACACATGGTAATGAATATGTCAAAAAAATTGAGAACAACTGTTCATTATTTGATTAGACTGCTGCATAACAACTGTTCATTATTTGATTAGACTGCTGCATATCAAATCCAGTGTCTATTGGATCCAATGACTAAAGCAAGCAACCCATTCATCGTACTAGCTTAGCATACTGTTAGCATAGTATTCTAGCTTAGCCTGTATCAATGTGCTATTTTGATAAGATCTTTAAAAATTATTATTGTACACATTATCAGTGTACTCCAAGGCATCTTGGGATTGTGATTGCCAGTTTGTCACAGAAGTAGCCTGAAATATTTAGACATTCACCAAACCGAGGCCGGAACATAATCCGAGACCACCTGGAACAAAAAAAAAACCCCATTTACATTCTGATCGGGTCTTGATGTTCTCCATGGAGCGAGTTTGGGCACAATGCAGTTTTGATTTGGTATTAAATTTGAAGAGCACCATTTCAGAAGGCATTATTTGCGCTTTGATAAGACTGAGAACATCAGTCGTTACAGGTTTTTACCCATGTAAATTTGTAATAAGTTTTAATTGTATATGCTGCCAGTATTGTACAGTTCTGCTTCAGTAAATTCCTGAAATGCAAAAGAGACTGATATACAGGGGCAGATGGAGAAAAATTGGATTTATTAGTCATTGGTGTCAGAGGGGCATGATGGGTCGTGGGGGGGCAAAGAGGAAAGAGGGGCAGAGCGCTGATTCAGAGTCGCTCTGGGAAGCGGCTGAAGAGGACGGAGGAGCAGTTTGTAGCTGGAGCTGCTTGGTGTCATTGTTGGTATCCGTCTAAAAGGGGTCCTGGGGGAGACAGAGAGGGAAATAATGCCCACTTCTTTTTTTAAAGTTGTTTTCGGTCACAGAAATGTTGAGTGTCCCCGTCGTTGTTTTATTCTTTGATTTGAAACCACATAGGCTAGTTAAAAAAGGTATTTTTTATTTGGAAATACATAAAGATGTATTTTTTTTTAAAGTTTGGATTTGGTCATTTAATCAGGCAGGTGGAGTCACATTTATCGGATTTGTTGATTAAATACTGAAGGGTAGTTTCTGGAAATGGTGTTATATTTGTGTTCTTGTGACTTATGGTAAATTAATTAACTTCAGGGTTAATGAATCTTAGTAATATTGTTTGATATATCTTACCATGTTAAGTGTGTAATTCCATAGATATTTTTTTTAAAGAACTTATTTTTCCATAATTCATATTACTTTATTGCAGCTCCATTGCTGAGCTTTTCCATTGTTTTTCTATATAAACTTGCTAGACAGAGGTGTTTGACTGTTGCACTCAAATCTTAAGACTTTGCAGGTTTTTTTTGTTTTTTTTCGTTTTGCTGACCTGGGTCTTTAAGTTTTTAAACACAAATGTAGTCTACTTCTTTAGTAGTAGTGTTGTGGTTCAACACTGTTATCCTGCAATATTTGTCCCTTGTAAAATAATTGTTTGATCTTTTTGAAACTGTGCGCTTTTTTGAGCACATGGTGCAAATAGAATGTTTCTTTCAAAATAGAATGTTTCATTTTGCAGTCTTCATGCTTTATTAGTATTTCAGTATGGTAACACTTCTACACTCAAGAGTTCAACTCTGTCATGGCAATACACACTGTAAATAATGTGATGTGATTAAGTAATATTATTCAATACATCTATTAGTTGTTATAACACTGATCTTCAACCCTGTAATACAATTAAAAAGTATTATTTATTGCTTGTTTTATTTATTTATTTATTTTACTAAATGTGTTACTATGGAAATTCAAAATGTATGTTTGCAGGTTAAAATAATGAAATAATGGGGTTGAAATAGGTCTGAAAATGTATGGTTAAATGTATATGTTTTTTATTTTATTTTATTTTTATGGAGATTCCACATTGTTATAGGATTTAAATAAATTGGGTTTCAAAATGTATGGTTACATTTTGGTTCATTTATTTATTGTATTGTATTGTTACGGAGTTGAAATAATATAGGTTTCAGTTACATTTTGGTTATTTATCGATTACATTTATAAGTATGAAAAATTGTAGTGTAACGGGGTTGAAATAATGTAGTTACGATTTAGTTGCATGTGCTAAAATATAGGTAACTTTGGGATAATTCGATTTTATTAGGTTACAGCAACAGCAGTGCTTTTTGATGATTATATCAAATAGAATTACTTATCCAACAACTGCACATATTCACTTTTATAATGTATTTTGCAAGACAATTTAAGATTGAAAAAAACATTGAGTAACCGTTCCCTGATACTCTGAGCCTGAGGTGGGCAAACAGTTTTTTGAAAGTTCAGCAGTAACCTTTTCATGTGAAATTAAAATAATTGACATTCAAATCTGCGCTTTTTTCCCCCTAAAAACGACCCATAGACAATAGCCTGAAGATAACAGAGAAGACGGCCACTCGTTTCTCCTTCAAGCCGAGCGTTTTTAGCTGTCTTTTACATCCAGCAGAATGAATTGCTCTCATTCAGTTCAGAGATTTACAGCCGTGTGAAGCAAATCAAAGGAGAAACCAAAAATCTGTAGGGGAGGAGGAACCGTATAGCCCCGCATGGCAAAAAGACAGCTTGTGTAGAGTTAGTGGAGAGAGAGTGTGTGTGTATGTTCACACACACACACACACACACACACACACACACACACGGAGTCGAAACGTGTGACCAGACAGGGGGGCGCTTGCTTCTGTTGCTCTCAGAGCTGTGCTTCTCTCTCGGTTGGAGTGTGTGTGTGTGTGTGTGTGTGTTTGAATCAAGCACGCCAACATGCTCTGTGGGCTACGGAGAGAAGTCAAGACCAGTTTTGGTGAGAATTGCTCTTTATTGGATTCAGGATTGGTTGATTAAAAGTGGATCCTTTAGTTTTATAAGGGAGAGCTGTGTGTGATTCTCAGCATAGGGAAATCTGACAGACGTGAGGTGAAGTTCAGCCAAAGTTTGCTTGTCAAGATGTTTGGTTTGATCTTGTTATTTGGACTGGGTTGGTTTTTCTTCAGTGTCTTGAAGTTTAATGGCTGTTTGTGGTGTAAGGACTAATGAATGACATTCAGGAATCGTGAGACTGAAGCTGAATATATGGTGTGTTGTATGGAGATATTGTCAGTTTTATACATGCTGATTTTTTTTTTACCATTTGCTGTAATGATATAAATGATATTTTATCTTTTAAGAAAGGTGTGCTACAACAAAGTACCGTAGTATTACCATGACTTTTTGGATATGGTACAATGGTAAACACCATGAAACCTGTTTAAACATTTTCAGATCATATTTCACCCCAAAATTGAAAGAAAGACAGAAATTAAACATGTTTTTCCCCCTTCCAAATTAGCATTACAAATGCATACAAATGGAACTCTCATTACTGTAATACAAAAAAAATAGTTATAATCATGATTGTGTTTTTGTTTTGCATTTATGCCTTTATGTTGGTTTTAATAAAATATATTTAATGTAATTATTTTTATGCATTAAATATTATTGTAATTATTATTAATGCAGAATTTGATGGATAATATAATATTTTTACATTAAAAAAATTAAATCATTTAAAAAATACAATTATATTACCACCATAATCATCATCGTGGTAGTAATTATTGTAAATTATGCTTTTAATGTATGCAGATTTTAATACAATTATTTATTATTATCATCATCCTATCATACGATCATCATCATCATATTGTGTTTTGTTAGCATTAGGCCTTTTATATAGTTGAATATTTTGTCTTTAATTTTTAATTTGTTTAATACTTTATTGTTATAATTATAACATTTCATTACCCACACAAACAATAATAATTTAAATATAATGTCAAAAATATATATTTTTGGGATACCCACCATAATCATCATCAGCATGGTAGTACTATTGTAAATTATGCTTTTTAATATATACATATTTGTAATAACAAAACATTTTCATAAATTAAAAAAATTTAGAATTATAAGAATTATAATTATTCTCAAACGATCAAATAATAACATTATTTAACAACGGAGAGAAAAATTGTTGTAAAAATACTGTCACAAAAATCCCAAATATTTGAAATATTTTTTGTTTTGGCAATATATATATGTGTTGTTTTATAATATATATATATATATATATAGTAATATATATATATATATATATATTTGTGTGTATATATATATATATATATATCTACTCTTTTAATTTAGTTTTGGAGTGAAAGTAATGAACAGTATTGCCTCAACCATTTTTCTTTCTTTGAATTACTTGCCTAAATTCCCTGGTATTTGAACTCCGTAATCATCCCGTACCATGGTATTTCCATCTGACACATCACTGTACCACATTACCCACCAAGCCTTGTGTGAAAGTTATGCTAAGCTGCTGTTGCCATGGCAATGAAGGGTCATACATATCGAATGCATAAAGTGGTCTGACTCAGTCTCCATACGTTATAATTGCTGTTTCATGCGTTTAAATCCACATACAGTAACATGTATGTAGATTCCCACTGTGATCTGGTTTTGCTGCTCATGAATGACACAGTGTTTGGAGATGAAAACCGTATTTATGAGCTCCGTTGAGCGAGTCAGGGGACGCTGATCTAATGAAGAGGAGCAGAGGAAGCCGTCACGCAACAGAGCTCAGTCTAATGTTCTCCCAGCGGGGGCCACAGACGCAACGACTGTGTGTGTGTGTGTGTTAGTAATGATGCTCAGACACTAGCTGAGACTGAGAGATCTTATCATCTATAAGCATGATTTGCTTTACTTGCTACCTGAGCTTGTACGACTATTTTTCAGTTCTACACACACACTCACACGTCTGGTCAGCTATCCTTGTGGGGACTCTCCATAGGCGTAATGGTTTTTCTACTGTACAAACTGTATTTTTCATTGCCCTACACCAACCCTACCCCTAAACCTACCCCCTTACAGGAAACTTTCTGCATTTTAGATTTTCAAAAAACTTCCTCTGTAATTATTTTATAAGCTTTGGTACCCGGGGAGACACAATTTAGACCCCACCATGACACGAGTCCTCATGAGTCTGTGTGTAGTCAGGTTTTAAGTACCCCCCAGGATATATAAACCAGCACACACACACACAAGCCAGGTTATGTTCTGTCCGGATACCATCTGCATGTTTTATGGGCTTAAACTATTTATCTTCGCACCTTTTGTGTGTATTTTTTTTTTCTTTGAGCGCAGAGTTTCCGAATGTGTTGATGAAATTTGTTAAAATGATAAAATATTTTTTTTTTTTCATTGGCAATTAACTTTGCTCAATATTTTGTGTTGTGATAGACAGTTATGAATCCAATAGCATGTATTAAATTTTTTTGGTTGTTAAATATAATTCGATTTGGCTTTCAGCCGCCTTCTGAAATTGAAGAAACATAAGCAAGCAATTCAGTGCTCGAAAAGCAAGCAAGTTTAAAAAAGGCCCAACCCAATAACAGTACAATATAAAAATAAAAAAATGTTTAAATTGTTTCATAAATTTAACTAATATTTTCATATTATGAATATTAATTAACTATTAAAATATAGTTGGGTTTAATGGTTGCTCGCAGCACCTTTATAATAATAATGCAAAAGAAAACACATGATGCACATTTTTTTAGTCATCATTTTGTCGAAGTAAAAGTAAAAAGTATTGTCGGCGCCAATAGCCTCGTGGGCTTTATTTCTATACTTTCAGTCAAACAGAACCCAAACTCACACCTTTAGTTGAAAATAATCAACGTTAGAAACCTTCATCAGTAACAACACGTTTAAGTTGTAAAAACACAATTAATGTACTTGCTTCTTACTGTTATTATTTATCAAACATTTTCATATTGCGAAAAGTGCGTCCAAACAGCAAGCAAGTTTTTCAAACATATTGAGCCCAATAACGCTGAATATACATGATGACTGCAATCAAATAATCCATCTTTAAGCGTCTCAGTCCACTTGAACAAACAATGATTACGCCAACAGCCGCCATTCTCTGCCGCCCACACAACACAACTTCTAATGTGGAGGAGCACAGCGTCCTCCTTCGCTGTCTTTCCTGTGACTACTCTCCCATTTACATCGCTGGCATTTTCAAACTGCTCATTATACTAATTGTGCCTTGTTTGTCCAGATGCTGCTTTGCTTGTTGCGTTGAGGTATTCAGGGGAAAGTGAGTTATGGTGATTGAAGGTGGAATAGGTGTAATTATATGTTTTCGAAGTATATCTCTTTAAATAATAATGGGCGTAATCATTGCATATCTGTAGCACTGTGAATTGCTTCGCAACTGTGGCAAGTAATGACAAGTTTGATGTGAAAAGATGAAGCAAGTGTTAAACGTGCCTTGAATTAGAATGCTTTGTCTCACAAGAAACCTCAGGGAGAATGATCTATAATTCTTTGCTCAATTAATAGTCTAAGAAACTCCTGGTGAATATGAAATTAGCTTTGTGACAAGGAGACAGTGTTCTTGGATCATAAAAGCTCTTTGATTTTCAGGAGTTAATACATTTGTTACTAGCAATGAGTCATTGTAATGTAATAGAATTATAGTAGAATTACAAGTCTTTTTGAGCTACATTAAACCAGGGGATTTCAAACTGGTGTGTGTGTGTTTGTGTAGTATGTATAATATATTATATATATATAATATATATATATATAACATAATAGGGTTCGCAGCACTATTTAATATAATCTAAATATAATAAAGAAAACACTAATATATTGTTTTAGAAGTAGTGTTTCATTTCTGCATTCTAAACACTGGTTCGGAATCATAAGAGAAACGCAATTGTAGTAAGTTAATCATATTTTTATATTATTTTTACACTTTTAATGCATGGCTTTTATGCAAATCAACCACAATCCATTCTCTTAGTCATTTAATTTTCATTGGTATTTTTCTTTTTCTTCTTTTACCTGTTATACATACAAAAAATAGGTAAAGAAATATAGAAATGCTTCATATAAGGCTACATCAATATGATTGTAATAATGAGTTCGGTCAAAAGTAATCTAATACTCAAAAAGTAGTCTGATTGTATTACTTAAAATGTGTAATGTAATGATTACGTTACGAACTACAATTTTTGTCATGTAATTTGGAATCATTAACAGACTAGACACTTTTTCATGTAAACCAGCTCTGTATGTTATATATATATATATAATATATATATAATATATATTATACCAACAACGAATCTATACAAGCACAATCTCTTCAGTTTAGTCTTTTCAATTCCACAAAATATAAAATAGGAGAACTAGACAGATGTTGTTAACACCACAGGGGTTTGCTTGTACCTATCTGGCCATCCACTATGTCCTGATGACAGGTTGTTAGTCCGTCCGTTTAAATTCGCTGTGATTTATGGTCATGTCCCGAGGGTGGGAATGCATTACATCTCCCGTGGTGAGCGGGAGACAGCCAGAATGAAGGTTCAGGGGTTAACATGCTGAAATTTGTTCCCTGTTAAACTTCCCACACCCCTGTTGTCAGACGAATAGCGCGAGCTGTCTGACATCACATTACCAGTCTAGGAAGGGGAAAACATGCATCTACCTTTTTGCCAGGGCAATTTAGCCTGTTCTCTTGGTGATTTACAACAGCATTACATCCTGTCACATCAAATAGGTCCCACCAATTCTTGAAGTATGAGAAAACATGTCCTGAAATGTTACCTTTTGTTAGTTTTGAAGATGGCAACTTTTCCATTTGATCTCCAGAATGTTAACTAGAATAAACACAGATAGTCAGTAGAAAGTAATACAATGAATTCTGTTTTTGTAGTTTATGTAGACTGTTTTGCCCATTATCAAAGATTATGTGATTTCATTAATACAAAATAGGAAGCTGTAACAAGTTACTATATGAGACTTGCAATTAATACCAGTAGGCTTTGATGTTAATATGTTGCTAAGCTAATCAATCTAATATGCACTAATATGCAAAACATGCCCACATATTGGGCAAATTGATTTAAATGGGGTCTGGTCTGGTGCTAGCATGCTAAGGTACCAGTGTGATACTCTGTAGTCCTAATATGTCCCTTATGAAAATTAACCATGGTTTTAATATAGTAAAAGTTTAGCAAACATGGTTTAGTGTAGCATAAAACCATGGTTAATTTGTGGTTCCCATGGTTTAACTATATTAACTTTTTTTTTTTTTTTGGTTTTATTTTTAGTGAATGGTTAATTTTCATAAAGTGTGGCATCCCTTTGAAAAAAACAGCATATCTGTATGTAGGATGTTGACCTGGATGTGATTTAAGATGGTCCTTTGCTGGTTTATGCTGGTCCTTTGCCACACATGCCCACATCAACCATCCAGGACCAGCATAAACCAGCAAAGGACCAGCATAAACCAGCAAAGGACCAGCATAAACCAGCAAAGGACCAGCATAAAACAGCAAAGGACCATCTTAAACCAGCAAAAGGACCATCTTAAACCAGCAAAAGGACCATTTTAAACCAGCAAAGGACCAGCAAAGGACAAGTTTAAACCAGCAAAGGACCAGCATAAACCAGCAAAGGACCAGCATAAACCAGCAAAGGACCAGCATAAACCAGCAAAGGACCAGCTAAAACCAGCAAAGGACCAGCAAAAAACAGCAAAAGGACCAGCAAAAACCACCAAAAGGACCAGCAAAAACCACCAAAAGGACCAGCAAAAACCACCAAAAGGACCAGCAAAAACCAGCAAAGGACAAGCTTAAACCCATCAAAGACCAGCATAACCCAAATGGCCAGCTCACCAGCAAAGGACAAGTTTAAAACCAGCAAAAGGAGCAGCCTAAAACCAGCCAAGGACCAGGCAAAGTAACAAGTTTAAAAAACCAGCAAAGGACCAGCATAAACCAGCAAAGGACCAGCATAAACCAGCAAAGGACCAGCATAAACCAGCAAAGGACAAGTTTAAACCAGCAAAGGACCAGCATAAACCCGCAAAGCCCAGTTTTAACACCATCAAAGGCCAGCCATAAAACCAGCAAAGGACAAGTTTAAACCAGCAAAGGACCAGCTTAAACCAGCATCCCAGCGTCAAAACATACCTAACCAGCATATGCTGGTTTTTTCAACAGGGATGCACAAATATATGGTAAAGATACCTCATACAGGAGAATTGACTTGTTTCTAAATCGACTCCAAAAGAGAATGATGTTCATATTTTGCTAATGTAATAACTCCCTGATAGTAAACCAAAAATGCGTACATAGCACACATGAATATGGGATGTGATATTAGCATACTGCTATGCTAACAGTGTAGTATTCTTAGTATGCAGCGCACAAATTTTGGATAAATATTGAGGCATAGCCTACATGTAGAATTTCTCTTGAAGCACACAGGAGATTCAACTTTCAATTGATTCTAGTATGGTTTGATGTTAGCATGTTGCTAAGATAATGATACTCTAATATGCTGGATACACGAATTTCAGGTAAATTTTAAGACATTCTGAAAGTCCTCTCCTCTCATTCAACTCTTAATTGTTTACAACTTGGTTTGGTGTTAGAATGTTGCTAAGCTAACAACATAGTACTCTAGAGAGCATATCAATTCATAAATTACAGAAATATCAGGTAAAATGGTCTATATACTGCTATTTTTCAGTATTGTGATGTCCACCATATTGGATGTACGTTTTCACTGAACTTGTTGCAATGCATCATGGAATACGCTATAATAAACACAAGCAATGCTGCTTTGTAGTTTGGCAAAAACAAACATTAGGTTGAAACAGCGAGCTGTCAAATGTTGTCTTTGTAGGCAGCACAATAAAATCTTAACTTTTCCTCACTGCAATGCTAATTAGCATGTTTGCTTTGAAAGCCATCCTATTTGTTTAGTCCAAAACACGTCCGGTGCATATTTAAAAGGAACAGCTGTGCACACATGGAAGAACGTGATTGGCAGCTGTGAGGCTTAATGGTGTACTTTAAAGTACCGGTTTGGGTTAATGTACCTGTAAATATTGCTAAGCGCTATTGCATTGCATTAAACAAATGGATATTTAAAACAAAACAGTGGCAGGTTGAGTGCTTTCAAAGGCAATTAACCCTTTTACCAAGTAGCCTTCCATCAAGATTTTGACTTTCAGAAAGCTTCAAGAACATAATAATTACAAGGTTTGGATCATTACCTAATTGCGACTAAATATACTAGAAGTATACTCATTCAAGGAACATCTCTCTGAACTTAAAATGACCCAACTCCCTAAACCCAAATCGGTCCGGAAAACTTCCAGTCCCGTTACATTCATGCCTGGAAAACCTGAAAAATCCCTTTAACACATCGCCCCACTATTCTGGTGTAGATATACAGAGTTCTGGCATGAAACTCTAGATGGCACTATCCGATAGGTCTAACTCAATCTAACCTAATGACATCATTATCACATGGCACAGTTGATTGGTTCTCCTGTCCGTACATTATCCAATGATCTCGCTGCTCAACATTCAAATATATGCCTAGTGCTTGCCGTAGCAGTTGCAACTTGCTTCAGAAACCCTCCACCTTCCCCAGCTCCACCTGTATAGATTTGCTACGAGGTGATTCATGTATGCTACATGTGGTTTATTTCATGTATGTTATATTTGCAGCAATATTTCTTACATTTTCACAGCAGCATGTTGTGGATGTATTGTTAGTAGCAAGTCTCGGTACTTGCTCTACCGCAGCAGCAGCGTAGCAGATCTATTCTGCCAAGACCAAATACATTAACATTGTCTTGTACATTACCATGCTAATCCCTCAGAGAGTTGTCATGACAAAAATGGTGTTCTGTGGGTTGTTTATGGTTGCCAAGCAATCTTGAAACCATGTCGCATTTATATGTGGAAAAAAGGTCTAAAGGAATGTTAAATATAAATATGGCCCTTCCAAGAAAAAAGTTTTTTAAAGGGGTTATATGATGCGATTTTAAATTTTTCCTTTCTTTTTGGAGTTTTACAAGCTCTTGGTGCATTAAGAAGAGCTACAAAGACTAAAGTCTCAAATCCAAAAAAATATTCTTAATAAAAGTTAAGAGTCAACCAAGCCTACCTAAAACAGCTCGTTCTCACACACCCCCACATGTCTACATCACGATGTGGGAAGATTTGCATAATGCCAGAGTCCAGCCCGGGGTCGTCATATGTGGTCGCCGCAAACCTGCCAGTCGCTCCTTTGTCGAATCCGCTGGCCTCTGCTCACTCTAGCCGCCGCTTACTCAAGGCCGTCGTGTGTGACGCTGTGTTTCGTTGTGAAAGCGAAACTACGTTGTTTGGTCTTCCAAAAGAGGACACAGCTAGAAATCAGTGGTTAAGTTGTTTTTTACAACACTGTTCCAGAACACTTCAAATATTCAGATGTGTGCCGCACATTTTATGGAGGACTGTTTCCTGATCCTGTTAGACTACAATGCCGGCTGTTCTGAATCACAGTTTGTAAGTACGTTTTTTATATATAAAGAATTTGCCACTGACATTCAAACGCGAGTTTTGAGCGGTGTAGAGTAGTGCTTGTTGTTTGTCATTTCTCCGATCACAAATGCAGACATGGTTTTATGTTTATACGGCGCGATGCAACACATAAAAAGACTGTATAAGTCATTATATTCCGTAATTATGTCTCCACTGGATGCAAAAAATGCCTAGTTTATAAAGGGTTTTAATGTTTTTGAATCATCGCATCCGGCCGGACAGGGCATCATCACAGTAAGGTAGGGGCGTAACATTTCTGTCACACGCTTGATTGGTATTCGGCCAATCACAACGCACTGTACATCTGGCCAATCACAGCACACCTAGCTTTTTCCGACCGATGAGCTTTGTAAAAATCGACTCGTTACAGAATACAAAACATAATGTACATTATGTGGCAAATATGGGTGTGTTAACCTTAAAACCTGGAAACATTTCAATAAACCCCAATACACAAACTATGTTCGTTTTTAGCACAGCATCTGCCCCCTTTAACACGGATCTTTCATCTTATTTCACCCACGTAATGTGCACGACATACATAGTTTTTTATTCCATTCAGCGCAAACATGCATTCTGTGTAAATGGCTTCTTTTCCTTTGTTTTGCGGTTGACAGTGCCCAAAATTGCAGCATTGATTCCCCATTTATCAGGTTCCAATGATTCTAAAGAATGTGAATTATACTGTCGCACTTCAAACAGTTTAAACACTATGATAGTTTCCCAGAAATGAAAATTTCAGGTTCATTTTCTCACCCATCAGCCATCCAAGATTAGGTGACTTTTTCTTCAGTAAAACATTAAAGAATTTTTAGCTACACCTGTGGTCCGTGGTGTTCCATAAAATGCAAGTAAAAGACTACAGCACTTTGATAGTCAAAACCCACAAGTAAAACAAAATTATCCCGGCTGCTGATGATATTTTGAGGACTTATAAGGCAACAATTGGTCTGTGCAAGAAACTGACATTATTTTACAACATTATTACCTGTAATTCAGAGCTTCAGGCAAACGGGGCAATCGGATTATTTTCCGTGAACCAGTTCTTTTAGTTTATTTCAGTAACTGTTCAAAAAAAATCCAAATAACCGATTCACCAGTTCACTTACATGATCACGCAATGATGTCCACCCAATAAAGCACCCAATAATGATGTGAAACTTGGATGTTTTACCTGTCTAAAGTATATAAAGTGAATGAACTAGTCTTAATCAACTCACCTTTTTACATAAACAATGAGAAACCATAAAAACTTTAATTTCACCCCTTCATTCAAGTGCTTGGTTCATGCATGCACATAAACCGTCTCAATGGTCTTCAGTCCAAGTCGGAACTGTTTCCTCAGTTCAGTGACTGTTGGAGGAACCGAAGCACTGAATGAGTTGAAGCACTGAATGAGTCGCCAGCATCATAGGATAACATACACCAAATTGGCTCATTTCAAGTCACAGTGACTGTCAGGCATCTGAAAGTGAGTTTTGATTGAGTAAGCTGTAGATCTGTGCTGCTCAAGCTGCAAACGGTTTCAGACGCTACAGTCTGATTTGATGAACTGATTCATCCAGTTCACTAAAAAGAACTGGTTCAAAAGAATGATTCGTTTGTGAACCAGACATCACTCCAGACCGTTTGCCTGAGGCTACAGATTACAGGTAATAATGTTGTAAATAATGTTCAGTTTCTTGCACAGACTGATCGTTTCGCTTCATAAGACCTCAATATGTCATCAAGAGCCATGGGTATTAACTTTGTGTTATTTGTGTTGCTTTTTTGACGTTCAAAGTGAAAGTAGTTGCTGACTTTTTTTGGAATCACTACGGACCATGGTTTCAGCTAAAAATCTACTTTATTGTTCTACTGAAGAAAAAAAGTAAAAGTAAATTACCCTGATAGTAAGTAAATTAAATTTTCATTTTTGGGTAAAGGACGGATATGTTTGATAATCAACATTTAAAAAAAAGCAGTGCTCAAGTTAAATGAAAAAAAAAAAAAGATCCTAGACCTTGCATTTTTTTATTCCACATATTTATCACAAACAAATACGTGTTTTGAAATGTCCCCTTCTGTTTGTTTTGCGCCGTATACTTTCTTTGCATCGTTGATCAGCCAAGAACATGACGTCATGTGATCGATTTTACCCTCTACAAGAGAAGCCTTTGTATGTAAATGTATTTGTGGATGTGCATTAAATTTGCAAGATTAGCTACAATTGTGTGTGTGTTTTGGTGCTGTTTCTTGGGAAGTTTAAGTGTGTGAAGTGTGTGTGTTTGCAATCAGTGTGTGTAGCACATATCACCCACATTGCAGGTTCCTTTCCTGGTAAAGCTTCTGGCTGTTTGGTGCTGATAATGGGCAGTAATTACTGGAGGACATGTGGAGTTTAAACAAAGAGAGACTCGCGCTCTCTCAGATTATAGCAACCGTATCTTCAGCTTAATTAGAGCCATTCATTTGAGCAGTTTACCTCAAAAAAAGAGTTGCTAAAGGTGTTCGTGCTGAATAGCCTGCATTCACAATAGTCTTTGAATAGAACAGTTTCTGGTGTATCATGATCTGCATATTGTTATAGAAATGTAGTATTGTGTTATTTATTGTGCATTTATTAGTAGTGCTTGTTGAGTGACTAATATAATAATTATTATATTTTCTGCTACTCAAGTTAATATTTATTTATTTATTTACTTATTTATTTGTATTTATTTTTATTTGTATGTTATCACTGCAGACTGCAATTTTTATTTATTTATTTGCTTATTTATTTTTTCGTATGTTATCACTGCAAACTGTATTTATTTGATTGATTGATTGATTGATTGATTGATTATTTATTTAAGCATATAGCTCCAGTTTCCTTCCAGGCCCTTGAGGTGAAGCTAGGATAATTTTTTTTATTTTATTTACCTATTTTTGTGCAGTGGCACTTCGGTGCATGACAAAAACAGATGATTCTGTGCTTTGCGAGTTTGGTACCCGTCACCGCTAAATCGCTTCCTTTGATAGGTGACTCGTGAAGGTTTCCAAAACCCTCGAGCAAGCGGATTAGACGAATGCTGCTCATCACAGTGAATGCCGATATGCTGGAGTTTTCTGCCAGCTGGGAGGGAGTTTCGTTGGTTTGGTCTTGTGCTAGAGCTGGAGGCTAATCCCACCGTTGAGCCCTGTCAGTAATAGGTTTCAAAAATACAACAATAAACACTTTAGATTGCTCCCTGCAGACTGTCTTCGCATTCTCACTAAGGCATGCTCATTTTTTAGCACTTGTCTGGTCTCATTTTGTCCTCCTTTGGCGAGTGGCAAAAGGTATTTTATTCCGTTTTTATTTGGTTTGGTCACACAACATGTCACATAAGGGAATTTACGATTGCAGGAGCTTGAATGTATTGATGCATTGTCCTAATGATGTTATGTTTTGAAGCGTGTAGTTCAACGAACAAACAGTCAAAACAGAACAGACTTTAGTTTGAATTATGGTATTTAGTGGTTTTTGCTAAGGCTTATGGATTTGAACAAGCGTCTTAAGTATTACATTTTGGCACAGAAGTGATTTGTGAAAAATATACAATAGACTGACATTAAAGGAGGGAATACAACAAGACCTAACTGAGATTTGAGTTTTGGCTTCTTTGACATGGACCATTAATTATACAATAAGTATTGAGCTAATCATGCTAAAAACTAATCAGAAACCAATAAAAGCAATATAATAATGTGTTAATCATGCTGACTCCTACATAGACAAAAAAAAAAAAAAAAAAAAAAAAAATAAAAACATAAAAGCAGTATAGTATTGTGCTAATCATGCTAAAACTCTTCAGAAACCCATAAAAGCAATATAGTATTGTGCTAATCATGCTAAAATTTAATCAGAAACACATAAAAGCAGTATATTATTGGTGTAATCAGCACAATCAATCAAAACCTCATCAATCATTAAAAAAAAAAAAAAAAAAAAAAAATAATTTTGTGTTCATCATGCTAAATCTCATCAGAAACCCATAAAAGCATTATAGTATTGTGCTAATCATGCTAAAATTTCATCAGAAACACATAAAAGCATTATAGTATTGTGCTAATCATGCTAAAATTTCATCAGAACCCCATAAAAGCATTATAGTATTGTGCTAATCATGCTAAAATCTCATCAGAAACCCATAAAAGCATTATAGTATTGTGCTAATCATGCTAAAATCTCATCGGAAACCCATAAAAACGGTATAGTAATGTGTTCGTCATGCTAAAATTTCATCAGAAACCCATAAAAGCAGTATAGTATTGTGCTAATCATGCTAAAATTTCATCAGAAACACATAAAAGCATTATAGTATTGTGCTAATCATGATTAAATTTAATCAGAAACTCATAAAAGCATTATAGTATTGTGCTAATCATGCTAAAATTTAATCAGAAACACATAAAAGCAGTATATTATTGTGCTAATCATGCTAAAATCATCAGAAACCCATAAAAGCATTATAATATTGTGCTAATCATGCTAAAATCTCATCAGAAACCCATAAAAGCAGTATAGTATTGTGCTAATCATGCTAAAATTTAATCAGAAACCCATAAAAGCAGTATAGTATTGTGCTAATCATGCTAAAAACAACTCAGAAACCCATAAAGGCATTTTAGTAATGTGCTAATCATAAAACGCCTCGGAGAACCATAGTAATTAAGGTAATGATATGCTAAAAATGATGATTATCAAAGTCTCAGAAACTCATAATGTGCTGATTCTGCTAAAAACTCCTCAGAAACCTATAAAAGCAGTATAGTATTGTGCTAATCATGCTAAAATCATCAGAAACCCATAAAAGCATTATAATATTGTGCTAATCATGCTAAAATCATCAGAAACCCCATAAAAGCATTATAATATTGTGTTAATCATGCTAAAATCTCATCAGAAACCCATAAAAGCATTATAGTATTGTGCTAATCATGCTAAAATTTGATCAGAAACCCATAAAAGCAGTATAGTATTGTGCTAATCATGATAAAATTTAATCAGAAACTCATAAAAGCATTATAGTATTGTGCTAATCATGATAAAATTTAATCAGAAACTCATAAAAGCATTATAGTATTGTGCTAATCATGATAAAATTTAATCAGAAACTCATAAAAGCATTATAGTATTGTGCTAATCATGATAAAATATCATCAGAAACCCATAAAAGCAGTATAATATTGTGCTAATCATGCTAAAATCATCAGAAACCCATAAAAACATTATAATATTGTGCTAATCATGCTAAAATCATCAGAAACCCATAAAAACATTATAATATTGTGCTAATCATGCTAAAATCATCAGAAACCCATAAAAACATTATAGTATTGTGCTAATCATGCTAAAATCTCATCAGAAACTCATAAAAGCAGTATAGTATTGTGCTAATCATGATAAAATATCATCAGAAACCCATAAAAGCAGTATAGTATTGTGCTAATCATGCTAAAAACAACTCAGAAACCCATAAAGGCATTTTAGTAATGTGCTAATCATAAAACGCCTCAGAGAACCATACAATCAGTAATTAAGGTAATGATATGCTAAAAATCATGATTATCAATGTCTCAGAAACCCATAATGTGCTGATTCTGCTAAAAACTCCTCAGAAACCTATAAAAGCAGTATAGTATTGTGCTAATCATGCTAAAAAAAACAAAAAAAACCCCCATCAGAACACCTTAACGGTATAACTACATGCTAAATCAGTAATCAGTACCTGAGAACATTATTGTCATAATATACTGTTGTTCCAGCTGTAGTGTTGCAGAAATAGAAACAGTTTCTTAAATGGAGTCACCTGTCGCTCATCACGTATTGTCATTGCGGCTATTTACCCTGCTGGACCACCCCCCCAATTAAAACCAGCCTAAGCTGGTTTGCTGGTCTTAGCTGGTTTAAGATGGTCTTCCATTTTGCTCTACACACATTCAGAAATTCTTCAGAAATTCTTGTCGTAAAGGGTTTACTAAATAGGTTGCTTTTCTTTTTAATAATATTTTCAATTTGAAGAAAATATGTTACAAGTAAGGTTGTAGTTCTCAGTCATTTGAAAAGTAGACAGAATTCTGGCTTTTCATATCGCTTGCACTATGTACATTAGTATGGGCAAGCTCGTACTGCTAACATAATAAGAAAATATCCTTGTCACTGCTTGCTGGAAGACTTTACCTCCTTAACCACCTAACGCAGCATACGCTAGCAGGTGATGTATCTGTCCCGCCATCACTCTTTCCTGCTGCCATATCCTTCCTCACTGCAGGTTCCCTCATCGTAATGCGCTTGTGAGTTTCTGTTTGTGGCCCTATTCAATATTTCACCTCAGAATTAAGTTTTATTATCATGGGCTCATTCTCTTATCATTCCATACCTTTCCACGCTTAACTTTTCCTTCTGCATTGGATACAAAAGAGATGTAGTAGATTGTTTTTTGTTCAAGTTGCTCTTTTCCTATAAAAAATGTCCAAGTTCTAAATCTAGTGAAACTGTGCAATATTTTAAGTCCTGATGTATATACAGCATGTGGCTATGCAGTATTAATACTGGAGCTTACAGCCCCAGTGGTTGTCTACTTTCTTATTTGGAACTAGCATCTTGCCATTCGCTAACATGTTGTTATATTAATTATATGTGTTATTATATTCTTATATTATATTATATTATATTATTCGTATCTATTATAATTTGTTTTATGTTTATTTTTTGATTTTTTGTATTGTTTTTTTTGCATTTTGTGGTTTTTTTCCTTTTTGAGTGTTTAGTTTTTTGTTTGATTTCATTTTGTTTTTTTCCGTGTGTTTTTTGGTCAATTTTGTGTTTTGTTTGTTTGTTTTTTTATTTCTGTTTTTTTTGTCGTGTTGGGGTGTGTGTTTTGTTGTGGTTCTGTGTGGGGTTTTGTGTGTTTTGTTTTATTTGTTTAATTTCTGTTTTGTTGTTGTTGTTTTGTGTATTTTTGTGGGGGTAAACAAAACATGTTTACCTCCAAATCTTCAAGAAAATCAAAGCCAATCATCTGAACAAAATTTGTGCCAAATTTTAGGTTGATATCTCAAAAAAATGTATTTTCTTTTATAGGGCACCTATTATGCAAAATTCACTTTTACATTTTGTTTGGACATAACTGTGTGTTGGCAGTGTGTGTACACAACCACCCTATAATGATAAAAATCCACCCGCTCCTTTTTTTAATTCTCCATATAACAATAGCAGCGTCTCAGAGCAAGCCGATCACAGAATCCGTAAAAGGTGACATCACATTTTACAAGCCCCGCCCACGACTGTTGATGGACACTGCCGTATTAGCATAGACCCCACCCTGAGTGAGCCGCACACAGTCCGCCATGTTTATCGTCACGCTAGAGTATTTAAAAGCAGCATTCAAGTAAGAAATGTCTTCTTATTAAGGCTATAGACGTTATTCAGTCCAGAGCAGTAATTTTCTGCTTTTATTGTATTGTTTGGGTCATATTAACAACATAGAGAGCAGTATAGGTTTGGTATATTACGCTGCTTTCACTTAATACACAGATCTAATATAAACATGTGATTTCTTTCCCATCGTTTTACCTTCACAGACATAACCGACTTTTTTTTGTAACTCATGTGTGTTTTTAACAAACTTGTGTGTGAAAGAGAACTTAGTGTTACTCATTTGCCGGTGCACACTTTCATATGCGTGCTATGCTGTTTGCGCTCAGAAAACTGTCTATCAGAAGTTTAAACTAATATGGTTTAAAACACATGATTTCAGCGCGATACACATGATAATCAGAACCAAAACATGTTTTTTTTTAGCAGTTACAAGCTGTAATGGCACAGCTTTATTCTGGAAAAGGGGGCGGGGAGCAACAGCTCATTTGCATTTAAAGAGACAGGTCCAAAAAAACTGCGTGTTTCTGCTTCCACTCAAATTAGGCATTTTCAAAATTATATAATAAAAGATCTGTGGAGTATTTTGAACTGAAACTTCACAGACACACTCTGGGGACACCAGAAAGACTTATATTACTAAAAAGGGGCATAATATGTCTCCTTTAAGTAAGATTGTGGATGCAGTACTAAACTTTTTTCACTAGATGATAGACAGGGACGCTTGATTTCCATTTTATTGTTTCAGTGTTCCTGAACCATATATTTCCATATGTTTAAAAATATTTATGAAGTAGAACATCCTGTCAGAAATAGTTTGGGCCCAACTTTATAGTTCACTTGATTCAATCTCTAAAACAGAATCTATTGCTATTTATCTATTGCTCTGTCATTTATTTGAAAAACAGTCACCAAATATGAAAACTAGAGTCTGAGACCTTTCAAATGATGTATAGTTTGTCAAGATTACTTTAGGTTTAGACGAAGATATTATCGTTAAAAAAATCTGTAATCACAAACATGTGTGGGGAGTGGCCTCACAATAGTGGTTAAAAACATTTTTATAAATCATAAATTCATATATTCATTCTTTGTAATGTCTGAAATATATTGATATTAAAAGTTAATTGATTGTGTTTTTTTTTCATATCGTAATTTTTGCATTGCTGTTCCCTGCACACTGTAACTCTACATTACTAAACTATTATGTCTCCCACTTATAAATAAAACAGAAAAGTAAGTTAGACAGGTTTTGGACTGGCTATGAGAGAGAGTACTGGGGCAGAACTTTTTTTTGTTAGATGAAGTATTCCTTAATTTTTTCTTTTATTTAAAGGAAACACAAGCGAAAGTTTATGAGCTTAATAGTATCATAACAATGGCAGCAACAGGTGTTACCTTCTTTTGGCTAAATACATTAATAGTGTTTGTCCTGCTGGCGTGAAAAGATGAAGTGAATTGTGTCAAGCAAAAGGAAGCTCCAGAGACGCTTAGTGCTGATGAGCCAAGTGCACAAGGGGAAAATTCTAATTTATGTAGAAACTTTGAAGAAATTAAACTATTCCTGCCATGAATATTTTATCCACTCCAAATTAAGCATGTGCACTCAGCATCCGGCCTTGACAGAAACACATCCGAAGACTTGTCCACACACTGTTTTTCTATAAAGAATGAATTAGTGTTTTCTGTGATATTGCTGTCAATAGATGACAATCCACATTACATGTCTCGGGATGCTAATACTCCGGCACTCAAAGAGACCGTTCATCGTCTAATACGCTTTGATAGAAGTGTAATCCAATCTATTTATATGAATAATGTGTTTTTTGCTATTTCATTATTTAAATGAATTATAGAATAGAAAGAAAGATCTAATAATACCAAATAAATAAGGGAATGTGCTAATATATTTTAATGTTTTTATGATTCTATAGATAATCGATCCACTATCTATCTAATCACCTATCTATCTATCATCTACTATCTATACACTATCTATCCGTCCCGTCCACCATCATCCATCCATCCACCGTCCATCTGTCCGTCCGTTCCGTCCGTCCTCCGTCCGTCCGTCCGGTGCGTCGTCCAGTCCATACCATCAATCCATCCCATCCTCCATCTATCTATCTATCTAATCTATCTATCATCCATCCATCCATCATCCATCCGCTTCTATCCATCCATCATCCATCCATCCATCTCTCTGTCCATCCATATCTCTGTCTGTCCGTCCGTCCGTCCGTCCATACCGTCCCGTTCCGTCCGTCTGTCCTGTCTATCTAGCGATCTATCCTATCTATCTGCTATCCCCCCGTTCCCCCTATCCGGTTTTTTTTTTCCATCCCATCCATCTATCTATCTATCTTTCTATCTAGCCATCATCCATCCATCCGTCCATCCGTCTATCCATCCATCCATCCATCAATCAATCAATCAATCAATAAATCTATCTATCTATCTATCTATCTATCTATCTCATCTATCTATCTATCTATCATCTACCATCTATCTATCTATCTATCATCTATCTATCTATCTATCTTCTATCTATCCATCCATCATCCTCCGTCCATCTATCCTATCTATCTATCTATCTAGCGATCTATCTATCTATCTCTCTATCGATCTATCTATCTATCTATCATCATCTATCTCTCCGTCATCCATCCCTCGTCTAATCCTCCATCCATCCATCCATCGTTTTTCTGTCTGTCTGTCTGTCTGTCTTTCCGTCCGTCCGTCCGTCCGTCCGTCGATCTATCTATCTTGATACAATGTAACAATGTATTGCCCTGTAACTCTATATATTGTATATTTTTTATTATTACATTGCATGTAAGTTTAATAGTTTATTTATAGTTTAGATGTTATTTTATGGCATTTTAATAATAATAATAATAATGAAATATATCAGCACATTCTCCTTATTAATTTAAATTGCATTATATTAGTATTTCACAGTAATAGTCATTTTTATTGTAATTTTTAGTGAATTTTTTTAGTTTAGTTATGTTTAGTTTAGTTTTTGTATCATGGTGCAATTTTTATTGAAATTCGCAAATATTAAAGCCAGTTAAAAAATACTAACATGATATACACACTTTACATTTTTAAATTATATTTTATAATGACAATGCAATTATTTATTTGTTTATTAAAATTGTTATTGATGTGTTTTTCTCTTAATGTAGTCCAAAAGTTATAGGGTGAGATGTTATAATTGATTTTTCACATGCAAAATAATGGTTCTAAAAATAATCATCCTTCAAGCATAAAAAATGTTTTGTTTGTTTGTTTGTTTATTTTTTTTATTTGTGTGGGTGTTGTGTGTGTGGCAGTATACCCAGGCACACTCTTGACAGTTTTTTGTGGATTCACTCACCAATAGTGTTTTATATGCAAGCACATAAATTGACTACAGCTGACGTCATTTTTCACAGTCGCATTTAGAGTTGACTGCTTTCTCTAAGTTATTTTTATTGTTTCTCTTGTCCTGCAGATGATGGGCCGTACTCTAAGGGGAACAAGGACTCAACGGGGCCAGACAACTCACTCACATCCAGAAGACAAAGCATCCCAGGTACGCTGACTCTCTTTCTATGCCGTCTGTTTGTGCCCACACAAATCCTCCCAGCTCCGCTCCTTCAGCGTCTTTTGATCTGGGGGATCATGTCTGTCTTTCCCCACTGGGGATGTTTGAGCTCTTCTTGCCACATTGGTTTGGATGGCTGTTTGAGATGGAGAACGCTGGGGGTTTGAGGGGTGTTGTTAAAGCTTTATCCAGATGTTTCCTGCGGTTCTCGAGAAGTGTCTGTCTGAGTCATTCTGCTAGCTTGAAGCGCTTGCTGATCCAAGACCTCTTTCTTCTTTAAAACTAATTGGATTAGCGGAGTCAACTCAAAGTGTGACTTTGGAAAAGTTTCAAAATGACGTCTTAAAGCAGAACAGACATTTTCAAAGGTTATTTTACATTTGGCTTGTGTTTTAATTTCATTAAACTATTTTTTTTTTTTTTTACGAAACCTACTGCAGCTTATTTGATACATGAATCTTCTTAATACAAAACTAATGCTGTGTGTATATTTGTAACTTTATATTTGTGTTTTGATATGTGTATGTATATATGTATATGTACATTTCATTTATATACTAAATGAGTATAACTTATACTTATTCAAAAGTTGTAGAAGTAATCTCGTTTGTCCACCAAAGCCTTCAATTCAGTTCCTCCAAAATACAGTCAAAACAAAACAGTACTATTGTGAAATATTAAAATAAATGGATAAACCTTTAAATATACAGCATTTATTTGAAAGTAATATGTTGAAACATTCTAAATTTTGATCAATTTAATGTAATCCTTGCTGAAGAAAAGTATTACTTTCTTCAAAAAACACGACAGACTTCCCCCAAACTTAAATTAAGTGAAGATGTTATCTGCATTTTTAGCCATTTTTAAATTAAATTAGCCAGAGCATTTATATAAACAAACATACAAGAGTTTCTGTTTTAATATATGATATGATATGATATGATATGTGATATGATATGATATGATATGTGATATGATATGATATGATATGATATGCATTTTCAGAATTGATATTATGGGAATCATTTTAATAGTTTGAAAAGACAGAGCTGATTGTGTGCATTCGGTCCATTACATTTTTACTTGTGGAAAACATTTTAGTTCCAAGCTGTTCACATTTAAACCCACACAGACATTGGCATGATTAGATTAGACTCTGTGAGAGATTTCGTGACACAGCTGGATTCCAGAAGGAAGTGTAGCATCACAATTTCTGCTGCACTACTGGTGTGTGATAGATGTTTTCTTTCATGTGCCTCTTGGTTTGGACTTTATGTTTAAGAATTCATATAATCACAGCATGAATTTAAGATTAGATGTGGTGTAGCATTTAAAAACAATCTTCAGCTTTCGTAATATAGAGAATTCGTAAAATTTCTCATCTTTAGTTAGATGGGAGTAAGTGCAGCTCATTTGTATATCCAAAATAATATCTGAGACCATCTGAGTGATGGAGGGTGAGTGTCATAATAACATGCTGCCGACTTCTGTCTCTTGTGTGTGTGTGTGTGTGTGTCTGTTGTGTTATGGCCTAAAGAACTGCGTGGGGTTACACTGGTTGAGCTGATTAAGAAGGAAGGAAGCACTTTAGGTCTCACCATCTCGGGCGGAACAGACAAGGATGGCAAACCACGCGTCTCCAACCTGCGGCCGGGTGGACTGGCGGCTAGGTGAGGACTCATCAATGTAACCTCACAAATTCATAACTCATTAGCTGTATCAGCCAATCAGAGAATGACAAAGTGGTCACCTGACATCTCAGAAAAACACCAAGCCAAACTGACAGACATACTTGACCTGAAAGAAAAAACTGACCTTAGCAGCCAGTTTTTGTTAATGCTCGCTAATGTGTCAATGCGTACTTTTGTTGCAAACTTAACATTAGTGTTTAGCATTAGCATTTTTGAGTTACTGTGGCAGTAACAAGCCTAAATACTTAAGTGGTCAACAGAATTGTTAATTTGGTCAGCTAACTTCGCCAACAAGATTCAGACTGTTATTCTGCAATTACAGTACATTAGCTGACCTGAAAGAGAAAATTGACCATAAAAGCAGCTAATTTATGCTAACGCTCTCTAATGCAGTAACGTAGTTTTTCGCATTATTGTTTTTGTGTTACTGTTGCAATTACAAGCCTCAATAATTGTTGTCAATAGAATTACTTTCAAATATCTCCCTTATGAAAATTAACCATGTTTTAATTATAGTAAAAGAGTAGTAACCATGTTTTTTTTTTGGCGTATTGATTACCATTTATAATTTTACTACAAATAGCATGGTTAAACCATGGTTAGTGTAGCAAAACCATGGTTAATTTTTGGTTACCATGGTTTAACTATAGTAACCATGTTTTTTTGGTTTTATTTATAGTTAAAAGCATGGTTAATTTTCGTAAGGGTTGTGATACTTAACGATACCTATTAAGGTAGCTAGCTATAAGATAAAATATGGTTGTGGCTAGAAGGGATTTATCTATGGCTGGAAGTGATTTAAACAGTTGTTCTGCCATTACACTCACTGACCTAGAGAAAACTGACCATAGAGGCAACTAATTTATGCTAATGATGTAGCATTGTGTACTTGTTGAGTTATGTTACATACTTAATGTTTTGTTAAATTACAAATTTTGTGTTACTGTGGTGGTAACAATCCTTAACGTTCAAGTGGTCGATAGAATTCAATTATTTATATACCTTAAATTATTTATAAATATTTTATATACCTTCAAGTATTTATGCTATTAGTTAGCTTTAAATTAAACATTGCAATAATTTAACTAGTTATAGCTAACACGCTTAGCAAGATTCAAACTGTCTTTCTGCTATTACAGTTGCTGACCTGAAAGAGAAAACTGACCATAGAAACACTTTGTCCATGCTAACGATGTGTGGACAACCAAAAGCAAAGTGAAAATTTGCGTCACGTTACTCGCTCTAGTTTACTTGCGGGATGTTTTTCTTGTCACGAATAAAAACAATAAAATCCATTTTCTGATACAACCGGACGTGTCAAAAAGCTCTTCGCTGATTGGCTTGCGCGAAAACGCGTCATGCGAATTTTCCGCTCGAGTTGAAATTTTTCAACTTGCGCGGAAGACACTATTGAGACAAATTGCATGCGTTAGCGGTGAACACGTCACACAATTTACGTCTTTCGTGTCACTTGGCACAAATTTGCATCTTTGCATTGAATTTGTATGTAATCTACTCACTCAAATAATTAAATTTGTTTTTGGTGTGCACACACCATAATTTCTGCGAATGTAGCAACATGTATATGTTGCGTTATGTTACTTACTTAGCATTAGCATTACTGTTTTTGTGCTACTGTGGTAGTAACAAAGCATCAATGCTCAAGTGGCCAATAGAATTACCTTGAAGTATTTGTGTTATTAAACAGGATTAACTATGAAACTGTGCTATTAAACAGGATAGCTAGATATAAGCTGAACATAACAACAATTTAACTAGCTTTAGCAAGCAAGATCAAGATCAACAGGTAAGATTCAGCAAGAGTTTGCTGTACTGCCTACAGTAGAAACAGCTATTTAATGCAACACATTTTGTTGCATTATGACATTCTGGAATGCAACAGTACATATAACCCGTAGGTACACTAAGTTGTGAGCCTTAGTTTTTCAAATTCTTTTTCCTCATACTCACTTTTGATTAAACTCATTTCTGTGATGTGAAAGTTTTCCCATCTTCAGTTGTTTCTTCTTTCCTTGTGGCTGGTATGAGGATGTTATGGAGCACATCTGGGCTGATGACATATTTTTGTCAGGCATCATTGTGCTAGCTCATGTACGCCCAGAGGACAAAAGGGAGTGAATAGCATTCATTTGTCTAATTAGCATCTAAATGAGCATATTTATACTCCCTGTGGGATGTTCAACACCAGATAAGCAGTTCTCACTTTGCATTTACTTTCCATTCAAAATATAATTATGTTTTCTATGTTTTTGATCATTGACGGAAATCTTTTCTGGACCTTCATATGTTATCTTGTTAATTTCTCTACATTAAATGTTGAATGCTTACAAAGCTAATTTCATTAAACATTCGAAAAGCCAACTTTTACATTGTTCAACAAAAAATAGTGTGCTAGATATTAGCTAAACTGTTTAATTACTCTAATTTCAGTAATTACATGATTGAGTTACATTTCAATGTGTCTCAGGAGCGATCAGCTCAATGTGGGCGACTACATCAAGTCAGTCAATGGGATCAACCTGACCAAGCTGCGTCACGACGAGATCATCAGTCTGCTAAAAAACGTAGGCGAGCGCGTCGTGCTGGAAGTGGAGTATGAACTGCCTTCACCTGGTAGGAAGTTGAGTATTCTGACTTTTGCCTGTCTTGTGGCATGTTCCTGTCAATGTAACCCTGGTCTGAGCCGATCTCAGACCTCATGAGTGAATATCATCGTGAAAATGTCTTTGCGTCAGTAAGTCCACTTCAGTTTGTGTATATAAAATTATACACAGTAATGGAGAATGCATGGCTGCATGTTGAAAGCTGCTGTGAATCATTTTTGTATGTTAAAATACTTTCTCAGATTTCAACAGAGACATCTATAAGTAAGCCAGTCGGTTATTTTGCAAAGTTGTTAAAGTATTACTCTTGGTTTGAGTGGCGGACATAGAAACATTAGCTTGACCAATTTACCAACATGTGATCCTTAAAAACCTCATGCAATAGTTTTGATGAATGCAATACCATGATATCAGCGATGGAGGGATATTTTGCCCAGCGATGTGTTACATGTTCTCATAAGTAATTTGCTTTTTTGAACCAAAAACATGTTTTAAGAGAGGTCAAGAGCTGCCAACCACACAGCTTTGCAATGCTTTTCGCGACTGTTTGTTAGAACTATGATTTTGGGAAATAGAAAATTATGGAACTATAATGGATAACAACCACACTTTTGACCAAAGTTGGCTAACAGTGCTTTTGGGAAACTCACCCCAGGCTGAATTATTGGCAGATGTTTGGTCAGTTGGAGATTGTTGTCAGTTTACGGGCTGGTAATCTTCAAAGCTTGTATGAAATCATACAAAATTTTAAAACTTGTAAACGAATAATAAGCATTTTTTTGTTTGTTTTTGAATACATTTTACAAAATGTGTTGAACATTTTCCAACCATTTCTAGATATCACATTGCCATTGACCAATTAAAAAAGAAAAAAATATATTATTGACCTCTAGTTAATATATCAAGATTTAAATTTGCACATCCACACTCTCTGATTATAATGGATTGAGGTGATTGTCTCTCATTGGCTCAGTTTGGCATGTGTTGTGATATACTGCAATCGTTAGCCAGTCTATCTTGTGCATGGCAGATAAATTGTCTGTTTTATAACCTCAGTGTTTCTGGCTGACCTTCTGCTGAATGTCAGTTTGCATCTGGATTTATTTATCTGATTGTCCACCAGAACTGGCCATTCGCCCAGTAAAAGGTGCTGATTTAGAGATGCTATTGCCTCTTTCCTGTCTCTGTTGTCCCTCTTAGCGCCAGACAGTACCTCAGGTGTTATTTCCAAGACAATCGAGATCTGTTTGCAGAAAGAGGGCAACAGTTTCGGCTTTGTTATGCGAGGTGAGTTTGGGTTTGTTGCCACTCATTTTATTTTATTCGTGTTTTGGCCATTTCCTAAAATCAAATGTTGCAGATTTAACTAAGACTACAGCATTTGTGTGTGTTATAATACAGGTGGATCCCATGAGGACTGGCACAGATCTCGTCCTTTGGTGGTCACACACGTCCGGCCTGGTGGTCCTGCTGACAGGTAATGCATAACTCAAAATTAAGCATTTTAAGTTTCTGCAAAAACTTTTTTTTTTGTCACTGATGCCATTTTGTACAATGACTTGTTGTCAGTGATTTATTTAATCATCAAAAGTGTCCACTAATAGAGGAGTCAACAAGATAAATTGAGTAGTATTCGGCAGGTCATGTGATCTCAAAATGGCCACCATCACGAGGGGCTACCCGTCTGATGTAGAATAAATTAGCTTTTAAAACTTATTTGCCAAATAACTTGCACTGGATATGTTAGCTTAGCTGGCTAATTGATTAGCATGCTTACCGAAAACATAACCTCATTTTGTTGGTGTTAAACTCTGCTTTTAACAAACAACATGTATAAGGAACACAGTTCTTGTTGCAGTCATCTTCCATGTTTGGAGCATCAGTAACACACTAGTTGCATTTTATCCAATTCCAGAAAGTAGGCCAGAGATTTTAGATGGCTAGCTATTATTCTTGGTTTTAGGATTCTCCGTGCCTCTCTTACCAACCACTTTTCCCTACTTATATCAGCATCACGCAACCTGCCAAAAGAGAAAAATAAATAAACGTGTCTGGAGAGAGAACATCTTCAATAAAACCCCTTTGATGTTAGAGACAAAGGCTGCCTTGATTGATGGGTGGAAATTGTATACATTGTCTTGATGGTTCATGAAGAAAATATAGTGCTTTAATGTTGCCTTAAAACATACCAAAAATGTATCCAGTATGATGGATGAAGTGAGATTGTTGTTTAATGTAGTGGACTAAATGCACAAAAATATTTTGAAAGCTTAAATATAGGGGTGAATTCAAATATGTACAAAGTTACTCTTAAAAAGGTAACTTTTACAAAAAAAAAAGTTTCAATTTATCAAAATTTGCTGCTTCGTTAACTGAACTAACCATGTACTATCAACAACTTTTCCTAAAATCATTTATTATAATACTGTTTACATTTTCTTTGCTAAAACGTTTAAAGTAAAAGTTGTAATTTTATCAACATTCACCCAGTAAACACGTGAATCATGCATGTCACAGTGACATCACACAACCATTCTCATAGTGTTTTTAGGGATGTAATGGTATGAAAATTTCATATCACGGTTATAGTGACCAAAGTTATCACGGTTATCGATATTATCACGGTTTTGTTAAAATTAAGATGAAAATGTTCAAAAAGAACTGATACACACACTGAAAACATTTCAATAATTTTTATATTTGAAAATACAAAATGCAGTTTTTAATGATGATTTAATTTATTAAGGGAAAAAGCTGTCCAAACCTACGTGGCCCTATGTGAAAAATGAATTGTCCCTCCTGTTAAATCATGAAAGAACTTTGATTAACCACATTATTTTAGAAAGCTAGTTAAATTTCACTAGCCACACCCAGGCCTGATTATGCCAGACCTGTTGAATCAAGAAATCACTTAAATAGAACCTTCTGACAAAGTGAAGCATGCTTAAATAACAACACAATATGCCGCGATCTAAAGAAATTCAAGAAAAGATGAGAATCAAAACAGTTGACATGTATCAGTCTGGGAAGGATTATAAAGCCATTTCTAAGGCTTTGGGACTCCAGCGAACCTCGGTCAGAGCCATTATCCACAAATGGGGAAAGCTTGGAACAGTGGTGAACCTTTCCAGGAGTTGCCGGCCAACCAAAATTGCCCCAAGAGCACAACGACGACTCATCCAAGAGGTCATAAAAAAACTCAGAACAACATCTTAAGAACTGCAGGCCTCACTTGCCTCATTTAAGGTCAGTGTTCATGATTCAACATTAAGAAAGAGACTGGGCAAAAACGGCACCAATGGGAGAGTTCCAAGGAAAAAGCCATTGCTGAGCAAAAAGAACACAAAGGCTCGTCTCTCATTTGCAAAAAATATCTTGATTATCCCCAAGACTTTTGGGAAAATATTCTGACTGACAAGACAAAAGTTGAACTTTATTAGAAGGTGTGTGTCCCATTACGTCTGGAGTAAAAGTAACACTGCATTTCAGAAAAAAAACATCATACCAACAGTAAAATATGGTGGTGGTAGTGTGATGGTCTTGGGCTGTTTTGCTGCTTCAGGACCTGGACGACTTGCCATAATTGATTGAACCATGAATTCTGCACTCTATCAGTAAATCCTGAAGCAGAATGTCCGGCTGTCAGTTTGTGACCTCAAGCTCAAGCGCACTTGGGTTATGCAGCAGGACAATGATCCCAAACACACCAGCAAGTCCACCTCTGAATGGCTCAAGAAAACAAAATTAAGGTTTTGGAGTGGCCAATCAAAATCCGGACTTTAATCCGACTGAGATGCTTAAACAGTCCATTCATGCTCGAAAACCCTCAAATGTGGCTGAATTAAAATCATTCTGCAAAGAAGAGTGGGCCAAAATTTCTCCACAGCGATGTGAAAGACTCATTTCCAGTTATCGCAAACACTTGATTGCAGTTTTTGCTGCAAAGCGTGGCACAACCAGTTAGATTTAGGGGGCAATTACTTTTTTCACATAGGGCCAGGCAGGTTTGGACAGCTTTTTTCCCTTCATAAATGAAATAATTATTTCAAAACTGCATTTTGTATTTACTTGCATTATCTTTGTGTGATAATCCCACTTTCCACCTTGTTTTAAGTTACCTATAATATCAGCTCGTGAACCCTCACACTGTAAAAAGTATTTACTTTTTCTATTCTGTTATTTTAATTGTATATTTAATACGGGGTAACAGAGTGCGTTCATTTTAAAAAATAAAACATACCGACAAGGTAGATAGACACACAAGGTCTGGAAATGCCAAGGTTGTGGGTTTGAATCCTAGGAAATCCTCTTTTACCCACATTTTTTTATAAAATATATGAAATGTGAACACAGACTGTGTGAAATTGAATAAAGACAATAACATCTTTGCTACATCAAACATATTCATGCATTTATTTAAAAAGAAACTCTTTTCAACACAATAATTGCTAAGAAACATACACAAAGTTGCTTAGTCTTTCATGTCCTTGACAAATGGTTTTGAAAGCATTTGAATTCCACAAACTGGACTTGAACAAAACAGGCAATTTGATATGCAAGAACCTTGACAGGGTGATCAGGACCCCAAAACAAAATAGAGGGTTCTTGTATCACTCTAAAGGGATATTTTGCAATAATGAACAGCTGACTGCTCATTATCCTGCTTATTGCACGGCTAAAGAAATATATGGACATGAAATAGCAATTTACTTGAAATTATTATAACAAAGAAATAAAAAGAGACTTGAAACTAGCACAACTATGTATGAAAATCAGTTGTCTGGGCCAGCGGTCAGTTATATATTTTAATATATGACCAGAAACTTATGCTGTTGACAAATTGTATCAAGTCTTACGCAGCCTCTAATATGTATTTAAAAAAAAAAAAAA
>JADLZN010005814.1:0-12500 GCA_018155175.1 Sinocyclocheilus anophthalmus
ATTCTTTTCACGGAACTTACGTAATTACCCATTATACTTTGTGATATAGCCTGGTTCGTTGGTCCGTTAGATCGGATTGCTTTCTCACTACAAGTGAACCACTCCAGAGTTAGCTTTCAATCGAGCTGAGACCACCTCGTTCAGGCGATCTCGGACCGATTGTTTTGGCGCGGATTCGGGCGCAATTGCCGTGTTCACATATGCCCAAACAAACACGAGCTAAGGGGGGAAACGCACCAGGTTCCGAAACAACGGGCCAGGTGTGAAAGCACCCTTAAAATCTGAGGTGTTAAAACGAGAAATGCTGCCTTGGCAACTAGTTGAAATATGTTTTATTTCCATTAATGTTTATGAAAATGTTTTTTCATGGTTTTCATTTTACTTTCTGTTTTAATTAACTATAATAACCCCTTGTCTAAACATTATCTCAATATATAAAATTAGACATTACAAATACTTTATATTTAGTTGACACTAGCTTTTTCTACTCACTATTTGTGTTCTGTTAAATGTAGAAACCAGAAGGAAAATGTAAAAAATAAAGTAAAATAAAAGAAATAATTTCCAACCATTCTTTTAAAAGAAACGGTAATGTGTCAAATTTGGTGCATTTTAACATTTTATTATTATTACTATTTTTAAACCTCTTACCGGGGGTACTCTGTCTGAAAACCCAGTCTGCAAACCCCTGCTCAAAGCTTCAGCCCATTCATTAATTCCAAGGGAGAGGAAGCCACCCATAAAACGTTTGTCCCTCGCCCTGTGAATTATACTGGCGGCCTTACTCAACGCTAATGGGTGTATGGCATTTACATTTCTATTTTTAGTGTTTCTGATATGGATGCTGTGTGGCAAAGAAGGATGGCAAGATTTAAACTGACAAACCCTGCGGATCCCGTGATGCAAATTTCTGCCAACAGGGGCTGAAGGAGGAATAATAATTGCTCTGGAGAAGACAGAAATATCTTTAATTGTGCGGAATTGTTTTGCACCTCAACCCCACCCATCTTATCTTTTTCTACTCCTGTCATTTCGTTCTTCCACTTTTTCTGTTTCTCTTAAAACCATTTCACTAATATCCCACCCCATCCATCTCTTTTCCATCTCCATGCATTTTCTCTTGCTACAGTAACTCCCACATGAATTATTCAGTTCGATGAAGTAAAGACAGACACAGGGGTAGAGAGGAACTTGGCTTCGGATAGAGTAACTCACAGATCTCGAACACGAGGAGCCATGGAGGGAAGATGTGTGAGAGTGTTTTCATGTGGCATATATGTATAACAAGGGTTGTGATTTTAAAGTTCTCTTATTGGTGTATAAATCTTTACATAATCAAGCCCCTAGTTATCTCTCAGAGCTGCTGCATTTTTATACTCCCACTAGAAGCCTTAGATCCAGAGATCAGAATCTCCTTCTAGTCCCTCAGTCCAGACTTAAATGTAGAGGGGATCGAACTTTTTCTGTGGTTGGTCCTCAGTTATGGAACAATCTGCCGCTTGAGATTGAGTAGCACCTTCCCTGTCTATTTTCAAGTCCCTTTTAAAAACACACTTGTTCAATCTGGCCTAATAATATTCCCTTTCTCATTACATTGTATTATGGGCTTGATTATTACTGTCTTCAGAATGCTTATCTGTCATTCTTTTTGGTCTTTTAAATTCATATGTTTTATCATTTATGTTTTATGTGTTTATGGTTAGTGTTCTGTGCAGTATTTCTCTTTGGAAGTTCTATTTTGATTTGTGTAAGTAGTTCGTGTGTGACCCCTTGTGGTGAAAAATATTATTACACTACTAAATAGAACGCAACAGGAAGCACGTAAAACAGTATAAGAAGATACTCATTTTCTGTGATCTGCGTTTTGGATGTACGACATTGTTTGCGGTCTAATCCTTGGAGTAGATACGATCGTAAGTTACTAATTTCATATTGAAAACAACTGCAATAATGTTGTTAGTTTAATTAAAAGCTAGTTGTTAAGATGTTCAGAGAGCGATGTTTAATTCTGGAATATAGCACGATCTGGCGGCTAATATGCTAATGAAGCTGCGCAATCCTTTTTTCTTCAAGTACATGTTCTTACTATAAATCAGTTGTTTATTTAATTGTTTGATTATGTAAGTGGATGTTTGTGAATGTAAAATATCCATGATATTTGTAAATCACTTTGTAATTTGTATCTTTTATGTTTCTTTAAGTTTTACAGTAAAGTAAAGTGTGCATCACATAAGCACAACAAAGAACGTGTGATGGAGCTTTATTTCTGTTAGCTATCTGTCAACGCATGGTTCAGAACACCATTGCCAGGGCAGAATAGTAAAAGATCGTCTGCACGGCAGGTGAAGACAAACAAACCGGATTTAATCCAGCTTACATTTAATGTTACGATATCAAGATGGATGAGTCACAGTCTTGCAGGAGAGAAGAGGAAGCTGACCAACATCTAGAAACAAGATCACGGTCAAGCAGATCACATCGTTCAAGTAGATCTTTGGCTAGTGCAGCTGCGACCACAGCAAGAGCCAAAGCAGCAGCAAGCCAAGTAAACGCCTCTTATGCAGAGAAGGAAGCTATCATGATGAGAGAAAGAGCTCAAATCGAAGAGCATCAACAGAAAGCACTAGCTGAGACAGCTCACAGAAAAGCAGAGGTTGAAGCTGATTTATACGTCTTACAACTGCAGAAAGAAGCTGTAGCAGCATCTACAGAGGCAGAAGTTTACGAAGCTGCAGTTTATAGAGAAGACGGAGTTAGTGTCGACCTAGATAAAGAATCGTGCATCTCAAGTAGAGCTGAACGCACCAAAGAGTATGTGCAGAAACATTCTCAGCTACAAAAGGCTCCCAATCGGACTCCTAATTCACAACATACAAGTGAGGGTTCAAGTTATGTGACGCGGAGTTATGTTGCAGGCTCACTAAGTTCTCTCCCTCCAAGGGTGAAGGAGGAATCGAATGCTGAGACAATTCCTATGAGACAGGAACAGACGATTCAACGCGACTTCCAGTGTTCTCGTTCGAATGTAAAAGTTGAGCCATTTGATGGAGCTGATGAAGTAAGGCATCAAAACTATCAAGTACGAATGCAGCGTGACTCAAGCCTGCCTTCTAAAGTCCCTGCTGAGTGCTTTACTCCAGCACCACCATCACCACATGTAAACGACTTCACTACATATTTGTTGAAAAAAGAAATGGTGAGTTCTGGCTTGTTCCAATTTGATGACTGTCCAGAAAATTACTGGGCGTGGAAAACGTCTTTTCGAGCTGTAACTAGTGAACTCAATGTAGCTAGTAGAGAGGAGATTGACCTTCTTGTCAGATGGCTTGGTCCTGATTCGTCTAATCATGCTAAACGAATCAAATCAGTTCATGTCAGTAATCCTGCCTTAGGAGTTCGAATGATATGGCGTCGTTTGGAAGACTGCTATGGATGTCCAGAGGTCATCGAGCAGGCGATGTTAAAGAGACTTGACGCATTTCCTCGCATCACAAACAAAGACACACATCGTCTGCGAGACCTTGGAGATTTGCTGCTTGAGCTGCAGTCAGCAAAAGAGAGCGGTCGTTTACCTGGACTTGCTTACCTTGACACAGCGCGGGGAGTCAACCCCATCGTAGAAAAACTCCCATTCAGTCTTCAAGACAAATGGATTACGCAAGGTTCCAAGTACAAAGAAGAACATAACGTATATTTTCCTCCTTTCAGCTTCTTTGTTGAATATGTTTGTAGACAAGCAAAAACTAGAAACGACCCTAGTTTTGCCCTTGCTTCAACTGGCTACTCAAACAACACAAAATCCGACGGAGCTGCCAGGTCGAGTAACAGAACTTCCGTCTTTGTCAAGAAGACAGAAATAATGGCTGCACGACCAAACCAAGACAGAAACTCAGAAAAGAATGTAGACCCAGACAAGCTTTGCACCATACACAATAAACCTCATCCACTTCAAAAGTGTCGCACGTTCAGGAGCAAACACCTAGATGAACGAAAAGCACATCTGAAGGAAAAGTTCATCTGTTTTAGATGTTGTGCTTCCACTGGGCATGTTGCAAGAGACTGCAAAGCCTCTGTTAAGTGTAGAGAATGCGACAGTGAACGACACATTGCCAGCAAGCATCCGGTCCTGCTCAGTGGGTCCAGTGAAGATCTGTAACAACAGCCAGATCAAATCATGGAAAAAAAAAAAAACAGATGAGGCCACCTGCGAGGTCAACAACCAAGTGCACTGGTTGAGGTGTGTGTGTGTGTGTGTGTGTGTGTGAGTGAGTGTGTGGTATCGTGGTGTGTGGGCGTGTGCTCGTTGGTGTGGGGTGGGTTTGTGAGTGTGGGTGGACAGATTGGGGGAGGGTTGATGAAACTCCAGGAAAGCGTTGAGCTGCGTGTCGGGGGTGTGTGGCATAGAGGTAGACCACACACACACACACACACACCTGACTGATCTCACTGATGCATGAGTGTGTGTGTGTTGTGTCATCTTTATGTGTGTGCAGTGTGTGTGTAATAGCGGTGGTCAGACAGACAGAGATGAAGGTTATTTGAGGTCATTGTGTGTGAATCTACAAGCTCCACACAGAAAACAGTTTTCTGAGTTAATGTAAAAGAGGAGAGTGTGTGTGTGTAGATCAATGGAGTCTATTTTTTTCATGGCCTCTTTGAGCAATGATGAAATACGCTGTAAGATACAGCTCAAGTATAGTACCGCAGCGCCTCAGAACAGTGGCACAGTTATAAAGACAGACGCCGCGGGAATTACACGCAAACTACTGCAGTCATATGGGAGTTCCCACGTGTTGGGGACAGGCTTTTCAGTTGGAATTTCCTTTTTTAATACATCTACACGACTCCAGGTTAGGTGAAAAGATTGTTAAAACCGAATCGACATGTGTAGAGAACTAGAGAACACACAGCACAAACATCAACCGTTTTTGTATATGCTTTAGCATGAAAATTATTATGATGCTATTCTGAATGGTTTGCTGTTTGGTGTTTGTGTTAAAGTGGTGTAGCTGTTTTATGCCTGACAGCAGGTGCGAAATTTAGTGTGTTTTAAATTTAGTCTTTGTCTTGTGTAACATGTCCTTTTTAGTTTTTAACCTGTCCTGTTTAAGTCTCATTTAGTCACAATGGTGAAAGTGATAATCACAGTTATTTGCTCACAATTACTGATGACGATTATTGTTATTTGAGAAATTACATCAATGATAATGGAATTCACTTTTTGTGCTTCCATTACACTGGCTTTATTTGAACCTCATGTAGTTTCCTGAATTCATTATGTTATCAAAAATATAAACCTCTAAGTCTGACTTATGGTAAAACCTCAAAAGCCAGACACACTTTTAGTGATCATTTATAATATTAATTCCAATAATATTTATGTTTTTATATTAAAATGACAAAAAAAAAGACTTTGTATTGTGGCACAGAGGTTGCATAAGAGCATTCATTCAGCAACCTCAATCACAAACAACATAGCCAAGATTTATGTTTGGATTTATTACAGTTCATCATGAGAAGGTTTGATGGCAGATTGAAAAGATAAATTAAACGCAGGGAAGAACGTGTGTCGTTTTAAGAGAGAAGCTCCGCAAACCGCAAACATAAACTTGTGGAGGTCAGGATTTTTTCTCCGTTTTGTAATGTTTTTTATGATAAAGAGGGTTTTTATTTTTAAACATTTTAGTCTCGTCTTTCTTCATCAACGATATTAGATGTTGATACAGTTAGTGTTTAATGACATCTAGTCTTAGTCATGGAAAAAAGGTCAAAAAGAGAGGTTTTCCCCGTCGGGTCGCCCCAATGGAGATGAGAAAACTCATTCTATGTTAACACTAGTAGAAAAGGCCAAATAAATGGCATGCTTTAACGGAATCACGGTGTGTGTGTGTGTGTGTGGGTGTGTGTGAGAGGGAGAGTGTGTGTGTGTGTGAGAGAGAGAGTGTGTGTGGGGTGTGTGTGTGTGTGTGTGTGTGAGGGGAGAGAGTGTGTTGGTGTGTGGAGGAGGAGGCGAGGAGGTGTGTGGTGTGTGTGAGAGAGTTGGGTGTGTGTGAGATGGGAGGAGAGAGTGTGGTGTGTGTGTGTGTGATGAGGAGAGAGAGAGAAGTGTGTGTGTGTGGTGTGCGTGTGTGAGAGAGAGAGAGTGTGTTGTGGTGTGTGTGTGCTGTGTGTGAGAAGAGAGAGGAGTGTGTGTTGTGTGGTGTGTGTTGAACAGAGAGTGTGTGTGTGTGTGTGTGAAGGAGTGAGTGAGTGTGTGTGTGTGTGAGAGAGAGTGTGTGTGTGGGTGGGAGAGAGAGAGAGAGAGTGTGAGAGACAGAGAGTTGTGTGTGTTGGAAGAGAGAGAGTGGTGTAGAGGGAGGGAGAGAGTTTGTGTGTGAGAGTGTGTGTGTGTGTGACTGTTTGTGCGAGAGTGTGTGTGTGTGTGAGAGTGTTGGTGTGTGTGTGTTGTGTGAGAGAGTGTGTGTGTGGGGTGTGAGTGTGAGAGAGAGTGTGAGAGAGAGATAGTGTGTGTGAGAGAGAGAGAGAGTGTGGTGTGTGTGTGTGTGAGAGAGTGAGTGTGTGTGTGAGAGAGAGAGTGTATGTGTGTGTCTGTGTGTGAGAGAGAGGGTGGGTGTGTGTGTGTGAGAGAGAGAGAGTGTTGTTGGTGTGTGTGTGTGTGTGTGTGTGAGAGACGAGAGAGTGTGTGTGTGTGGTGTGTGATGTGAGAGAGGAGAGAGAGTGTGTGTGTGTGTGTGTGATGGGTGTGTGTGTACGGTGTGTGTGTGTGTGTGTGTGAGAGAGGAGTGTGTGTGTGTGTGTGTGTTTGTGTGTGTTTGTGTGTGTGTGTTTGAGAGTGTGTGTGAGTGTGTGTTTGTGTGAGAGAGAGAGTGTGTGTGTGAAAGAGAGAGAGAAAGTGTGAGTGTGTGTGTGTGAGAGAGAGAGAGAGAGAGTGTGTGTGAGAGAGAGAGTGTTGTGTGTGTGTGAGAGAGAGGGTTTGTGGTGTGTGTGTGTGAGGAGACGAGAGCCCCTGTGGTGTGTGAGATGTGTGTGTTTGTGTGTGTGAGAGGGTGTGTGTGTGGGTGTGTGAGAGAGGGAGAGAGAGAGTGTGTGGGGTGTGTGTGTGTGTGTGTGTGTGTGTGTGTGTTTGTTTGTGTGTGGGCGTGTGTGTGTGTGTGAGAGAGTGTGTGTGTGAGAGAAAGAGAGAGAGTGTGTGTGTGTGTGTGGGGGTGTGTGTGTGAGAGAGAGAGTGTGTGTGTGTGTGTGTGTGAGGGAGAGAGAGATGAGAGTGTGTGTGGGTGTGTGTGTGAGAGAGAGTGTGTGGTGTGTGTGTGTGTGTGTGAGAGAGTGTGTGTGTGTGGGAGGAGAGGAGGTTGGTGGGTGTGTGTGTGTGTGTGTGTGTGAGAGAGAGAGTGTGGTGTGTGTGTGAGAGAGAGAGAGAAACTGTGTGTGTGTGTGAGCGAAGAGAGTGAGATGTTTTTGTGTGTGTGTGAGTGAGAGAGAGTGGGTGTGTGTGTGTGTGTGTGTGTGTGTGTGTGTGGTGTGGTGTGAGAGTGAGTGTGTGTGTGGAGAGAGAGAGAGAGAGTGTGTGTGTGTCGGTGTGTGTGAGAGAGAGTGTGTGTGAATGTGTGTGTGTGAGAGAGTGTGTGTGTGTGTGTGTCGGGGTGGTGTGTGTGTGTGTCGTGTGTGTCGTGGGTGTGTGTGTGTGTGTGTGTGTGTGTGAGAGGAGGAGTGTGTCGTGTGAGAGAGTGTGTTGTGTGTGTGAGAGAGTGTGTGTGGTGTGTGTGTGTGAGAGAGAGAGAGAGAGTGTGTGTGTGTGTGTGGTTGTGAGAGAGAGGTGTGTGGGGTGTGGTTGTGTGTGTGGGAGGGAGTGTGGTGTGAGAGAGGGATGAGTGTGGTGTGTGTGGTGTGTGTGTGTGTGAGAGAGAGGAGTGTGTGTGTGTGTGTGTGGTGAGAGAGAGAGTGGAGAGTGTGTGTGTGGTTGTGTGTGTGAGAGAGAGAGAGAGAAATGGAGTGTGTGTGTGTGTGTGTGTGGCTTGTGGAGAGAGTGTGTGGGTGTGTGAGAGGAGGGAGTGTGTGGTGGTGTGTGTGTGTGTGTTGTGAGAGAGAGAGTGGTGTGTGTGTGTTATGAGAGAGAGCGAGTGTGGTGTGGAAGAGAGAGAGAGAGTTATTGTGTTGTGTATGTGTATGAGTGAGAGAGACGTGTGTGTGTTGTGTGTGTGTGTGGTGTGTGTGTGTATATGATGTATGTGTGTGTGTATATGATGTGTGTGTGTGAGAGAGAGAGAGAAACTGTGTGTGTGTGTGAGAGAGAGAGAGAGAGGGTGTGTGTATGTGTGTGTGTGTGAGAGATGTGTGTGTGTGTGTGGGTGGTGTGTGTGTGTGAGTGAGTGAGCGAGTGTGTGTGTGTGCATGTTTATGTGGTTTATGTGGACACAAATTTGTATAATAACATTTATGAGGACATTTTCAGTGTTCCCGTAATTCAAAAGGCTTATAAATAATTCAGAATTAAGTTTTTTGAAAATCTGAAATAGCAGAAAGTCTCCTGTGAGGGGTAGGTTTAGGGGTAGGGTTGGTGTAGGGCAATAGAATATACGATCTGTACAGTATAAAAACCATTACGCCTATGGAGAGTCCCCATAAACCATAAAAACAAACCTGAGTGTGTGTGTGTGTGTGTGGCACAAACTGCACTTACACACATTATTAATCAGTGTTTGGTCTCTCAGATGCGGTGTGGATGTTTGATTTCCCTGCAATTACAGATTTTGCAAATAAAGTTTTGAAAGATAAACATCAAATAGGGAAGTTTTCTTGGAAGCGTGTCTTCCGCAGTGAAGTATGGATATTCATACTCTCTCTTGCACTTTTTCCAGTGGTTGATGTTGTTCTCGCTCTGCCTGGAGTTACGCGCAGGACGATGTCTTCCAGTTGCATCATCCTGGCTGCGCTTTGCTGCAGTTTTTACCCGCAGTGTTGAAGTGTTGCTCGCTCTTGCGATCTCCACACGCCCCAAACGAACCTCCAAATGAGTGAAATCGAGGCAAGAGAGGAGAAGATGACTTCTTATGAGATTGACCTGTTCGGTTAGGTGTGGCGCGTCGTTGCGTTTGATGCTTCTGCGTTTGCTCTGAGCGTTTGTTTGAAAGCTAATGGCATTAGGATGAAGCGCTCATCTTCTCACACTAATGTGACTTTACACAAACACTCCAGAAGGACGTAAGCGGAGGGAAACGAGCTCGTTAGCGAGGACACACCTCTGATGTCCAGACCGCAGGCGGATGAAGCTGCGGGAGACGAGTCGAGTGTCCCAAATGTGAAAAACATCCAGAACCCTCGTCATTTGGTTCCTCACCTTTTTGTTTTGCTTCACAGCTGGAGTGTGTGACCAGTTATTAAAAACATGCACTAGTCAGTGGGCTTCTCATTAGTTATGTCTAATTTTCTATTTCTCAGCTTGAAGATCCTCCTTTATGCCCCTTATGCCAATAAATTGACTTAAAAATATTAATTAAAAGTAATATGTATAAAGTTATATGATGTACTACTTTTGTTCATAACTAAATAAACCGTATATATATAATATTTAATAAACTATATGCATATATATATATACAGTATCGAGTTATATTATTTAGGCCAATATTCTTGACTTTGTTGTTTTTTCAAAAAAACAAAATCCATTAATTGGAAGACAATATTCAAGGGCTATCAGCCAGAGCAGATCCTCTTTATTCTCTTCTGCCAACGTAAAAATATGAAATATTAAAAATATAATAAATAATAAAATAAAGTATATATCATAATTAATTATTTGTAACTGTATTATTTACAATATATTTATATACACATCAACAAAAACTAAATCCATATTGGAATTTAATATTTCAAGGGTTCTCAACTTGGAATATCCTCCTTTCCTTTGTTTCTCTTATACCAAAGTTTTTGACTTAAAATATTACTAAGTAATAGTAATAAAACAAATATATATAATGAATAAAATATAACAAGTTATATATTTATTATGATATTATTTATTTATTTACACCACACACATATAATATATATACAATTTTTTCACAAAATACAAGTCAGAGATTAACAAAAAAAACATTATTTTAGAATAACAATATTTCAAAGTAATCAATCAATCTCAGAAACTACAGTATCCCACAGTAAAAAAAAAATCCCCATACAGAATAAGTTTTTGATATAATTTAGTAGATTTTTATTAATAAAGGAGACCATATTTAGTTAAATTTTTTTCTTATGGAAGATAGTTTTTCTTTTCATACTTGTGTATATTTTAATCCGTTTCTCATCATGAAAATAGCCATGTAGTAATATACTATATACCAGTAATTCTCATTGCTCGTGTGAGTGCCAGTCTGTTGTCTTTGAGAGATGTTGTGCTGCTCATGTAGAAGTTGCCGCAGTCCCGTGCGTGTTCTCCTGCGTCTCTGATTGGATTGATTCTCAGTCGTTCTGTGGGATGATTGTGTCCTGACGCAGTCCTTTCTCTCCTCCTCTGTGTGTGTTATTTATGTGTCTGTGTTTGTGCTGACCTGCGACAGAGCAGGAGGGGAAATAAGATTTAGTTAACTTATCTGCGTGTGCCTCCAGAACCAAATTAACCCACGAGTCTCTCTGCTGGAAAAAGCCCTTACTATAAAAAACAATCCTGACGGAGCAGTTTTTCTGCTGCGGTGAGGAGATTTCTCTCGCACTACCTGAGACGCTTTCTCTCCTCACTCTCTCGTCTAATTGCAGCTTTGAGTTTTCCTGTCTTGTACTTTTCTTCTTTCCCTCTCAGCCTCTCGTAGAGTTTCTCCGTCTCCGTTTCTCGTTCGAGAGTCACGGCTCTGATATTTGTGTCTGGAGCAGATGAAATGTCTTTAGAAAGGAGAACCCCGACACGTTTCTCTTGCCTTGTTTTTTGTGTTTTGTCTGATTTTTTCTTCTAGTAAAGTCAAGTCAGCTTTATTTATATAGCGCTTTTAACAATACAGATTGTGTCAAAGCAACTGAACAGCATTAATTTAGAAAATAGTGTGTCAATAATGCAAAGTGATAATAGTAAACACTCAATGTTCAGTTAAAGGCAGTTCATCATTGAATTCAGTGATGCCATCATCCAGCTCAGTTCAGTTTAAATAGTGTCTTTGCAATCAAGTCGACGATATCTCTGGATATTAAGCGTCCCCAACTAAGCAAGTCAGAGGAACCAAACCTCTATCGGTGACAGAATGGAGAAAAACCTTGGGAGAAACCAGGCTCAGTCGGGGGGCCAGTTCTCTTCGGGCCAAATGAAACGAGCAGTTTAATTCCAGGCTGCAGCAAAGCCAGATTGTGCAGAGGACTCATCTGCACTTCTGGAGTGTTTTAGGTTCTCGTGCTGATTGTGAGCCGGCTTCGATTCATTTACCTTTTATGTCCCTGCATTAGATTTAATACGCTTAAACACAGGTTTAAATAATGTAAAATTGCAGGGTTTTCAACCAGGTGTGAGCGGAAAATTTAACGATATTTTTTAGACATTTCTTTTTCCTGTTAAATTTTGCGTATGACCTTAACTGATCACTTACACGTACCTTTATTATTTTTATTATTATTTAACTATATATTTATTGACTTTTTCACAAAATACAAATCACACTAACAAAACTACATCTAAAAAAAACAACATTAATTTAGAATATAAATATTTCAAGGGAATGAATGAATGAATAAAAATTGCTGAGAAACTACAATATCCCATTTTAGCGAATCAAAATACCCCAAAACAATAAAATTTACTTAGAAATTGCTTGTAAATTTCACAAATAATTGTGTGTGATATAGAGTGATTAGTGTGTGAGTATATGTGTGTGTCTTTGTGTGTGTGTGTGTGAATATTGAGTGAGTGGTGAGTGTGTGTGTGTGTGTGTGTGTGTGTGTGTTGTGTGTGTGTGTGAGAGAGAGAGAGTGTGTGTGTGTGTGTGTGTGTGATTGAGTTGTTGTTGTGAGTGAGTGAGTGAGTGTGTGTGTGTGTGTGTTTGTGTGGGGGGGGGGGGGGTGTGTGTGTAGAAGAAGAGAGTGGGTTGTGGTGTGGGGAGAGAGAGAGTGGTGTGTGTGTGTGTGTATGAGTGAGAGAGTGTGTGTGTGTGTGTGTGATTGTGTGAGAGTGTGTGTGTGTGTGTGTTGTGTGTTGTGTGTGTGTGTGTGTTGGGTGTGTGGTGTGTGTGTGTGTGTGTGTGTGAGAGAGAGTGTGTTTTTGTGTGTGTGTGTGTTTTTGTGTTTTGTGTGTGTGTGTGTGTATGAGTGAGAGAGTGTGTGTGTGTGTGTTGCAGTGTATATCGTTGTTTATGAGGGCACAAAGTTTTGGATAGAACATGGTTATGACGTTCACGAGAAGGTGCTTTATGAGGATTTTCAGTGTCCCCGTAATTCAAAATGCTTATAAATCACACAGAATGGAGTTTTTTTGAAAATCTAAAAATGCACAAAGTTTCCTGTGAGGTGTAGGTTTAGGGGTAGGGTTG
>JADLZN010005814.1:17500-38785 GCA_018155175.1 Sinocyclocheilus anophthalmus
AACACACACACACACACCACCCCACACACACACACCCACACACACACACCCCACACACACACACATCACACCCACACACACACACACACACACCACACTCACACGTGAGTGGATGCCGTCATGTCAGGAACTTTATGAAGTCCAACGTTAAACATAATCATCAGGTACACACACAAACTCAGCTCTTCACTACAAAACACTAAATTAATAGTTTAACGTAATGATATTAAGACAATTATATTACTAATTTAATGTAAAAGACATTAACTGCTGCAATTCGTGTTCCTGTGGCTCAGTGGTAGAGCATTGCATTAACAGCGCAAAAGGTTGTGGGTTCAATTCCCCAGGGACACACACAGAACGGTAAAAACGATGTATAGGCCTGGATGCACTGTAAGTCACTTTGGATAAAAGCGTCTGCTTAAATGACTAAATGTAACTCGGAATCTTCCTAAAAAACGTTTTTTTTCTTTTCTTCGGAATTACATCTTCAATAGCATGTAACTTATACTGATTCCGTCCCCTCACGGCAGGCCCTCCTCGATGAGCAACGTGAATTGGTGGACACCGTGAGGGAGGGGGAACAAACTCCCGCCCACTCAGATTCCCTCTGATGAGGCCGTGTGTGTGTGTGTGTTTGTCCTTCAGTCTCATTTGAGTGTATCTGTAGAGTCGTGTAGCTTCCCCTGCTGATGTTGTGACTTCCTTTGATGTGATTCTATTCAGTGTCAGGATACATGATGGGGTTAGAGGAGCCTCTGTCTGTCTGTTAGTCAGTTACATTCACAGAACTTACACACAGTGAGAGCTGACTGTCTGTGTGTGTGTGTGTGTGTGTGTGTCTGCCAGTCTCTGTCTGTCTCATCACTGACAGGAAAAATAGAACTGATTTCAGTTAAAATGTTAAAGTTGAATGAATTCAGTTGATTTTACATCTTTTTAATTATTAAAATGGAATCCAGAAAAACTGTCTGTCTGTCTCGTCACTGAAAGGAGGATTCTCTCTAAATCAACTTCCAGGAACTGTCTTAAACACACACACACACACATCGGGGACGGGTCAGGATGGTTAACTAGTCACTTAGTCAGGTCAGCGCAGAGTTTATTGTTAGCCTAATTACTTGAATAATGAAGCCTAATTATACAGGGCTTGTATTGAGACAAACCACTGACTAGGTGATTTTTAACTATGTTTTGCATTTACACAGAATGCATTGGGTTTCTGACGCAGTTTTATCTTTGTGTGCTGTGAAGTTCACGTGTGATTCAGGATCAGATGAGCTGCTGATTCTCACAGAGTTTAGGAATGTGCAGCATCACGCTCACCGTATCCCATGATGCCACTGACGGACAATGACGACCCTTCATCACGCCGCGCACCACCAAACGCCTCAATGAGAGCCATTGTAGATACGTGTGTGTGTGTGTGTGTGCATGTGATCTCATCAGGGGTTCTCTTCTGCCACTGTCCTCCTCTTTCATTCTCCATCATGTTTTGCTGATGAGTTTTCTGATTATGATGAACTTGAACAGATGATTACAAACGAGTGAATATTGTTGCAGGTCTTATTAGTGCTGCACAATATATCAAATATTAACTAGATAGTGACGTTTGTAGACAAATTAGTCTGAAAGTTTAGTTTACGAAACTGTTTAGAAAAATGTAGGATTTACATAGTTTTAAAGGTGACATATCATGAAAATTCTGTAAGTTTACGCCACGGACGTGATTGTGATTCAACAAGCGCAACAGTGTAGCAGCTCTAATACCATGATGAAAGTTTGAGAAAGCATGCTAACGGTTCTGTGTTTGGCTGCACAGACGAGCACAGAACACTGTTTAGAGTCCCAGCCTCAGAGACGACAGAGCAGAGGATTTATTGATGTATTTACTGTATATTGCTGCTGCCACCCAGATCTAAAATAACATGCGATTTATGTCCCAAGCTGGTTTAACCTTTCCCGACCTAACCCCCCTGTTTTTGTAACTCGTGTGTGTTTAATGTAAACCTGTGTGTGAATGAGAACTTATTTTAGTACTCACATGATGTGACAGCCGCTTTCTGTGCATGTGCTTCAGATGTGTGCGCTCAGAAAACCCTATATCAGAAGCTTAAACTCGTATGCTTTAAAACACATGATTTCAGCGCCATAAACATGATAATCAGAACCAAAACAGATGTTTTTAGCAGGTCCTAGCTGTAATGGCGCAGCTCTATTCTGGAAAAGGGGGCGGGGAGCAGCTGCTTTTTTGCATTTAAAGAGACAGGCCCGAAAAAAACTGCTTGTTTCTGCTTACACTCAAAATAGGCATTTTTCAAAATGATATAATAAATGATCTGTGGAGTATTTTGAGCTGAAACTTCACAGACACATTCTGGGGACACCAGAGACTTATATTACATATTGTAAAAAAGGGGCATAATATGTCTCCTTTAAGATTTTCAGTTTGAAGTAGTTTTTAGTCTTAAAAAAATCTAAACTTATTCTCTCCAGCCACCCTACCACCTGCCTTCTAGACCCAATCTCCTCACATCTACAAGCTATTTCCCCTGCACTTCTGACACACACACACATCATCAAATCTCTTCTCACAGGCACTTTTTCCCACTGTATTCAAGCAGGCTCGGGTAACCCCACTGCTTAAAAAAACTATATTAGACCCCTCACTTGTTGAGAGCTACAGGCCTGTGGTCTCCCCTCTCTTTCATAGTAAAATCACTTGAACGCGTCGTTTTCAACCTTCCTCTCACAGAACAATCAGCTGGACAATAACCAATCTGGATTTTAAAAGTGGCCATTCAACTGAAACACTCAATCACTGAAGTGCTAAGGAGTGCAAGAGCGGAGTCCAAATCTTCCGTTCTCATTCTGCTAGATCTATCTGCTGCATTCAACAGTGTTAATCATCAAATCCTTCTGTCCACCCTCTCATTTCTGGACATCACCGGAACTGCACTCCACTGGTTTGAGTCTTACAGGGTGGCTTGGGGAGGAGGGGTATCCAAATCACAACAGCTGGTCACTGGGGTTCCTCAGGGATCCGTTCTTGGACCCCTCCTCTTCTCTATATACAATTCATCACTGGGACCCATCATTCAGGCACATGGTTTCTCCTACCATTGCTATGCTGATGACACGCAGCTCTACCTTTCATTTCAACCAGAATTATTTGACGGTACCTGCTTGGATCTCAGACTGCCTGACGGACATCTCAGCATGGATGAAAGAGCATCACCAAAGACTGAGTTTCTCATCTTCCCCCCTCCCCATCAGTACAGCCCCAATTTACCATCCAGCTAGGTTCATCAACGACAATCCCATAGTGTTCAGCCAGGAATCTTGGGGTGATCCTTGATGATCAGCTGACCTTTAAAGATCACTTTGCAAAAACAGCACGATCATGCAGGTTCGCACTACACAACATCAGAAAAATCAGACTCTTTCTAACAGAGCATGCAACACAGCTTCTCGTCCAGGCCCTTGTCATTTTTAGGTTGGACTATTGCAATGCTCTTCTGGTTGGACTTCCAACATGTGCAATCAAACCTCTGCAAATGATTCAGAATGCAGCAGCATGTCTTATTTTCAATGAGCCCAAGAGAGCCCATGCCACACCACTTCTCATATCTCTGCATTGGCTTCCAGTCACAGCTCGCATCAAGTTCAAGACATTGATGCTTGCATACAGAACAGCCACGGGCTCACACCCTCCTACCTCTGCTCTCTCCTACTCGTCTACATCCCCTTCAGAAGCCTGTGGTCAGTAAACGAGCGGTGGCTCGTGGTTCCATCGCAGAGAGGCACAGATTCACTCTCAAGGACATTTTCTTTCACTGTACCCTGTTGGTGGAATGACCTACCTAACTCCATCCGGACAGCCGAATCCCTCACAATCTTCAAGAAACAACTGAAAACTCATCTCTTCCGTGAGCATCTAACTGTCTCCAATAATAATTCTTTCTCTGTTCTTTTATATCCGCTTTTTACTATTTTGAACGATGACTGAATCCTTGTATAACGGGCACTTCTCATGTTAGTGCCATCTATATACATCTCTTGGTTGTATTCCTCAACTTAAACAATTATCATCTTTGGGCCATAATCACCATTATTCATTCATTCATTCATTCATTCATTTAATTCGGTTTTTTTTTACTTATCTTTACCAACTTCCATTTTTTCCTATTTAAATTTTTACTGGATTCCGTTTTAATTGTATTTTAATCATAAAAACTTGTAGATGGTTGCTAGGAGGTTGCTATGCAGTTGCAGGAGGTTTTTGGTAGTTGCTAGGGTCTTTTGGTGAAAAAATAAATAGGTATATATTGCTGCTTATATTGTCATTGGTGCATACAAATTAAAATGATTAAATATGGAAAACATATCTAGATTCTTTTAAAATAGATTGTCATTTTGCATTGAACATTTTGAATCTAATTAGCTACAAAGTCATGTATACATAAATATTGAGAGATATATTTAATATCATTAAATCAATTGTAAATTGCATTTAACATTTTGAATCTAATTGGCTACAATGGCAAACCCTGTTAAGTAATTTATACATAAATATATAGTGAAATTAAGATAAAAAAAAAGAAGCTATATAGCCCTAAATAACTGTAATCTGTTTTTATGAGACATTTGCTGAACTCTAATGGCGTTTGTGTGAGGCGACAGCATTATTTGATTGGTTTGATTCAGTTCATTGAGGTTTGGGTATTTGGAGGGAATCCGGTTTTCCTCTCCGAGCGACGGATCGCTGTTTGCTCGCCCTTCATCGGGCTGGTAATCCCCTGGACCGCGGCCCAAGCCACACTTCCTTCTCAGCGCTTCTCTTTCCTCTTATTGGCTCTTCAGCAGCCTATCAGCCTGCAGCGAGGCTCAGATGCAGAGAAGGTGTTGTAGAGCATTCAGCTCCCAACCGCCACGACCACAGAGGAAGTCTGAAACAGGAAGTCGTGGGTTCAAAGTTATCACTTTCACTAGTCCAGTTTTTTTTTTCTCTCAGAGTAAGGTGGCTGGTTCCTTTCACACGTGGCAGGAGATATCAAAACTATTTTGCTTTCACTTGCTGTTTCTCATCCTTGAGCTCATATGAAGCTCTATTACATGATAAATCGAGTTTCGCCCTGACCGGACGTCACATGTTCTAGATTCCCAGTGTCCCACAGTCTAATACGTGTTTGTTTTGTAGATCTGCGTGGCTTGGCAGCGGTTCCTCGTGGCATGACGACCACTAACAAAGGAAACAAGGCCTTGAAGGTGAGCGCAGTCTGTCTTTAAAAGGGTAGTCCTCCCAGAAATGAAAATGGCTTTATTTCTTATGCAGAACACCAAAAAATTATATTCTGAAGAATGTTGGTAACCAAACACATTAGGTTCCCATTGAATTTCAATATATGGACAAAGAGTACAATGGTAACCAATGGACACATATTCATCAAATAGTCAATCAAATAGTTTTGATTCCCATTGACTTCCATTCCCAATAATGGAAGTCAAAAAACCCCCCCAAACTGTTCAGTTACCAATATTCTTCAAAATATTTAGAAGACATTTAGAAAAACACAAAAGAAGATGTTTTGAAGAATGTTGGTAACCGAACGGTTTTGGTTCCCATTGGCTTCCATTATATGGACAAAAAATACAATGGAAGTCAATGGGAACCAAAACTGTTTGATGACATGAGGGTGTGTAAATAATGGCCGAATTTTAATTTTTGGGTGGACTTCTTTCATGTTATTAATGATCATCATCTAGTCACTGTTGTGTCATCCCAAACCTGATATTTTGAAGAATGTTGGTAACCAAACAGTTGATGGTCCCCATTGACTTCCATTGTACTTTTTGTCCATATAATGGAAGCCAATGGGAACCAAAACTCTTTGGTTCCAAACATTCTTTAAAACATATTTCCAGACACACAACAGAAAAATTTTAAGCAATTTGGGACCCAAAGAGGGTTGGTTTCCATTGACTTTCATTGTACTTTTTGTCCATATAAATGGAAGCCAATGGGAACCAAAACCACTTCAAAACATTGTTTTTGTGTTCTTGTAAATGTCTTCTAAATGTTAATTAACATTCCCTGTCCGTATCTCTTTCCTGGGCCCTCAGGTGAAGAGGGAGCCCGGTGAGAACGGGACGAGCCTGACGGACGATGAGCTGGTGTCCATGTCGGTCCGAGAGCTCAACCAGCACCTGCGCGGCCTGACCAAAGATGAGATCCTTCAGCTGAAGCAGCGCCGGCGGACGCTGAAGAACCGGGGCTACGCCGCCAGCTGCCGCGTCAAGCGCGTCACGCAGAAGGAGGAGCTTGAGAGGCAGAAGGCGGAGCTTCAGCAGGAAGTGGAGAAGCTGGCCTCGGAGAACGCCAGCATGAAAGTGGAGCTGGACGCGCTGCGCTCCAAATACGAGGCTCTGCAGAGCTTCGCCAGAACTGTGGCCCGAGGGCCCGTGGCCCCGGTTTGTAACGCAGCCGTCCCCGTATCCCCCCGCGGGCCCTTGGCCTCCGTCATCGGGCCCTTCATTCCCGGGAAGGTGGGAGCCACCAGTGTTATCACGATAGTTAAATCGAAAACCAATGCGAGGTCTTAGTAGCGCACAGAGAGCAAGGGTTGGTCAGTGCATGAGGGTTTAGGTGCGGGACGCTCCTGATGGAAAACCCCTTCAGTACTCTCTAATGTGGGCTTTTTCTGGGTTACAAACGAAGGAAAGCACATCTAGGACGGTCAATTCACTTGGGCTTCCAAAACGATCTCCAAATTGCTAAACTCGAATCTAAAACCATGCAGCCAAATTTTCCTGGTGGATGTGTGTTGTATTGCTGTGAGATTTGTAATTTTTGTACAAACATCGGCGACTTTGTATCGTGCGTTTCACATGGGGTCCAAGTGTTTTCTTTGTCATTGTAATATTGTACTTTTTATACAGCGTTCGTGTTGATTTTCTCTTCGTATGTGCTGTTGCGCCATTTTTCCGTCCTTTGGTTTTACGGACTGCAGGCACAAAACACTTTAAAACTCTTCCACCGTCTGAAGGAAAAGCTTTCCGCGGTAAGAGAGTATCAGCCAATGAGAAGCTGCCTTTACCTGAGCCTCATTTATGCACTGACCAATCGCTGACGAGCAGGAGGAGAGGAGGCGGAGTCAAATCAGCTGATGTTGTTCATATGGTAGCTATCAGAATATCTGACACCAGTTTATGCGCTCCAGTCGTCCGTTTCAGGACAGGGGATCGTTTTTATTGGCAAGGCAATAACAGGTTTATGTTATATGAGGTCTTGTGTTGTTTATTTCATGCTGTGCGACCTTCACGCTGAAGGCTATCATGTCTGTCGTTGTCTGTAAATCCAGAGAGATGTATACTTTTTTTGTGTGTGTGTGTGTTCTGTGCCAGTTTTTGGACTAAAAACAAGAAAAGAGAGAAAAAAAAAAATCCAAGTTTCTGTTTTTGAAGGACAGACTGTTGCGTGACATAAACTGGTGAATCTCACAAGCTTTACCATAACTTTCTTGCTGTGACGTTGCGTAACGTATTCTAAGAATCTTTGTCTATATGGTGGAGTCTTGAATTTTATATAAAAAAAAATGACAGAGTATCTTGCATTATTTATAAAACATTTAAAAAAAGAAATATAAAGTTGTTTGATAGCTCTCTTTTTGCAATTGTACCAAAAGTGGCTTAACTATTGAAGTCAATAGCTTTTTCTAGTGGCTAGGCGCGTCAAACTGTGGAGTAGCGCGTGTGGTGTGATTTGTACTGGTGAGGTGGCGGTGTTGTTTACGACGTGGATGTGAAGCTCTTATCTTCTGATTTCAGATGAATGCGCGCGATGAGCGCCGCTTACCCAGAATCCCCTCTGAGCGTTTGTGCGCTCCATGTTTAAGTGGACGGGACGCGAGCGCAGGGATCTCTGGGACGCGGCCGCATCGCCTGCGTTTGAGTCCTTTTATGTGATCTGTGACTTTTATATATTTTTGGTGTAAAATGTTGCTATGGTATATTATATTTGTTGTTGTTTTTTTCTTCTTTTTTCGGGTTGTTTTCTTTAAATGCCAGGGAAGTGACTCTGTCTGCACTGGTTAAAATCTTGCTGCGACGCTGCTCAAAACCTTTAAAAAGGTTTCGTCCGAAAGGTTTCAGGACGTTATCTGCATTTTTCTCTTCTTTTTTTCTTTTTGGCCTAATTGTTTCTCCATTAAGAAAAAAAGTAAAACTCAGCTGTTGTAATGCTGCGTTCACATCTCTTCGGAATTACTGTAATTATGTTACAGTTCTGTGCATCCTCAGACTCTGAAATTGTTTTTATTGCAATGCACATAACGCTAAAAAAATATGTAGTTCCTCACATGCCCGATAAATCAGCAATTTCTCTAGTTAAATTACAATATAAACTAGAAATGACATGATTGCATGGTCACAGAAATTTTAATGAGCAATTTCAGTTGACCTTCCTCAGACTTACAAAACATATGAAAGTGTGAGCACATCATTTTAATTGAGTGCAGTCAGCTCATAGTAAGAAATCGCCATGCCTCCAATTGGAAGGAAAAAATAAATTAAATTAATTTAAAAAATGTTTACAAAAATTCACATTCCCAAAAAAATAATAATAATCTAAATTGAAAAAGGTTTTACAAAAATTCACATCACAAAAATAAAAATTAATTACTATTAATGGAAAATCTTTACAAAACTTCACATTCACTAAATTTTTTTATAATAATATTTCATTTTAAAAATGTTTACAAAATTCACATTCACTAAAATAAAAATAGCTTTTGTAAATTTAAAAACTTGACAAAACTTCACATTCACAAAAAAATCAAATCATTAAATAATCATTTAAATTTTAAAAATGTTTCCAAAAATTCACATTGCACAAAAATGAAAATATTAAATAATAATTTTAATTTAAAATGTTTACAAAAATTCCATTCACAAAATATAAATTAATTAATTTAATTATTTAAATTAAATGTTTACCTAAATTCACATTCACAAAAAATAAAATTAAATTAATTATTGAAATTAAAAAATGTTTACAAAATGTACCTCACAAATATTAAAATAAAGGTATTATTACTAACACTGATTGTACTCGATTTAAAGGATGTGCTCCACACTTTTGCATGTTTTGTGAGCCGAGAACGATTATTGACCAAACGTTGCTCATTAGAATTTCTCTATTATGCAAACTGAGTAGTGTTGCGGGATCTATATATATATATATATTTTTATTTATAATGCATGTAATGCTAAAATGAATCCACGTGTTGCTTTGTTGTTGATAGGGTCGCAAAGTGGTGGAAAATGTCAGGTACATTTTCGGAAACTTTCCCAAAAAAAAGTTAAAAAAACTTTTTGGGGGAAATGTTCTGCTCTTTTGCAAACTTGCTTGTTGATGACAGTGATTTGATTTAGCTCTACATGCTCTCACAAAATACTGAAGCGTTTATAAAATGCATCATAAGTGCACGACTGCAATCTAAACGACATTTTAATCACATTTCGCCTGTTTTTACATGATGTCACGAAATCTTTTGTAAAGATGTGAGGGTTTATGTAACTCAGAAGCTGATATTTGCAGTGATTGCGAGCATCGATGCTCTGATCAGTGATTTATTGCAGCACAGGATTGTTTATCGTTTAGTCTAATCTTCTGACAATCTGAACATGATTTGAACGGGATTTTTCTCGAGTGATTTCCACTGATCTGGCATTTTAAGAACGGATTCGTTGTACGACTGGGTTTTTTTAATCTCGATGTAAATCAACAGAAATATCTTCCTCTGACTGGCGTGAAATCGTTTCGTAACCAAGTCTTCAGCATTGCTTTCGTAACCAATGGTAGCGTCTCTCCTATCGGCTGTGGCGGTTTTGTGGCGTTTCTATAGGCGATGTATCGAACGGTTTTGAAGACAAAAAAAATTCTAGCTTCCTCGCAAACGATGATGATGATGATGTGATTGTCGTCGGCGTGTCGTGTGTCAGGTAGCACTACTGCCCAATAATGAGGCTCCTGATCCTCTGCTGAAGTTCTCTTCCACGAGGAGCGGCTCGTTCACGTTTGTTGTCGTTATGGTCGTCGTGGTGACTCGGTGTTAAAAGTGAACTATATGCAAATGAGCTGGCGTTAGGGAGGGGTCACGACCTCTCGGTAGGAATCTAGTTTTCTGTCCTTGAAGTTGTCGTCCGTGAATAATCGCAGCGATTGATGATGAGCGCCAGATTTGCCCAACAAGGGCTCTGAAACCGAGCGTTTAGTTCATTTGAATCCCTGTTAGAAACAGTGCCACGTCCCACGAGGCCGAGCGAACGCTGAAGAAAATCATTCTCTTACTTTTAGTGCTTTTGTCTTTTGCTGTACAAAGACACATGGCAGAAAAATTAGTTCATTTTGATATGTTTTTGGGGAAATGATACTAAGTGAGTTTATGCTTAAAACAAGAAAATTATCTGCCCGCTGATACATTTTGGGATACATTTTTCAGAAGATCAAAGATCTAAAATCTAAGGATTTATGCGTAAAACAATAAAACATAAGCTCAGCTCACTTAATTGTATGCCTTTTTCGAAATAAGACTAAAGGCTTCATGAGTTTTGTTTAAAGCAGACAAATGCTCTGTCAGCAGGGTTAGAACATAAAGGTAAAGGCAAGTTATTTTTTCTTGTTTTTATGCATAAACTTACTTAATTTTGATGCATTTTCCAGAAAATAGGACTCAAAATCTTAAGCGAGTTTGTGTTTAAAACAAGACAAAAATCAGCCAATGGGGTCAGAAAAATGATCTTGTTTTCCTATGAATTAAGCAGATTTATTTCTTCTGGTATTTAGCATAAGCTCACTTAATTTTGAAAGTATTTTTCAGAAAACAGGACTTAAAATCTTTAAATGCATTTATGATTAAAACAAGAACAAATATCTGCCGACGAGTCAGAAAAATCGACTGAATTCAAATTAAAAACTAATTGTTTCCTTCCCATCAGCAGATTTTTTTCTCCTTGTTTTAAGCATAAACTCACTTAATTTCTCAGACTTGATGTTTTTTATGCATCTCAAATGAATGCATGTTGATTTTAGCAATCTTTAGACATTTGCACTGAAGACAAGCCAAAAATACTGAGGAAGAGCATCTTTTGCAGTGCAATCCTGCCAAAGCTCTCAGACACACAGCTCGTCTGAATCTCTGTAAAATCAGTCCGATCTGCTGATAGTTCTTCGTCATGGATGCAGCGGGTTTGTGACGGGATTCACCGGCGATTGATCATCTGTTGCCGGGCAAAGCGTGAGCTACCTTTGAATCCTTGGCTTTGTCCTACTTCTCCCGCAAACTCTCAGACTTCCACATTATCTTGACTTTTATTCGCTCTTGTCACGGCCCGATGTGCTTCTGCTCGTTCTCTCTCCCGGGCCTCGTGGGACGCGCATTAAAACGTTTCATTTCAGGTTGAAGGAAAAAAACGAGTCTACACTCTCAGAAAAAAAGGTACAAAAGCTTGTCACTGGGGTGGGTACTTTTCAAAAGTTGACAATATATTACTAATATTATCTTAAAGGTACTAATATGTGCTTTAGTACTAATTATGTATCTTTAAGGTACCAATATTATCTTTATAGGTACAATAGATATCCTTTAAGGTACCAATATCTCTTTAAGGTACAATAGATATCTTTTAGGTACCATGATTCTTTTAGGTACTAATATGTATCTTTAGGTACTAATATGTATCTTTAGGTACTAATATGTATCTTTAAGGTACCAATATGTATCTTTAGGTACCAATAGATATCTTTTAAGGTACCAATAGATATCTTTAAGGTCCCATAGATATCTTTAAGGATAATATTTACTTAAGGTACCAATAGATATCTTTCAAGGTACCAATAGTTCTTTGGTACCAATAGATATCTTTTAAGTACCAATAGATATCTTTACGATACTAATATGTATCTTTGTAACCAATAATATCTTTAAAGGTACTAATATGTCCCTTTAAGGTACCACTAGATTCTTTAGGTACTAAACAAGTATCTTTAGTACTTATATGTACACTTTAGGTACTTATATGTATCTTTAAGGTACCAATATGTATCTTTAAGGTACCAATATGTATCTTTAAGGTACCAATATGTATCTTTAGGTACTAATATGCATCTTTATGGTACCAATATGGACTCTTTAGGTACAAAGGTGTGCCGTTTGAAAAGGTACCGCCCCAGTGACAGCTTTCGTACCTTTTTTTCTGAGCGTGCAGGATCTTCTCAGAGTTGATCTGTGCTGTTCGCATTGAAAGGTTTCAGTCATCAGCTCTTCATCCTGCTGCTAAACGGATGGGTTTCAGTGACTCTTCCTCGACTCTGATCAATAACACGAGGAAAGAGCTCTGTCTATGTTCTCTGTAGGTGAAATAACATGATTTTAGACGAACTTCAGCTTCTTAATATTCTCGAATCGAGCTTCCCCCCCTTCTTTTGTGACTCGGTCAGAAATGTGTCAAGCTATAAATTGCTGTGGATTTTTTCGTCTAAAAAAAAAGAAAACATGTTCTGTTGTTTTTCTGTATGGGGTGTATTAAATTAAGATATCATAGCTCTTCGTATGGGAAGTATAGATACCGTGGAAGTCCATTTAATTGTAAGTATTTATCAACTAAGTTATTGTACTTTTGCAATCTGTAGATAAGTAATATAATGTATTGGTATATATAACGATGAAATTAACTGTATCTGGGGCGTCTTTCATTTATTGATGTATATACTGTATGTTTGTTGATATACAGCTTACTTTATTTTGTATATGACTAATAAACACATTTTGAAAAACAGCTGGTTTGTGGGCTTTATGTCTGAGGAGTGTGGCATTAATGACCTAATTTAACACGCATAAGAAATATTCCTGAATTGAAGCCTTTTTTTTTTTTTTTAGGTGTGCCGTGAATAGCATAGCCACATTTTATTTGATTTGATTTTTTCACGGACCCCGAGCGAGCGAGAGACAGAAAGACAGAAAGGTAGCAGATGACCTAGTTTGAAGCAGCTCTCGGCGGCGTATTTTTGGCCTGACATTAGTAAAACCTGACAGAGTCTTGAGGGACGTCTGTGAGAGCGATCGGTGTTTACAGCCGTGTTTCTGACCCTCATCTTCATCTTCATCAGTGTCTGCACTCTTCTGATAAATGACCAGCAGTGTGGAATCAGAAAACACTCTCATCAGTGCAAATAAACGGAGGATTTATGGTCCCACGGACTCCAAAAAATCTCCTTTTTGTGCACAAAATACATGTATATATATATTTATTGTCATATTTTTATAATTATATATTTATCAACTTTATTATATGTATCTACATTATAATTGGTATTTATGGTATGTTCCAGGCCATGAGAATAATATCTTAAAATATGTTTCAAATATTTTCCCAATATATCTCCTTCTTCAGTTAAGATGTGCAGAAATACATTTATAAAGATATGTGTACTTGCAACACTTTTGCATTATGCTACATTTAGTTCCTCATATTTCTGAACTGTTTTCGCTCAAGCTTACAATAACATCTGATCTTGGCTGCTGATTGGTCTATTAGATCCTCAGCATCATTAACATGTACATATTATTATTATTATTATGTAATAAACTAGTTCTAGTGAGTTCATTTGTTTAATTTTATGGCTAACATAATGGTTTATGCTTTTTATTAAAGCTTCAAATCATGCATTGTAATATTTCTGAACTCAGTATAGTACTAGTACTTAAATGTCATTTATATATATATTTAAAAGTAGACTCCTGTAAAAGAGATTTTTAATCTCAGTGAGGTTCTTTCCTGGTTAAAGCTGCAGTCTGTAACTTGTTCGTGTTCAAAATTAACTAAATGTATATAATAAGCGAGTACACCATGAATCCATTTTCCAAACCATGTTTTTGGCTCGTCCTGAATCACTACAGGTCACCTATAATAAGTGTTTATATTCGGACAATTTAGACTGGTTCGGGTAGGTACCGCAGCGGAGTAGCCCAGTACCTGCGTGATTCACCATAGACATAAACAGAGAGAAGTAGCTCCGGCAACAATGTTCTTCCGCAAGACGCACGCAGTTATTTTTATTAACGCTAGAGCGCTAAAAGTTACATATCGCCTGCTATACATAGTGCAATATAAATAAACAATGTATTTGTTTTCATAATACACAATAATATCCGATGATGTAAAAACGTAGTTACATTTAAATAAAAAATACATTTTGCCGATAATAATTTCCTCTAGGTGCTATTTTATTTTTGAAAAATAGTACAAATATTGTTTGTTATTGCATTTATTTTATCAGTCAGCTCAGCGCCATTTAATGAAATTAGTTTTGTCTTTAGATGTGCTGAATAACACTGACGTCACCCGCTCATCCGGGTCTCCAGGGGGCGCCGCTTTCCCGCTCATATGAGCGCTTGAATGCGGCGTCCGGTAAAACGCGGACTGGATACTGAGGTAAAACATGACTTTGTTTAACTGACGAACTAAACCGAGATCTGTAATAGAATATTAGCGGAATAACCAATTACATCTTTACGTTACACGTTGAAATGTTGTTTGGATTTAAACGAACGGAATTAAAAACAAAGTCCGGATCCGCCTGAAGAGGAAGTCCAGTCCGGGTTTAACGGTCGATACTGTGAGCGGAAGCGCTCGAGTGTAAACACAGCGCAGGTAAACACGACCTATCGTTAAAACTTCTGCTTCACGCTGTTAAACACTTCAGTAAAGTGGTTTGCTGAAGTCTCACAGAGATAGCGAACAGCTCCGAGTCGAGTTTCACACCGTGTTTCTGTCGGTTTCGTGAGCGGAATCTCTTCAGCTGTGTTTCAGTGGCATGGAGAGTTACGAAGATTTCATCCGGAGCCGTTATAACCCTCATGATGATGAAGATGAAGATGATGAAGAACCCGTCACGCCTTCATCAGTGATCGTGTTTCGTGGAGCTCGTGTTCTTCCTCCTCTGGTAAGAGTATCATCCTCATCCTCATCATCTCATTATGTATGCAGGTATGTTAATGAGTGTGTGTTTATCAGCTTAATGAGCTGCAGCGAGACGAGATGAGACGACTGAGAGAAGCAGCTGTGAGTCTGATGATGAAGATGAAGAGGAGGAGAGAGGAAGAGTCTCGCATCAGCGTGAGTTTGCTTTATCATGGACATGATACTGTTTATGTTTATATAACGTGCTTCAGCTCAGCTGTTGTCTTTATTCCCTCTGATTTATCTTCATATAGAGACTCTTTACACCATCCACATATAATAAATCCTAGCATGCACTGCACAAAGTGACAAATATTTAAACATGCTTAAAGGATTAGTTCACTTCTAGAATAAAAATTTCCTGATAATTTACTCACCCCCATATCTTTCTTTCTTCAGTCGCAAAGAAATGAAGTTTTTTTTTGAGGAAAACATTCCAGGATTTTCTCCATATAATGGACTTCAATGGAGAGCAACTGAAGATCAGACCGGTTTCAGAGCCGCCTACAGCGTGATTACGTCATGTGTGAAGTCCAGCTAGTGCAAGACGAGCATTTGTGGTTAAAAATTATATAAATGTTTTTTTTTTTAGAAAATGAGCGATGGTTTCTCTAGACGAGCCTCTTATTCCTCGGCTGGGATCCTGTAGTGTTCCGCTCTGACCCGGTTTGATCTTCAGTTTGCTCTCATTGAAGTCCATTATATTGAGAAAATTCCTGGACGCTTTCCTCACAACCTTCATTTCTTTTGCGACTGAAGACAGCAAGACTTGAACACTCGGATGACACTGGGCGAGTAAATGTCATGGATTTCTATTCTGGAAGTGAATACATCTTTAATATTAGCATTCGTCTTTTTTGAGAAAGTGACGTATGGTTTCCCATACTTGGAATTTGTGCTCTGCATTAAACCCATCCAAGTGCACTCACTCTCTCTCACACACTCACACTCCTCTCTCACACTCTCCTCTCTCACACTCTCCTCTCTCTCACACTCCTCTCACTCCTCTCTCTCACACTCTCCTCTCTCTCTCATGCTCACACTCCTCTCTCTCACAAAACACCCTCACACTCTCTCTCAATTTCAATTAAATTTAAGAGTGCTTTATTGGCATGACAAAATTATACATTTGTATTGCCAAAGCAATTGCAGCTGGACTGCTTACAAATAGTACACATGTATTAACAGAAAGAAAAATAATAATATAATAATAATATATAAAAAGTATTAAACATGTAGTGTAAAATTAATTACTAATGTATAAGTATATAAACTAGAAATACAATTAAAATAAGGGATTAGACATATTTACAGAAGCAGAATGTACATCTAAGTAATATAATAGAGTAATCTGGCCTAATATAATGTAGCTGTGCTGGAAACATCAGATCAGGGCAGGCTGAGTGTGTTCTCTTCTGTGGTGACAGGCAGACACATATTGAGCAGCAAACACTCGGCAGTTCTTCTGTTCTCCTAACAGATACGGTAGTTTCTCCTGGTTTGAAAGAGTTTTAAATGTCTGATGGATCTGCTGTATTTTATCGTAGAACACTGTCCGTATATCTGTGTATTTGGGGCATTCTGTTAGGAAGTGCAGCTCTGTTTCCATCTGATTCAGATCACAGTGTGAACACAGTCTCTGCTCTGGTGGCAGCCATGTTTTTCTGTGTCTGCCCGTCTCTATCATCAGCTTGTGTCCGCTGAGTCTGTATCTGGTCAACGTGCTTCTCAGTTTCTTATCTGACACTGTGTACAGATACTCTGCCGTACTGTACACTCTCTTTAGGGCCAAATAGCATTGCACTTTACTCTGCTGTTGTGTTTGGGTTTGCCAGTGAGTGATGTAGCTCTGTTTGATCTGTGCAGTAATCTGACTGATTCTGATGCTGTGATGCAGAGCAGCCAAACATCAGATTAAAAAGGATACGTACAAAAAAATAAAAATGTAGATGTTAGTGAAGCTTCAGGACTGAAGCTCTGGATCAGCTGAGGGAGGGCTTGCTTTCTTTGCTCATCTCTTGGTCTTGCAGGGCTTTATAATGATATGATTGGGGGTCACTGAGCTTCAGATGTTTCCAGAATTTAATTGCCCTTTTTTGTATCTTTATGATTAGAGGATATTTGCCTAATTCTGCCCTGAATGTGTTATTTGTTGTGTGCCGGTGCACGTCTAATATATTTTTACAGAGTTCTGCATGCAGGGTCTCAATCGGATGTTTTTCCCATTTGGTGAAATCTTGATTGGGATTTGTCAGTGGTCCCCACACCTCACTGCCATAGAGGGCAATGGGTTCAATTACTGATTCTAATATTTTCAGCCAAATTATAATGGGGATTTCTATAGGACATTGCCGTTTGATGGCGTAGAAGGCCGTGCGTGCTTTATCTCTCAGTTCATTCACTGCATGATTAAAGTTTCCCGTGGATGTGATTTTTCAAACCCAGGTAGTTGTAGTGTGATTTGTGTGTTATCTGCTGAGTGCCTAATGTAAATGTGTGTGGTGTTCCCTGGGGTCTTGATCTTTTCTGAAAGATCATAATTCTGTTTTTCTTCAGGTTGACTGTCAGAGCCCAGGTCTGGCAGTTTTGCTCTAGCAGGTCCAGGTTCTGCTGTAAAGCGTGTTGAGTGGGAGACAGCAGAAGCAGGTCGTCTGCATACAGCAGGCATCTGATCTGTGAGGTGTGTAGGGTGAGGCCAGGGGCTGCAGATCGCTCTAGACTGCTCGCCAGTTCATTGATGTAAATATTAAATAACATTGGGCTTAGGCAGCAGCCCTGTCTCACTCCACGCTCCTTGGAAAGATACCTCGTACGTTTGGTGCCAATTTTTACGCCACATTTACTTTCAGTGCACATTGATTTGATAAGCTCATAGGTTTTACCTCCTATACCACTTTCAATAAGTTTGTAGAATAGTCATTGGTGCCAAATTGAGTCAAAAGCTTTTTAAAGTCAATAAAGCATGCATATATTTTACCTTTATCTTGGTTAACATGTTTTTTCAATTAATAGATGTATAGCGATCGACCGATATTCTCGGTCTCTCTCCTCACAGGTTAGGGTTGTGGGTAGATGCATATCATATTACGGCGTGCCCGCCGTGAGGGCGCTGCAAACTGCGTATCATATGCATGCCAATAAATTTCATATCATGTGCACGCCAAACACGTGCATAGCATATACACGCCAAAGTCCATTTTTGCGTATCAATACCACGAGTTTTCGTTTTTATTTGGCGTACTATTTATACGCATTTTCATGAGACCGGGCTCCAAGAACAGGAAGATATAAAGGTAAAAGTGTAGTTCAGATTTATGGGAAACCTCTGTCTGTGACATAATTCTTTTGGTGTATTCTTATGCCTCTGTCTTCAGCTCCTGGAAATGAAGCCCTTCCACTTCTCAATGTAACATGTTTCCACGTAATTAATTCTCTTCTTTGTGAATTCTCTCTAAATTCTCTTCAGTAAAGCAGCATCTATCTCTCTCTGTCTCTTGCCCCTCCGCCTCCTCTCGGTGCTGGATGATGAAAAGCTCTTGTAGGAGTAGGAATGGCTGCAGGCTGTAGACAGGCTCTTCCATTAGGCATGTTAAATATGAGAAGACAGGACTGTGTGAAAAGAGACCCAGGCAGAAAGCTCTCCCTCCCACAGTCTCCGAACCTTAGTCACAGAAGCAGTCAGGGTTTGAGCTGGGCCACGGTTCTGTAAACCACAACGCTAATTAATGTATCTCCACCTCTTCCACACATGGAAAGAGGACAGATTAACAGGACGAATTTCAGAGAAGGGAGAAAAGTTTGGAGTGTTGGCATTAGGCCTGCTTCAAAATGTTTACATAAGCAGCATACAAGCGTTGCTGCAAGGCTGTGGCTTTGTACAGAAAATAAAATGGGTTATTAGATTGAATGTTTTCTTTAATATGGCGACCACATTTATATTCAAATTTAAATTAATCTGCATGGAACTGGATAGCTACACAATAGCTAAGCTATAAACTGCTTGCAAATGTTTGGATTAGGAGTTTTAAAACTGCGTGGGTTCTGGACCTATAACAGACCTGCACTGGGGTTCTGGGGGTCAGCAAACATAATGTCAGGGGAAAAAAGTAAAAACAAAACAAAACCTTTCATTATGCATGTATACCTCTCTATAGGATTATTAGTAGTATTATTTAATTTTATTTTATTTTTAAACTTTTTATTTATTTATTGTTTGTTTGTTTTTTATTTTCCCTTATACATCGCATTTTATTATACTTCTATTATTATTATATTCTATTATTATTATTTTTATGTCTACCTCAGTTTCTATTCTGCTTTCTAGACTTTGGTTGGAATCATTTAATTAGTTATGCTGATAGATTAAAAAAATAAAAATAAAAACTGTGCTAGCATTTTCTGGATAATATTTTATACATATTTAGAATTTAGACTTGCAGCAAACAGGCTCGGCACTGAAACCTTGCTCGCAGCTACACTTCTGCTATGCAGTACTGTACGGCTAATATGGGCAGTGGTGCTAAAATAAAATGGTGTGAAACAAGCTTTTCTTTTCTAGTCACAAGTAATGTTTCTGGTAGCGTCTGGTAGGTTAACCCACATGGTCTGCTATGTTTGTTATGACTCCCACAGTCTACCAATAACAAACTCTTCAGGCTGTGCAGATCAGATGAGCTAAAGCCTTGGTGGAGTGTCTGAAGTGCTGTCCGCCCCATCACCTTTGACCCGACACCCGACCGAACCTCTGCGTCTCTCACGATGTGTTTCGTTGGGCGCGGCGTTTCCAGTCTGCGTCACACACACTACGCGAGAAAAAACCCCACAATATTGCAATACACACGGGATGTTTGCTCGCACGTCATCTCTCACGCGCCAATGGGCTCCTGTGCCCGGCTCTTGCGGCCCTCTTCTTTCCCTCTCCATAGTACCACCTCCTCACTCCCTTCTCTTCTCTTTCCTCTGCGCCTGGCCTAGTTCGTGCCTCGGTGTCCCTCGTGTGCGTCTCAATCACTCAAGTGTGTCTCCTGCCCCCCTCCTTCTCCAAAACCTCAATCTCCTGCCTGTGCTACTAACAAGATCTGATACCATCAGATAAGTGCTGGAAGTGCAGAAGTGGGTGGAGAAATCATTCTCCACCCCAACGAGATGTCACCACCATCTTTGTTGGAACTGTCACGTTAGAGTGGTTTGTGCTCCTCGCTTATTGGAAAGACCAACAGACATTGTTCGGCAAATAAAAACGTGCCTCCAAGAGCAGATGGCTCACATCCTGAAATGATTGCTGGGAACATGAAGGTGTCATGGACCAACTATTGCCTATGTTGTGTTTGTGTGTGTGTGTTTGTGTTGTGTGTGTGTGTGGGTTGTGTGTTTTCTCCCGTTTGAAGCTTACATTCTCACATCAAGGCAATAATCAAATTATGATCAGGAACGAAAACGTTCAAGTTCACGCAGAGAGATCCTCATCTGGCATTATGAGTAATTTAAACCGGAAACTGCTTAACCGTTTCACAACAGTTCAAACAAAGCACAAGAGATTTTAATGAGTGTCAGAGGCCATTGGAACATCCTAAATGTGCAATTATTGTCGTTTTTTCGCAGTGAACATTGCGCCGTCTGAAGCTTGATCCTTTTCTCATGTCAGTTTTATATCAGCTGGGTTAAACTTCTTTCTCAGTCCACGAGAAATCAATTGGCATTTTCTCATGGAAATTCCTTTTCCCTATGCGCACACACCCCAGTCTTTTTCTGTTTTCAAGTCTTTGTTCTGTTGTATTTATACTTTATTTATATTTTTGTATTTAGTTGTCCAATTGGTTGTATTTAGTTTGTTTATTCTTATTTTATTACTGGTTGTTTACTTGTCTGTAGTAAGCTTGAGAACTTTTTACTTGTTAGTTCGGCTATTGTAGTATTGTGTAGAATGTATATTTGTGACTTTTCCGTGTCGTCATAAATTTTGGCATTGTAACAACCGTATTTTCAGCAAAAATACATTATACAATGTACATTACATTGGGATATATGTAGTTATTGTAAAATAAAATTAGCCTACTTGTATTGTGATATAGACTAAGATTTTGGTCTTATCGCCAACCTATAATATTTTCTCAGTATCACCGAACCATAATACTGCAATTATATTGTAACCATAATAATGCTAATGTTGCTTCTGCAGGCACAGAGTCTAGCGGTGCTTATAAACATTCTATTAGATTTAACAAACTTTTTATCTGAGCTAGATTGGTGGGAAACGGCCCTGCC
>JADLZN010005815.1:0-20892 GCA_018155175.1 Sinocyclocheilus anophthalmus
TGGGCTCGTTTAAGACCAGTCGTGCCGCTGCATTCTGAGTCATTTGTAGAGGTTTGATTGTGCTTGGTGGAAGTCCAGCCAGAAAAGCATTGCAGTAGTCCAGCCTAGAGATGACAAGCGCCTGGACAAGAAGTTTGCAGCATGCTCCGTGAAATGGCTTATCTTTCTGATTTGTCAATGCAAACCCTTCAAATCGGCGTCTTGCAATGTTGTCTTTGAATGTCACTGGTTATCAAGTTACAACCAAAATTTCATGACCAATGTTGATTTGGTACTTGTAAGACCCTAGCTGGATGCAAAATCATACTGTAGAGCTGGGTGGCAGGGAAGACAAGAACTCATCTTTGCCAGTTGAGCTGTCATTGATATTCGTTCAATCCATTCGATATGTCTGTGCCATGCAGCCTGAGATCCGTGCGCTACGTTTGGATCTCTGGTTGAAATGAAATATAAGCTGTGGTGTCATCATCAAGCAAATGGTACGTAGAAGCCCTGTTCCTTTCTTATGGGATCCACCAGTGATGTAGTGTATATGGTGAAGAGGAGGGGTCTAAGAACTGATCCCTGAGGAACCCCATTGACAAGTTGATGTGTTTTGGATACCTCCCCTCCCCAAGACACCATGAAAGACCTACCAGTGAGATAGTATTCAAACCAGCGAAGTGGAATTCCTGTGATGCCCATTGAAGAGAGGGCAGAGAGGAGGATCTGATGATTGACAGTGTCGAAAGCAGCAGAAAGATCCAGCAGAATATGGACTGATGATTTGGAATCAGCTTTTGCAAACCGCAAGGCTTCCGTGACTGACAGTAATGCAGTCTCAGTTGAATAGCCACTCCTGAAACCTGACTGGTTAGGATCCAGTTTTTTGTTCTGTGAAAGAAACAATGATATCTGGTTGAAAACAACTCTTTCTAGGGTTTTTGTTATGAATGGAAGGAGAGAGACAGGTCTTTAACTATCTGTAAGTGAAGTGTTTAATGTAGGTTTTTTTAGCAGTGGGGTTATCCGAGCCTGCTTGAATGCAGTGGGGAAGGTGCCTGTGAGGAGAGATGTATTGATGATGTGTGCGAGTGTTGGTGAAAGTGTAGGAGAGATTGCTTGGAGGATGTGTGAGGGGATTGGGTCTAGAGGGCGTGTTGTAGGATGGCTGGAGAGCAGAAGGTTTGATACTTCTGTCTCAGTGAGGGGACAGAAGGAGAAGATGGGAGTTTTTGCAGTGGGTGGGGTTGGTTTGAAGTCCTGTGTGTGTGGTGCTGAGAATTGACTACTGATTGTTCTAGTTTTTTCTGTGAAGAATGTGGTGAAATCATCAGCTGTTTTAGAAGTGGTGGGAGGTGGTGGAGGGGAACTGAGGAGAGAATTAAATGTTTTGAAGAAATTCTGTGTGTTTGGAGCACTGTTGATCTTGTTGTGGAAAAATTAAGATTTGGCAGTATGGGCTTCAGCAGAGAAAGATGAAAGCAAATACTGATACATACTTAGGTCTGACGGATATTTTGATTTGCACCATTTTCTCTCAGATGCCCTGAGTTTGGTCCGATGTTCTTCGTGAACATCGGATAACCAGGAGTTCGAGTGGGCAGCCCGTGCTGGCCTGGAGGAGCGAGGACAAATATCATCTAGACAAGAGTTTAAAGTAGAGCATAAAGTGTCAGTTACTGCATTCACATCCAGAGATGAGAAAAGGGTAGGTGAGGGAAGAGAGGAGGATACAAAGGAGGAAAGATGGGAGGGGGAAAGGGGAGCGTAGGTTTCGTCTAAAAGTAACCAGTATAGGGGTTGGTGGCACACAGGTAACAAAATTTATTTGAATGTAATGACGAAATTATCAGAGATCTGTAGGGTTGACCAGAATGTTGTCTTCAATACAATTGCGTGTGTAAATTAAGTCAAGTTGGTTGCCTGATTTGTGCGTGCTTGTGGTGGTAAGTCGTTTGAGATCAAATGAAACAAGGAGTGAATGGAAGTCTGTATCATAAGGCTTGTCCAGATTAATGTTGAAGTTGCCAAAGACTAAAAGTGGACTGCTATCCTCCGGGAATGAGGACAGCAGCCCATCCATCTCTTCTAGGAAGGCGGATAGAATTTGCCCAGGAGGGCGGTAAATTACCACAACCTGGAGTTTTACGGGAGCTGTTATAGTGATCACATGAGATTCAAATGAGTTGTAATTGCATAGGGGAGAGTGGGTTGAGTATTTCCAATTGTTAGAAATGAGCAGACCAGTGCCCCCACCCCGGCCAACCTGACGGGGGGTATGAGAGAAAGAGAAATTTTTCGAAAGAGCAGCTGGGGTTGCTGAGTTTTCTGGATGAATCCAGGTCTCAGTCAAGCCCAATATGCTTAGTGTGGAGTTTAAAGAAAAAGAAGAAATTAATTCTGCTTTGTTGACAGCTGACTGACAATTCCAGAGACCCATAGAGAAAGAAAGAGGTGTAGTAGAGGATGTAGAGATAGGATGCAGGTTAGCAACATTGCGTTGCCGTCTGCGTGTGACCGTAGAGCGTCGTCGAGAGACAACCGGAATGGTTTGGAAACACATGATAGAGGTGGGAAAGAGAGGACAGAAAAGGAGAGTGTGTACAGGGAAGAGCAAAAATATACTTAAGTGCCTTGGCGGTTTCGTTGTTCGGTGAAGTCGCGCAGGTAAAGTCGCGCAGGTAAAGTCGCAGTTAAGTCGCGCAGGTAAAGTCGCGCATGTTAAAGTTCGCGCAGTAAAGGCGCGCATGTAAAGTCGCGCAAGGTTAAAGAAGTCTCGCAGGTAATTCGCGCAGTAAAGTCGCAGGTTTTCACAGTCGCGCTGTTAAAGTCGCGCAGGTAACGTCGCTCAGAAAAGGTCTCGCAGGGAAATCGCGCAGGTTAAAGTCGCGCGTAAAGTCGCGCAGCGTAAAAAGTCTCGCAGGTAAGTCGCGACAGGTTTTTTAATTCCCGCAGGTAAGTCTCCAGGTTAAATTCGCGCAGGTAAAGTCGCCTCCTGTAAATTCGCAGGTTCTTTCCCTCGTGGTCGTCCCCGAGAAGGGCTGAACGCTTCCGCTGATGCTTCTGATACATCAGATACATCAGATAAATACACAGTCTAAGACACTACAGTGAAAACAGCTGTGGCCGCCTTCTAATTAGCACAGCCAATATTCTATAGCAGGGCAATTCCTCCAATCGAAACTACAGTTCCCGTCACGCAGGAAGGGAGCAATTAATACACGCCTCCTTCTTAGCCTAGGGCATTATTATACTTACCAGAAAGTTCAATCAACCTACAAACCAACACAAATATACGTAGACATAGGCAGAAACGCAACTATTCCTTCTTAGCACAAGTTAATAATTCCAACACAGATCTCTAACCAAGGATTACGCCGGAACTCACGTGCAGCCGTCTGTCCTCTTCAGTTGACTAATCGCTTTGACTCCTACGATTAGCCTACGATAGTTAAACCATGGTAACCACAAAGTATCCATGGTTTTGCAACACTAACCGTAGTTTAACCGTGGTATTTGTAGTAAAACTGTGGTTATACAAATGGTAGTCAATACGGCAAAAAAAAACATGGTTACTGCAATTTTACTACAATAAAACCATGGTTAATTTTCGTAATGGAATGACTGATTCAATTGAGTGAGTCATTTATGTTGGAACAGCTCCGAGTGATTCAAACTCAAACTCGATTCACTAGCAAAACAAAACAGATCAAAAGAGCAATTCATTTGTGGCAGTCTTTTGGAAAGTCATAGAAATGCAGTGGAGTTAAATCTTTTGCTACTGGAGCAAATGTGAACGCAAAAAATGATATCTGATGTACGCCTAGTTTCCGTTCACCACATGTTTATAGTTTATATATTGCTTTGTCTCATTTGTCACACTGTAAAATATATGTTGTAAACAAATATTAATAGAGAGTGTTTCACAAGAAAATACGTTTTCGGTCCTTCTGCTATTTAATTCAATGCCACTTGCTGCATCTTTGTAATTATTTGTGAAACGCAGCAATTTCTGAGTGAAAAATATTTCCACATCATTTTTGTTCTCAGTATATTCTGACAGTACTAACAGTATATTCATAACTTTTTTTTATGAATAATATTCTAAAACTGATATTTTATGAAGGAAAATGTGAGTGATGTTTGTCTGTGCAAAGCTGAAGTGTTCTTGTTGCCAGGGCGTTGTTTGGTTGCTAAGACGTTACAAGTGGAATTTTTCACTTGTTGCTGTGCGATTCTTCTGATTCTGAGTGGTTGCTAGGATGTTGCTAGGGGGAGACCTCAGTGTCAAAGGTCAAAGGAGGTTGAGTAGCTGAATAAACTACACTCAGTCAACGAGCAGAGAAAGAACACACAGAACACACACACACACACACTTCGACTCACTCACAACACACACACACACACACACACACACACCACATTCATCTTCTCCACACCCAACAAGTGTAGCACACACACACACTCACACCCACAGCACCCAACATCACTCACCAACACACACACACACACATTCACTCACACACACACACAAGAGACATTCAACATCACACACACACACTTCCCTCACACCCAACACACACACACACAACACAGACACACACACACACCCATTCACTCACACACACTCACACACACCACACCACACACCACACACCACACACACACACACACATTCACTCACTCATTCACTCACACACTCACACACACACACACACACACACACACACACACACACACACACTCACACACACACCCACACACACACACACACACACACTCTCTGTTTCTCTCACACACACACACACACACTTCACTCACCACACACTCACACACACACACACCCACACACTCTCTCACTCACACACACTCACACACTCACAATCACACTCACACACACACACACACACACAACACACACACATTCACTGCCACCCCCCACGCACAGCCCACACACCAGACACACACACACAACACACTCACTCACACACACTCACCCACACACACACACACATTCACTCACACACACCCCAGCAGCACAATTCACTCACACCAGCACACTCTCTCTCTCTCTCTCTCTCTCTCGCTCTCACACACACACACACACACTCTCTCTCTCTCATCTCTCGTCGGATCTCCTCATCTCTCTCTCACCACACACACTCACACACAGTCACACACACACTCTCTCACACACTCTGTCTCTCTCTCACACACCCACACACACCCACACACAACCACACACACACACACACACACATTTGTTTTTGTCTCTCTCTGGGGTCTTTCCATTGACTTCCATTGATTTTCTACTGAACTAGTGATGCTTTCTATCTCCTAACATTCACACAAACCTTTCTGCATTTCCCCATATGAATTAACAGATTGTTTATCATGTGCATTCATCTGTTTTCAGTTTTTTGTTCTCTCACACCTTTCCTCCAGAACTCGCTGTCATCACTGGCCTCTGGATTTTCAAACTCGTCTGTATATTCGTTTCCAGAGCCGCTTTCGGATGTGACGGCCCTCATGATGACTGAGTCTGGACCTGCACACACACACATGTTCATGAATGTTCATGCTCAATTCTTCTGCAGGGAATGATGTCACAGCAGAGACGACCTCCTCATATTGAGATGACGGTCTGAGAATGGCTTCAGTCTGGTTTCCAGACCAATGAAACGTGACTGGACAACAGGCAGACGTTCCTGCAGCCAATCACAGGCGAGTCAAGAGCTCAAGTTGAGGTGCTCAGAGCTTCTATTGGTCGAATGCTTTTGCACGATATAAAGTTCAACAAACCTGACCTTTGATTCGCAGCAGAAGATGAAGCTTCGTCACATAACTGTGTGACCACTAGTTAATTAGGTAGTTCATTTTCACCAATGTTAAAGCAGATTCACCTTTATCTGTTTTAATGATGACCAGAATTCAAGAGTATTGAAACTCTAAAGGTTTGACACCGACATAAGTGCTTATTTACAGACCAATAACTCCAGAAAGAGCGTTTGAAAAGCTTTTTTAATACAGAGAAAATAATTAAAAAGTACCAGTTATGCCCAGCACTGCACTGAGCTCGTCATTAACGCCAAAATATTTTTAGTAGACTTTGAGGAGAAAGGGGGGAGAAAGGGAAACGTGGGCCGCAACACCCCAAAATAATAAATACATAAATATAAAAGTCCCTGTTATTTTTTCACAGTTGAAAGATATGAAAGACAACATTTACTAGCGAGGTCAGGCATTTCTACGGATTCCTGTATTTGCTTGTTCATAACATTTTCTACCCAAAACAAATGAAAACATCGGTTTTGTAGAGAACAAACATTGAATCAACTTTATACAACGAAAGTAACCTCTAAAACAACAACAAAATCGCAGAAATTATTATAAGGAAGACAAAGTGTGAGTTTGGAGTTAACGGATCAGTGTTTCTCACTCGATGCTGGGTGCTGGTTGTTAAATCAGATGCCATCTGCTGACATAAATACAAACTAAACCATGTCTTAGAAGATCAGACTCCGGTCCCTGTCCAACGGATTCAGATTATTGCTACAGTAGTAATACTCACAATTCTTTTTGGAAATAAATTTTTGTTCACCTTACGGCCAGGCTGTGAGACATTGAGATCCTGCATTCGTGGTTGTCGGATGGGTGTTGTGTGTGAGTGGTTGAATGATCTGTACTTTGGAGCTTGTGTTTTTGACGAGTGTGAAGAAATATTTACTTTGTGCTAAATGAGTCGGTGTGCAGTCTGTAACATGGAGCTAGCAGAACACGTACTAGGATGTCGTGGTGTGGGTGTCGGGGGTATGTGTGTGGAGGAGAGAGTGCTGTTGTCTATCACATCAAAATCTAGTCACATATTTGTTTAGAGCTGTTTAAATGGTGCTTGTGGTGTTCTTTGTGTGTGTGTTGGGTTGTGAGGAGAGAGACGAGAGATGTGTGTGTGTCTGTTCGGTTTGGTGTTGTTCGTGTCTGAGAGGACGAGCGAGATCTGGAGAGTGGGTGTGGGTGTGTGTGGATTATCGTGGGTGCCTCTTGGGAGTGCGGTTGATTGGTGTGTGAAGTTTCGAGGAGCGCCACTGAACACGAGTGGTGTGTGTGTGGTGAGAGAGAGGAGATGAAAGTGTCATGGTTGTGTGAAAGATGTGATGGAGAGAGAATCGCCCGCCATGTTGCCCCAGCCGTTGTAGCAGCCCTTGGTGTGCCTGGTCGTGTGGTGCTGTTTGGTGCGGCGCCACGACTTTCTTTGAGTGCGTGGTGGGTGTGTGTCGTGTCCTTTTGGCCGCATGTGTGGGGTGTTTTTGTCGTGTGGACAAAAGAGAGATGCTCGCGGGGGTCTTTTCAGACGAGAGGATCACTCCGTGAGAAGTGTTGTGTGTGTTTGTGTGTCGTGTGTTGTGTGTGTGTCCTGATGTGCGGTGTTACCCTCCGCGCCAGCACGACTCTTCGCTTCCCTCGCTGCAGGGCGACCCCCCCCCCTTTCCCTGAGAGTCGTAGTGTGCTGTCCCCCTTTTCCCGTTTCCTCTTCCCGTTGTTTTCTCTTTTGCCCTTTTCGTTTTGTTTCCTGTAAACGTGTTCTTTCCTTATAATTTTTTAGCTGCGTTGGTCCCCCCCCCGCTGTGACCACTTTTTTTTTGTTCACCACTTCCCCTCCTTTTTTCCCCCTTTGTTCTCTTCTTTGACCAACGCCCCCCCCCCCCTCGTCTCTGTATCCTTGTAAACCTGAATTAGTCACACAGACTCGTGTCACGGTGTGGGGGTACCTACAATTTAAGGTGTAAACAAGCTTAATAACATCCAACAGAGATTGAAGTTTTTTTGGAAACAATCTTAAAGAAATTGCAGAAATAGGGGGAAAAGTAGGGAAAGATACGAGGTTTCCTGTAGAGGGATGGTAGTCGGTTTAGGGGGTTAAAGTTAGGAAGCGTTTGTTAGTGGGTTTTGTTATGAGGCGTAGTGGGTGTGATGTAAGACAGGGCAAAGCAGATTTTTAGGAATATCTGTGTCGTTTACAGTATCAAACCATACACCTACTTAGGAGAGTCCACCTACAAGGATAGAGTGACCAGAGCGGAGTGTGTGTGGTGTGGGCGATGGGGTGCATGGATGTCGGTGTGTGTGTGTTCTGTGTGTTTCGCTGTGAGTTGTGACCGCCAGTCGTGAGTGTGTGAGATGTGATGTGTGTTGTGTTTGTGTGTGGTGCTGTGTGTGGAGATAAGAGACGAGTAGGGGGTTGTTGTGGTGTGTGGTGTGTGAGGTGGAGTGCTAGTGGTGGGGTCTTGATGTGTTTGCCATAGGTTGGGTTGTGTTGTGTGTGTATGGATCTGTGAGTGTATGTGAGATGGGAGCAGTGTGAGTGGTGTGTGTGTGTGTGTGTGTGTGTTGTGTGTGACTGTGTGTGGAGGAGGGAGAGAGAGAGAGAGAGTGTCGTGTGTGTGGTGTTGTCAGCTCGTGTTGCTGTGTCTGTGTGTGGTCGTTGTTGTGAGCGCGTGTATTTGTTTAGTTTAACTGGTGAGGGAGGAGAGTCGTGTGTTTGGTGTGTGTGTGTGGATTTTTGGTGGAGGAAGATGAGGAGAGAGACCGAGAAAGCGAGATGTGTGCGAGTGCTTGGTGAGAGAAGAGGAAGAGGCGACGGGGAGGAGTTGTGTGTGTGTTGTGTGGTGGTAGGATTTGGTGCTGAGAAGCAGGAGTGGGTGTTTGTTGGCGCTTCGTGGGGCTGTGGGACAAGTCGACAGAGAAGTTGAAGCGGGGCATACAGGTGACGGGAGTGGTTGTGGTGACCCTGTGTGGAGGAGCGGAGAGAGCGAGAGAGAGAGTTGTGGTGACTTGTGGATTTGTAGGGCTTCTGGGTCCATCTGATGTTCTGTTGTTGTGTGGCGAGAGAGAGAGGTGTGTGTTGACGTGTGTGTGGTAGTAAGTGGGTTGAGTGTGTGTGTGTGGTGTGAAAGAGCGGGAGTGGAGAGGAGTTGTGTGTGTGTGTGTGTGTAGTGTTTGTGTGTGTGTGTGTGTGGTGGCTGTGGCTCAGTGTGGTGTGAGCGAGCACGATTGCAGAGACTAGAGAAGCCCGGAGTGTTTTGCTGTTGCCCCCCCTCATGGCGTTAGATGGGGTGTGTAATGTGTTTCTATTCTGGTGGGGACTACAAACCCTGACACACACAGACGGTGTCCGCAGGTGGGACCGAAACCAGATGAGGTGTAGACAAGCTAATAACATCACCAGAATAACTGTAGTTAGTCCTAGTTCATTTGAAAATACTTAAGCAAGCTGCAAGAAAGTTGTAGTAGTGTAAGGGTATCGGTTTATGGTGGGGTTGGTTGGAGAGGGCAATAGAAGATACAGGTTTCAGTACAGTTAATATAAAAAAAACATTACAACCTATGGAGATATTTGAGGTCAAATAATGTCGGCGGGTTGCTATAGTCCCCGCACAAGGCGAGTATAGAAACTGAGCAGGGACTGTGTGTTTTGCGGATGGTAGGTGTGGGCGCTGCGTTATTCGGTGTGTGTGTGTGTTAGTGTGGTTGGTGTGCGGGGGTCGGGCGTTGTATCGGCCATGTGTGAGTTTGTCTGGGGGTGTGTGGACGGTGAGATGGATTCGGTTCGTCGCGAGACGTGGGAGGGACGTTGTGTTGCTGTGGTGCGGTGGGCGTGTGGTTAAGTGCGTGGTGTGGAGACCGAGAGTGCCCGAGTGTGTGGTGTGTGTGTGTGTGGGTAGGTGTCGTGTGTCGCTGTGTGTGTCTGGTTTGCTTCCCGGGGTTCGCATTGCCCTCTGAGGTGTGACGTGGTGTGGGCATACGATGTGGTCTCGCGTCCGCGTTGCTTGGGACTCCGGCTGGGTCGCTCGTCTTTCGCGTCCCGCGCCAGTTTGTGACAAAGATGGATTGTGTGTGTCCGTGTAGGCCCTTGTTGTTGGTGTGTGCGCCTAGAGAAGGAGGAGAGGGTGTAGAGAGGGTGTCGCCCTGTGTGTGTGTATGGGCGTGTAGATGTGTGTGTTGTGTGAGAGGTGTGTGTAGTGCAGGTGTGTGTTGAGAGAGTGTGGTGTGTGTGGGTATGTGCGAGTGTGTGTGTGTTTGTGTGGTGTGAGTCAGAATAAGTAGCGAGGTGCGTGTGTGTGTTTGGGCTAAAGCATGTGACGAGAGTGTGTGCCGTGTGTGTGCTTGGTGTGGTGTGGTGTGAGGTGTGTGTGAGATGGTGGAAGTGAGGTGTGGCAAGAGTGAGTGCTGTGATAGGTGTGCGTTGTGTAGAGATGAATGAGAGTGTAGTCGTGTGTATTTATTTTTATATATCGCAAGCTGTTGGTAGTGGTATTAGATCAAATAGTTGTGTGAGAGGGAAAGAGAACCGTATTTGTTGTGTGTTAGCTGTGTTGAGCTAGTGTGTCGAGGGAGCGTAGAGACTTACAGGCGCCCAGAGGCGAGAGAGAGCGGAGAGAAGAAGAGAGGGACTGAGAGTGGAGGAGTTCTGGTTGTGTGTGGTGTGTGGTCTGTGGAGTGTGAGTGTGAGTGTAATGTGGTGTGAGAGAGAGCGATAGCTAGATGGTGTGTTTAGTTGGATCGGAATGTGGTTCAATGTCGATGTGCATCGTGTGTCGTGTGAGTTGACGGTGAGCTAGTGTGTGGGAGTGTGTGTGATCGAGGCGGAGGCTTGTTGCGTGAGTGCGTGGCTAAGTAGTGTGTGGTGACGAGAGGAGAGTTGTGAGTGTAGTGCTACTGTGTAGGGTTGTATGTGTGACGAAGTTGTGTGTGAGTTGGGACGCGGGAGGGGAGAGGATGGGATGGTGTGTGGGTAAGTGTGAGTGTGTGTGTGTGTGTGTGGTGTGTGTGTGTGGTGGTGTGTGTGTGAGTGTGGTGTGTGTGAGTGGAGGCGAGGGTAGCGGTGACACGTTTTGGACGCAAACATGAGGGAAATAAATATGTGTATTAATGACAAGTGAAGTGGTATGAAATCAGAGATTTGGATAATGAGTTACAAGGAGGAAGGTGACCTTTCAGGGAATTGATCCACCATTGAGATTTTGTTCAGTTCCCGCACTATTTTTCAAAACGCTTATACATCACAAAGAACTTGAGGAGGGAGTGTATTGAAAATCTGAAGATAGCACAAAAGTATCCGGGTGGGAGGGTAGGTTTTAGGGTGAGAGGTTTGTGAGGGTTGGTTGGATAGGTAGGGCAAATAAACGATATCACGGGTCTGTACAGTTATAAACCATTAAGGCCTAGTGGAGATAGTGCCCTCCAAGGATAGTCTGAACAGACGGTGTGTGTGTGGTGTGTGTGTGTGGTGGGTGTGTGTGTGTGAGTGTGTGTGTTTTGTGGTTGGTTGAGATGGAGTGAAGGCGTTGAGTTAGCGAAGCGGTGTGCACGTAGATTGTGTGGTGTGTGTGGGTGCACAGGTGTGGAGTGTGGTGTTGAGTGTGGGGAGTGTGTGTGTGGACAGAGAGGAGCGTGTGGTGTGTGGTGGGTGCAGCGTGGTGCGTGGTGAACATGGGTGTGTGTGTGTGAGTGGGTGTGTGACTGGTGTGTGTGTCGAGTAGTGTGTGAGTTCGTAGGTGAGTCGTGAGTGTGTGCGGAGTGTGTGTGTGTTGTGTGGTGTTTTGTGGGTGGTCTGTGTAGGCGCGTGTGGTGAGAGAGTGTGTGGGATAGATGGGAGTGTTGTGGGTGTGGGTGTGACTTGTGTGTAAGTGTGTGAGAGGCTGATTAGTGTGAGTGAGCAGTGAGTATTGAAGAAGGAGAGAAGGGAACGCGCGTGGGTGTGTCTGTGTGTGTGTGGAGATCGAGTAGGTGGAGTACGGATGGGAGTGAGGCTTGAGGGTGGTGTGTGTGTTGTGTGTGTGTGTGCGTGGTGAGAGAAGAGAGAGAGAGAGAGAGAGTGTGTACCGTGTGGTGTGGGAGGGCACTGTGTGTGGATGTGTGTGAGGTACGAGAGGATGAGCGTGTGTATAATGTGAGTGTGAGGGGTGGGGGTGTGAGTGTGTGAGAGAGAGAGGAGTGTGAGTGTGTGTGTGGGTGTGTTTGTATGTGTGTGTGAGAGAAGTGTGTGTGTGTATGGTGTGTGTGTGTGTGTGCGTGACGTGAGTGTGTGAGCTGGTAGAGAGTGTGTGTGGTGTGTTGTGTTGTGTGTGTGTGTGTGGGTGTGGGTGAGAGAGTGTGTGTGTGTGTGTGTGTGTGTGTGTGCATGTGCGTGTGTGTGTGTGATTGTGTGTGTGTTATAGTGTGTGTGTGATAGTGTGTGTTATAGTGCGTTATAGTGTGTGCGTGTGTGTGGTGATGTTGTAGAGAGAGTGTGAGTGAGGTGTGTTTGTGTGTGTGTGGTGTGTGTGTGCGTGAGTGTGTGTGAGTGTGAGAGAGAGAGAGTGTGTGTGTGTTGTGTGTGTGTGTTTGTGTTTGTGTGTGTGTGTGTGGTTTGTGTGTGAGTGTGTGGTGTGTGTGTGTGAGAGAAGGAGAGTGGGTGCGGAAGTGTGGGGTGTTGTGTGTGGGTGTGCACATGTGTGTGTCTGTGGGTGTGTGTGTGTGTGAGTGTGAGTTGTGAGGTTGTGAGTGTGAGTGTGTGTGTGTGTGTGTGTGGGGTGTGTGTGACGTGTGTGTGAGTGTGAGTGACGTGTGTGTGTGCTGAGGAGAGAGAGTGTGAAGTGGGTGGTGTGTGTGGTGATGGGTGGGTGGTGGGGAGTGTGTGTGGGTTGGTGTGTGTGTGGGTGTGTGTGTTTGTGAGAGTGTGTGAGGTGTTTGTGAGTGGTGAGAGTTGTTGTGTGTGTGTGTGTGGGTGTTTGTGGTGTGTGTGTGTGTTTGTGTCTGTGTGAGTGTGTGTGTGCTGTGTGTGTGTGTGTGGGGGGGGTGTGTGTGTGTGAGTGTGAGAGAGAAAGAGAGAGTGAGTGAGTGAGAGAGTGAGTGTGTGTGGGTGTGTGTGTGAGTGGGAGAGGAAGAGTGTGAGTTGTGGGTGTGGCGTGTGTGTGTCAGGTTGATAAGGGGCGGTGTGAGAGAGAGTGATCGACAGGAGAAGAGAGAGAGTCTGAGAGGTGGGGCTGTGTGTGTGTGTGTGTGTGGTTGGGTGGGAAGTGTTTGTGTGTGTGAGTTGTGCGTGTGTGAGTGTGCTGTGTGTGAGAGAGGATGAGAGTAAAGTGTGAGTGTTGTGTGTGTGTGTGTGGTGTGTATATATGTGTGTTGTGTGTGTGTGTGTGTATGTGGTGTGGGTGTGGTGGTGACTATTGAGTGTGTGAGGTGTGAGCGTGTGTGTGGGTGGGGTGTTCTGTGTGTGGTACTTTTGGTGGGGTGTGTGAGAGAGTGGTGTCTGATGTGTTGGTGTGTGTGTGTGGTGTGGTGTGATTGTGGGTGTGGATATGAGTGTGAGTGTGAGTGTGAGGTGAGGGTGAGGTGTGGTGTGTGTGTGTGTGTGAGAGAGAGTGGAGTGAGTGTGTGTGTGTGTGATGTGTGTTGTGCGTGAGGAGAGGAGAGGAGAGAGAGTGGTGTGTGTGGGAGTGTGTGGTTGTGAGTGTGCGTGTGTGCGATATGGGGTTGGGTGAGTGTGAGGAGAGGGAGGAGAGTTGGAGGTGTGTGGGTGTGTGTGTGCGGTGTTGTAGTATGTTGTGGGGAGAGGTGAGAGAGTGTTGTGTGGGTATGGTGTGTGTATTGTGTGTGTGTGTGTGTGTGGGTGTGAGTGTGTGTGTGTGTGTGTGTGTGTGTGTGACTGATGGAGACTGGGCTGTGAGAGTGTTTTTTGTGACAAATGAGGACATACATTTGTATCATGACAAAGGTATGACAGGTATGACAAGGAGAAGGTGACTTTTCAGGACAAATAACCCATGTCCCCACTTTTCAAAACGCTTAAATCACACAGAATGGAGTGTATTGAAAATATGAAATAGCACAAAGTCTCCTGTGAGGGGTAGGTTTAGGGGTAGGTTGTTGTAGGGACAAGAGATATATGCCGGTCTGTACAGTATAAGAACATTACGCCTATGGAGATGCTCCCCACTTTTCACAAAGACAACACCTGTGTGCATGTGTGTGTTGTGTGTGAGAGCGAGAATGTGTGTGTGTGTGTATGGTGTGGAGTGTTGTGTGAGGAGAGTGTGTGTGTGTAGAGTGTGTGGTGTAGGGTGAGAAAAAGGTGACTCGTGTGTGAGAGTGTTTGTGTGAGAATGTGTGTGTGTTGAGAGTGTCTGTGTGTGAGTGTGTGTGTGTGTGTGTGTGTGTGGATTGTAGTGTGTGTGAGAGTGTGGGTGGAGAATGTGGAGTGTGAGAGTGTGTGTGTTGTGAGCAGGGTGTGATGTGTGTGATGAGTGGTCTGTGTGTGAGAGTGTGGTGGTGAGACTGTGTGTGTGTGTGAGATGTGTCTGGTGTGAGGTGTAGCGTGGGTGTGTGTAGGGGGTGCCCTGTGAGGGGTGTGGAGTGAGTGTGTGTGTGTGTGTTTAGTTGGGGGATTTTTCTTGTGTTCAGCATTAAACTCATGATTCCAGCCGTTTTTATGTTTCTCTTCATTGTATGCCAGAACATGATAATATGAGTCCATAATCCATAATAACTCTTCCTCCAGTGGAAAAGTGCATCTGCTGCTGTCTCTCACATCAGAATCCAGCTACATATGTGTTTAGAGCTGTTTAAACAATGCTTGATCTGTGCAGATCTCTCTCCTGATTCACACCAGAACACGAGCTCAGGAGACAGAGTATGGAGAAAGACTGTATGTATTGAGTAAAAGCGGTCTAATGCTGGATTAGTTTGGAGCTTTGGTCTTCTCAGACGTTAATGCTGGATGGAGAGTGCTGTGGAGTATAGGGTGATTTTCATAGCTGGGGTTGACGACCTCGCATTTTCTGGACGGCACCATCACTGCAGAGGAATCCATTGCTGGAGACACCTTGTACTAACAGATCTGTGTAAAAGGTAAACAATCTGGGGATGCCACTAAGGGGAACAGAGAGTATTTTTGTCAGACATATTTTAAACAGAATATAAAAAACACGATTTCATCCGTAGTTCATTTAAGAAAGTTCATAGTTTCATAAAATGATTAATATTTTTGTAAACTCAGAAGTAGTATAGTGTAGTTATATTAAAAAAAAATTAAGCCTTTTAACTGTGTCAAAATCAAAAGCATGTGCATTATTTTTATTTTTAAAAGTAAAATAAATGAATAATATAATACAAATCAATTAGAAGACTTTATGTGGATAATGTTGACAATGTAAAAACCCTATATTGATATATAGGACTTTGCATTTCTAGTGTTTTAGAAGGTCTATATACGAGGCCACCCAACGCCTGTAGCTAATTCCTAAAACATAGGCACTGACCCACCTCAGTCACTGCTTTCTGTAGGCTTCCAAGGGTTGCTTTTAGAGAATTGCGTTCCACTTTGTGTCTGACTCTCAGCGTGCTCTCTTCTTATTGGCGGCTTGCACAGTGTCAGTCAACCTCCTGAGTCCGCTGGGTCAGTTGGCGGTCAACGCGGGCGGGAAAAGGAGGCGGTCTTGATTCACGTTCGACGGGAAGCAATTCCTGGGCCCTGCGTCCCGCGAACGTCGGGAGGTTGGCGCTGGAGCGACGGGAACCGACCCGACTGAACCAGGACCAGAAACGCAAGCCGAGCGCAGACGATGGAAATGCGGGGCGCTGATCTGACCCCGGCTTCTGGGCTCCGTTCAGCTTCTGCCGAACCGACGCGAGGCACGGGAAACCAGTAGAAAGCGCAACATGTTTTCTGTCTCGCTTTAAATGTAAACGCTTACAGCAGATGCCGTTCTCTAAAGTAAACCGACGCACGCTAGGCGCATCCCGAATCCGCAAAGTGACGCGGAGCCGAAACAAACACAGAATCGGAAGCCTAACAAAAGGTCATCCAGTTGGATCACGCAATGGGTTTAAGAGACTAGTTGGCGGGTTTTGATAGTCAGATTTTTTTTTGTTATGGCTAGTAAAGACACAAGCAGATTAGGCAAAGGTTAATAGTCCTGAACTTGCATTCTCCAGATTTGTGAATTCAGGTGACAGCGTCTTCATTATTTATCAGGTTTTCTTTTCTATTTATGTTATAATGCTACTAACATAGGCGTGATTTGCGGGAAGGCGGTGGGTGGTGGGCCATTGTCCCACAAACACTTTTTGAAAGTAATTGAAAATATGTATTGCGGAAGGTATGTATTAAAGGGAAAACAAATTCAACAAATCATTCTTCATAATCTAATTAGGGTGATAAAAAAAAAACTACTTATGCATGCATAACTCGTGCAGTGCGATAACGATGTGATTTGCAGCTGTCTTAATGTCATTAGGCTATAGCATTGTGTTTTAAAAATGGAGAGCTTCCTTGTGCTGAGAGTTGTAGCCTGGTCGCACGTTTATATTAAATTGATTAATATAATAATATATTAACCATACTTCAATATAGGCTTTAGACAGACGCACCAGTGTTCGATCTATACCGTGGACTTTGGGGGAGCCCACATGTTTTATAGGGGGGGGGGGGAGGGGGGGGGGGGGTTCGAGGGGCTATACAGACGGTGTCTTACAACGATACATAACAGCTACAAGTGTATATGCACTATTTGCTTTATGCAAGCACTATATAGGATCAATCACTATACAAGATTTACCCTATTATACTTTATCGACACGAATTGATTGAAGCAGCCACCAACCGATAACGTAATAAACCAAAGCAGTCAGGTGTCTTTTGAGTTCAGAGGTACAGACGGTTAGTATCGGCGTCAGGCTACAGAGGTAGGGGAGAGCGTGGCACAAAGTAACACTTTTTGACTTTATCAAATTGTGTAAATCCACATGGGTTCAGAGTAATCCACAGTAATTTCACACTTGTCTATTACAAATACGTCACTTTGTTTCATAATTACAGTGTATATACGTTTTTCTTTATTTACCTCAAAAATTGGAAGTGAAATGTGACAACATGCCCGTAGGTGGGGTACATTGTAACATCAGAGGGGCACGTTGTAACATGGCCATATATGACAGCTTAAAATGTTATCTGATCGAATGAAGAATATATACAAGACAAACTAAAATATTTTTTCAATAAAATAAAATTATTATTTATTTCAAATAAAATAATGGCATTTTTTAAGAACTAAAAATAATCTGATTTTGGAGTTTGACAAATGAACACATTGCAACCATTCTTGGGACGGCCCACATAAACGAGCAAAAACGCTTTACATGTCTTGAAATAATCATTGGTCGACGTGTTTATCATAAATATTAAAGTAAATAGTGTGAATTACATCGCTAATGTCTTAGAATAGCACATTGTAACGCAGTGTTACAACGTGCTCCATCTGCGCAATTGGAATTTAAAACTGGTTAGTGTCTTTTGCTAGTTAGCGAAGCATTAAAAAAATATCTTAACTGATAAATAACAGATTGGAGATTGAAATAATAGCAGATATGTTTCATTTTAAATGAATAATAAAAACTGAGATGAAAAATGTACTTAAGCCAGAAATATAATTTCACTATGGTAAAATAAATGTTCAGCGAATTTGAATTTTGGCACACTTTTTTTCTATATAATGTTGATATGATAACTAATAAATACTGTAAATTTTGTAATGCTAGCATGTGTGGAAATATTCAAACCACGTGTTACAACTAACCCCGCGTTACTTAGTGCCCCGCGCCGCCCACTGTACCATAATTCCTCCGTTCAGTTAGGCCTAAGACATCGAGAGTCACGCAGACATATGACAACCCAGCCACAACACATAATTGTAACATGCCTTACCTTAACACAGAATCTACCATAGAGTCCAACGTTTATATTTTTTCTATTAATCTTTGAGTTAACATGTACTAAACTTGAGTGGAATTTGCACCGCAGCGCCCCACACCTTGATGCTCATGACAAGAACAGCACGTATAGTTATCTTTATTAAAGTGAATTAGGTTTAAATCGCCGTCATGCATGAATGAATGATATTTTTGCAATTTTGCACATAATAATCCACGATGATCACATTATACAAAACTGAAATTGCACGTCAAAATGACACATTGTCAGTATTTTTTGAGACCCCCCTAAATTTCACAAATCACGTTTTCAGGGAAGCCCATGTCTTAATAAGGGGAGCCGAGCTCCCCGAGTTCGGCACCTGGGCAGACGTATTAGGATAGAGCTTAAGACTCGTGCATAAAGCAATTGCACGCCTCAGCAAAAAATGACGCGAATATTGTTTGAGTTTTCACGCTAAAGTTAAATTACAGTAAAAGACCGCTTCTTAAACCAGAGAAGGTGAACATGTTGGTATTCTTGTGCAAGCAGTGTCACCGGCAGCAAGTTTCTTTTTGTTTTGTTTTCATTTTGAAAAGCTTATCTTTGCGGTTTACCTCACATTACGCTATGGAGGCTCTCTTTTATTATTTGATTCCTCAGTGTTTGCTAACGTTCTGTAACGAATTGTCATTATAAGGCCTAATACAGCGTGCAGGCCATGCCTCATCTTATTCGTTTTTCTTAATAACGTTTTGTAAGTTTGTCATTGAATCTTACTGTTTTAATGTTGTTGTGCATTTTAATAAAAAAATAATTAATCCATCTTTTTTTTTTCAGTCTTAAAACGTGAAAGGTGTATAGATGTAAGCAAAACAGACGATTATATGTCATTGTGAAACCTGACAAGATCGTGAAATCGAAAGAGAAAGCATCTGAAGCTTATAACATGGCAAAAGAGGAACTCCCGTTCACAAAATTCAAATCACAAATAATACTACTGATGAAAAAGAACGGGTTGAATGTTAACTACTTTCGTTTCCATAACGTTTTGTTTAACGCCTGTTTCCAATAAACACGCAGACTGCTGGAATACAAAAACATTGTTTTAGTTCGAGCCCGATTTGTAAATGAGCACATACACATATATGATTGTACATTTTGTTTGACTAAAGTTTTGGTTGTTGTACCTTTCTTTGAGTACTTGGCTTCAATATTCTGATTTGCAAAAGTTTCACAGTATAGCTTTTGTCAGTTAACCCTTTATTGATCCCTTAACTTAACTATTCTGATCTGAAAAAGTATGGGTCCATTTTTACAGATCAGAATAGTATTGTTAGTGACCAAGGGAAGGGTCAGCTGACCCAAACTGAAATGTGAAAGTTTTCAAAGATCAGAATAGTGATGAAAGTAATCAGGAAAGCGTTGTGTTAAACTGACCAACTGCACATGTGAAGTTTTTCCGATATACAGTATCGGCCCGAATATAAGACGACCCTGATTATAAGACGACCCCCCTTTATCCAGACGTACCTTTTGGAAAAATGCTTTTTAAAAACCAATTCTTGTTTTTTCTCAGTAAAACACATTTTGTCTTCAATTATTTTCATATTGCATATTTTTCCTATTTTAGTTTTTGTTTTGAAAGTATGGTTAAAACTGGTAAAATGTACCAACAATCTCATTTAAAAAATATACACTTTTGATATACCATTAAAAACAAAAAAACAGGTAGCCCATCTGAATTAGGACATTCCGGCTATCCGTCTAATAGTAGCCTACCAACATCGTATTAACAGTAGAAGTTCAATCTTACTGTAGTCTTCAAATCTGGGTACTGTCTTACGTTTTAAAATCACAGAGAGTTTGGTCGCATCAGGCTAACGTGACAGTCACGACTCATGCAGCTGTAAGTTTCTCTTCTGTTTTTACTCGCGATCTTTACAACAAGAATTATATTACGTAATTCATGGCACACTCGTTTTATGCGTATTTGGCACCTCCTATTGTTGTGGGTGTATTATTGACATGTCAAAGTCTAGAACCTGAAATATAAGACCACCGCGTTTTTCACGACGTTAGTTCCAAAAGATATTTTCAGAAACAATCCCCCCCCCCCCCCCCCCCCCCCCCCCCCCCCCCCCCGTAGTCTTATATTCGGGTCAATACGGTAATATATATATGTATATATTTCACAATATAAAAACGTTAACAAAATTCGAACAGCCTTTCCAAAACACATCTATGTGTCGAGACTTTGCACGCACATTCTTGATGCTAAATGAAAAATATCCACCAAATTTCAAAAGGAAAAGTACTCAGCCGTAACCGTATTTCAAAGCAGTTTGATGCATGAGTTCTGGAGGACTCAAGATTGATCCACAATATTCCAAGGGTTGAGTTTTGGCAAGCATAATGTGACAAAGAAAACTAACAGGGCTTAGTTTGACCCCAGCACAAAAGTCCAAAACTCTTCTATATGTTGAAACTTTGGGCATGGCATCAACTTCATGATGGCCACTAATCGTAAGCCTTTGGTTTTTGGACTTGTCAATTACCTGATGAAAATATACACTCTTATATTAATGACATGTGGCAGATGGAATGAGATAAATATCATGAAAATAAGCTATATCCTAGTGTAAGAATTTTATTTTACTAATTTTAAATCTAGGTATGACAAGATTTACACATGGATATTTTACATTAACCTTTCCATCAGCTAATGTTACTTACTTGCCAAACTAAAATGACTGTGAAACATATTTTATTGGATTGTACTGTTTTTAATGTAAATAGACAACGGTTTTATTCAGAGGTGTGTCTAACTGATTTATTTATAAATGTATCACCTGAATGTATTTGAGAATTTCTGTCTAGTGTACATCTGAAACATCTTTTATAATAACCTTTTGTTAATTGTATATCTTGTATAATTTATTCAGAGATTGCCATGAAAATAGTGTTGGTGTTAAAAAGTGAATAAATAAATGAATTAATTACTAAGCCTAAATGAAAACTATCCACCAAATTCCAAGTAGAAATAAATAGTTTAACCAGCATTTTAACTCTTTCCCCGCCAGCATTTTTGAAAAAAAGTTGCCAGCCACCGCCAGCAATTTCATGATTTTCACTAAAACTTGATGGCCTCCAGTATATTTTGCTGTATAAATATTTGAATA